>OZ022264.1:127129173-127224173 GCA_963978885.1 Nemotelus pantherinus | reverse complement strand
ATATATATAACCTTTGTTTCTCTCCGACAATTTTACACATGATTCGCTACATCTTCAAATCTTTCGCTTGAAAAACGCCCAAAATCTTGCCTTTTGCATCCTCAACCTCATACGATACTTGTCCCATCTTCCGCCTTATCGTTGCCTTAAAAAACTTCGGGGCAAGTTTGGCAGCGAATCGATCAGCAGCACAGCTAAGTTGGTGATTTCGCACCCACACTTCCTGTCCTGGAGTGAAATCCTTTTGGCGACTACGCAAATTGTACTGATGCGCTCCTTTAGCATAAGCGTCAGCCGATTTCGCCTTAACGTGGCTATGGGCCAATCGCAAACGGTCACAATTTGAAGCTAATTGAATCTCTCCGTCCTCAAAGGCTTGTAAGGATTTCAATACTGCATATTCGGAACCATGATGTATAGGTTGATAGCCGAACATCAGGAAATGAGGTGAGAATCCTGTAGACTCAAGTACCACATTGCGAAATGCGGCACACGACTCTGCCAGGTTAGCATCCCAATTCCGATGGTCGTCTCCTATGTAGGCCCGAATCGCAGCGAGAACGGAGCGGTTGACCCTTTCTGAAGCGTTAGCCTGAGGTGAATAATAGGGTGTGAGGCAATGTTTCACTCCATACTTCGCCAGAAACTCCGAAAAAACCTTTGATGTGAATTGGACACCATTGCCTGTGTGAAGGGTTTCAGGTACACCAAAGGTAAGAAAGATGTTTTCCTTCAGATATTTTACAACCAGTTCCGGTGTAGCCTTAGGTAACGCCTTGAGTCATACAAAATTTGTAAAGTGATCAAGCACCACTAGCAACTGGGTGTTTCCAATTTTCGATCGGGGGTATGGTCCCATAAAGTCCACAAACAGACGCTGCAAAGGCCGGTCTGTAACTCTAGCGGCACCCATGAGTGGTCTCATTGTAGCACTCGGTGATTTAATTTGCTTACAGGTTTGACATTTGTTGATATAATTTGTCACCTCCTGACGAAGCCGTGGCCAGTAGAAATATCTTTTTAACACTTCCAACGTTTTCCGAATACCACAATGCGACCCCATAGGGCTATCATGGTCTGTCGGTATCCCTCTGGTACCCATATGTTTGTGCTGGGAATGTCCAAATCGAGACCTCCCGAGGGTCCCTGATTAATATACAAAATTCCGTCCGTCACGAACAGATTTTCAAATTGGTCTGGATGTTATTGGACCTGTCGAACTAAATTTATATAATCAGGGTCCTGGAAGGCCTGCTTTGGAATATCCCCCAGCCGCTCGTGGTGCTCGGGAAGGCAGATCACTGCACAACTGAAATCGACATTGGAGTCACGTGCTCGTGATAAGGCGTCTGGTACGACATTTTGAGTGCCTGCTCGATGCTCTATGTTGAAATTAAAACCTTGTAATTTTAAACTCCACCGCGCTAATCTTCCCGACAAGTCCCTTTGCGCCATCAACCATTTTAAGCTTGCATGGTCGGTGATAACAGTATAGGGCACAAATATAATCAAACAAAAAATTGTTTGGCGAGCGTTTAGGTAGAAATTATACAATAAAATGAAAAGTCGAACTCGTTTCCTTTATTTCTACCAATTTATTTTTCAAAAATCCGTATACTAGTATTTCGGCTATCACTTATAGCCTTCTTCAGCGATGTTTCTTCGACTGAGGAAAATAGTTCCTAATCGTCCTATTTGTAGATAAACGTTTAAGTCTCCTTAAGCGTTTTCTTTCCGTCTGGGTATTTCCCCCATCCTCGGTAGGTGGGGCGTTAATTAAATCCTCATTAGCAGCCTCATTAACTGTTTCGTTAATCCTTCTTACCTGGCTCGTGGGTGAGATGTTAATTACGGATGTGGAATGGAAAGTGTTCTCAAGCCCAACTGCATGCATTGCAGGTCGGGAAACGGCAGGCGGAGTACGCCCGATATGGGGGCGCGACGCATTTCCACCCCTCGTCCGCCACCCAAGCCAACGACTGTGGACGCCGCGACCAATTTCGACCCGGAATTTCGTCGAAAACACTAAACTCGGAAAAACCCTCATCAGATAGTCTTAATAATATCAACCACGGATTTGAGTGTCCTCGATCGATGCGCAAGTGGGCATGGAAATACTTTGCCAAAAGACGATGGCTTCGTAAAGCATGTGACGACAGCATCGTGACACCCCGTGGGGACAACCATCCTTTCGCTACCATCTTCATTAAAGGACGTGAGCTTCAAGGACTGTTGGACAGTGGTGCAAGCGTCAGTATCCTGGGAGCAGGAGCTTTATTTAGACTTGATTGCAGAACTGAGTCTGTATCTCCATACTCTTCAGACGGATGTTCGGACAGCGTCAGGTCATAGGGCTTCTGTTCTCGGATATGTTGAGACCTTGGTGAAATTCAACAATCAATCGCGCATGATAAAATTTTTGGTCGTTCCAACCTTGACCAACTCAGTTTATCTAGGAATGGATTTCTGGGACGCGTTTAAAATTTCACCAACTCAACAGCTGGCGGTTGCATCGCTTTCTGAAGCCACAGCCCCAGCTTTTCACACTCTGTCTCCTGAGGATCAGTCTCGACTACAGCAAGTTATACAACAGTTTCCTTCATACAACCTCAATGGTTTGGGTAAGACCACCTTGGTCTCTCATTACATTGACACCGGGTCTGCCAAACCTATTAAGCAGCGGCATTATTCGGTGCCCCCAGCTATACAAAAACTTTTGTATGATGAACTGGACCGTATGCTGTCCTTAGGAGTCATCGAGGAAAGTAAGAGCGCATGGAGTTCACCGGTTGCCCTTGTAAGGAAGCCTGGTAAAGTACGACTATGTCTGGATGCACGACGACTGAATGAAGTAACCTTGAAGGATGCCTATCCATTACCTCTAATAGAAGGATTATTGGCTAAATTTATAGCGAGCCTGGACCTAAAAGATGCTTTTTGGCAGATACTACCATTGGATGCGGCATCTAGGGAGAAGACTGATTTTACCGTTCCTGGCCGCCCATTATACCACTTCACTGTGATGCCGTTCGGTTTGTGCAATGCCCCACAAATCATGTGCAGATTAATGCACAAAGTAATCCCTCACGAGCTGCATGACAACGTGTTTGTATATCTCGATGATCTGCTCGTGATTAGTTCTTCTTTTGACGAACATTTGGAGCTACTTTCCAAGGTGGCGCACCTGGTTAACGCAGCTAAATTGACCATAAATATTGAGAAGAACAAGTTCGTGCAGCGAGAGATCAAATATCTTGGGTATGTAGTGAGTGATGGAATCCTGAAGACCGATCCAGATAAGGTCTCTGGCATCGTACGCTACCCAACACCCAAGTCTGCGAAGGAGATCCGGCGTTTCATGGGAACGGCAGGATGGTATCGGCGGTTTCAGCTCTGACGGATCTGTTAAAAGGTAAACGCTCGTTTCAGTGGACGGACGCCGCAAATAACGCCTTTTTAGAGGTTAAGAGACTGCTAATTTCTGCTCTAGTGCTCGCCAATCCCGATTTCTCTCGAAGATTTTTCATCCAGTGTGATGCTAGTGCCACCGGAATCGGGAGTGTCCTGTTCCGAAAGGATGATGATGGAGAGGAGCACCCAATCGCTTTTATGTCGGTAAGGCTTAACGCTGCGCAACGCAGCTATAGTGTTACTGAATTGGAATGCTTGGCTGTGGTGCAGAGCGTTCAGAGGTTCAGAGCATACATCGAAGGGTTGATTTCGCCATCATCACTGACCATGCTAGTCTTAAATGGCTCATGGGATAACAGGACCTAACAGGTAGATTGGCTCGCTGGAGTTTGAAATTGCAGTCTTTCCATTTCAACATCGAGCATCGAAAGGGAACTCAGAACGACGTCCTAGATGCGTTATCGAGAGTTTGTGGATCGAGCGAGGCAACCAAATCCACAATAGGTCACTTGCCTGAGCACTACAAGCTTGCTGAGGTAATAGCTGATACAGCATTTCGAGCTCCTGAGTATTTGGATCTCATAGCCCAGATTGAAAAGAGCCCTGATCATTTTAAGAATGTGCACGTTAGGCAGGGGCGTGTGTTCATTACCACCGGAACACACAATGATTTGTGCACCGATATCCCTCGAACAAAATTATGGCTTCCTGAAAATGAACGAAAACAGCTAATTACGCAGGCACATGATGACCCTAGGGAGTCTCATTGTGGGATTCGGAAGACTTTGGAACTGCTGCAAAGGTACTATTATTGGCCGCAGTTGAGGAAACAAGTTAAAGATTACATTTCCTCCTGCACCGTTTGCAAGCAGGTCAAGCCTCCGAATCGCACCATGAGGCTGGGAAATCAGCGGGAAACAGATAGGCCATTGCAAAGACTGTTCATCGATTTCATGGGCCCATACCCTTGTTCGAAGGTAGGGAATACTCAGTTGCTCGTGGTGCTGGATCATTTCAGCAAGTTTTTATGGCTCAAGGCCTACCCAAAGCCACCTCAGAAGCGGTCGTTAAGTTCCTCAAAAACGATATTTTCTTGACGTATCTCACTCAGACACCGGTGTGCAATTCACTTCTAAATCTTTCGAGGCATTCCTCCTAAAGCATGGCGTTCAGCACATCACTACGCCCTTATATTCACCGCAAGCCAACGCTTTGGAGAGAGCTAACCGATCTATCCTCAACGCTATTCGCGCCTACATCGGTGATGACCATAGGACTTGGGATGAGCTATTAGCAGAATCATGCGCTGCATTTCCCAATGTCGTGCATGAGGTGACTGGTTGCTCACCTCACTTCCTTTTATTCGGTTTTCACCGTATCCAGCATGGCGGTGACTATGAATTGCTCCGTAAAATGCAAGCGCTAGAGGATGGAGAGGTAGAACTCTGCCCGCACACGGATAGGCTGCGATGGATTCAGGACAGGGTGAAAGATAAACTGGCTGAGGCTCATGCCAGGGGGGTATGATCTCCGAAGTCGCGCAAAATCTTTCACTCGTGGTCAGGAGGTTTTTGTAAGGAACTTCACACTTAGCAATGCCGCTGATCGTTTCGCCGCTAAACTTGCTCCGAAATTTATCCGAGCTTTTGTGCAGCGTAAGTTATGTCACGTGACCTATGAACTATCTGATGAGGAAGGGAAAATTCTGGGAGTCTACCATAGTAAAGACCTTCACTCCTGATAGTTTGGTGTTATGTCCTATAGTCATTGTTGTTGCCCGGGTTTCTTTGAGACTCTTCTCAGGGCAAGGTCGTCCCCACGATTGTTGCATGCCCAAATAATCCACTTCATGGATCGAACCTTTTTCGTTGCGAAAATTACATCGATTTAGCTCTTACATCCATCCGATGCAGTGCATTCGTCTTTGGTGCGGCGCACGGTGTTTTGAGCTGAACATGTACGTGCATCACGCGGTAATGCTCGGCTCTTGACCGCTGTATGACTGCATCGAAATCGAATGCGCAGTAGATCAATGTTCACGACCGGTCAGCGCTACATGCAGCTGATAGCAATCAGCATGGCACTAGAAAAATGAAATGCGTTTTGTGGAGAGTGTAAGTGCAAGTGATGCAACGGAGCTGATGGCGGCAACGGCTTTTGATGAGCTGTATGACGGGAGTTTTGGTTGTTTTTTTTAGTTCGTAATGAGAAAAGTAGGCAGTTAACCGACAATTTGACTAGGATGGTCAGTCTTTCCACTACGGCAGGGCATGAAACGCGATACAAGAAATCGATGAGAAAACATAATTGAACTTTAGTGAACAAAAAAAATGATTTTGTTAAGTTATTCAAAAGCGGAAGTGTGTGGATATGTTGGGGTGTTATTATTTTATCGTTCGTGCAGTATGGATTGTTGTGGACTCGTTTTTCGAATTGTTGCTGGATGTTAAAACAAGTACGGCGGCGTGATGAGCATTATAGCAAAGTGGAACCAGTTATTGATAGAACTCTTAATTGTGTCGGCAACCGCTAGACTAGTATCACTGTGCTATCACAGTCAAGTGCTTTAAATCGTGCAAATAAATATGCCGAGAATTTTCAACAGGGCAATGCAAAAAACGCGATAGCATGCATGCATGAACGTTGTTGGCAATCAACAAGTGTGTTCGTTTTTTGTTGAAATTATAAATTTAGTTTCGCACTGGTCAAGTGCTGCACACGTATTTAAATGATTGTTCCGAATAGACGAAACACCGCTTGTATTCGGAGTGCTTTTATTATACATCTACTAAGAAATTGATTTGTGAAAAACTACAGTATTTCGAATGTTCATCTAAGGTTTAATAGTTGACCATTTTTGTGTTATCAGTAGAACTCCAAATAAGTGCGAAGATTTTATTTTGTTCGCTACTGCAATAAACAAAGTGGTTTGAGTGTGCTGTTAAAATATTTCGTTAATTGCACAATCAAGTCCAATTAGTGCGAATATGACGCTAACACCCATCTCAAGAATGTTCTTAGAATCACAAACTCTATCGATTTATTAAACTGAATTGAAGCAATCAACAATAAGAGAATAACGGAAAAACTATTTGTTCGACGTTGAAATCGTAAATTACGACATATTTATTTAACAAGTTTAATATATAACGTTCAAATAAAACAAAAACAAAAAAAAAACAGTTACAACAAGTCGTTAAGTCAAGTGCAGAGTGTGCTGCGCGAGGAAGGTGTTCCGGTCATTTCTAATTGATTATGGAGTTCCACTTGTTCTCAAACTTTTGAAGTAATAAACTGAAATAGAATAAATATAAAAAAACAGAAACAAACAAAAAATTAAACTCTATTTAAAATAGCAACACTCATAAAGTACAAACTAAAAATTTAAGGGGTTAGTCCACTGTTAAACTGCTCCAAATGAACTTTTTTTTTAAACAGCTACCAAAAAAAACTATTCAAGATATCAATTTGAAATTTTACACACATCTTTATTAAGGGGTTAGTCCACTGTTAAACTGCTCCAAATGAACTTTTTTTTTAAACAGCTACCAAAAAAAAACTATTTAAGATATCGATTTGAAATTTTACATGCATCTTTATTGAAGTTAGGAGTTACCATTTTCATTGGAAAAAATTATTAAAAAACAAAATGGCGGCTGCTCCAATGGATCGCCGCAGCACCGCCGAAAAAAAAAGCAAATTGCGCCTCGTAAATTCCTGGACAAAATAAGCATCTGTGAACAAATTATCAAAAATACTTGATTAGATTTGAGTATAAAGGACTGCACGGGCCTAAATTTTTCGATGTCGACCTCGACATCGAAGATGACGACCCTCCTTTCCTTCAATGTTTGGTATGGTCTGTGATGGTGTAAGTTGCGTGCTTCTAGCAGGAAGTTTTACTCTGCCCAAACCCCACGGCTGACGCAGCTGAGCTAGCTGGCAAGGGTAGCACGCGGGGCATTTAACGGAGTAAAACTTAATTTATGTTGCATTAGCGAAAGCTTGCCAATTCGTAACTGATGGCGCCCAATCAAGGCTTTGCCCAAAGTTGGTTATTGTTTTATTTAGTTTCTTTTGCTAATTTTAAATTTTCGTTTTCTCCAGATATCAATTTAGTTTTTTCGGTACCTTTTTAAGTTGTTTTTCTTGAAAATCAATTCCATTTTATTTGGCTGAGGTGTCATATGTGGCTCTGGCCAAATGTTTGCCTCAGTCAATTTTTTTTTCTTGTTTCCTTTCTTTCATACTTAGTTAAAAGCAACTTTTAATATTTAGTGTCAGCAAGCTGGCGCCAATGCAACATTGGCGCTCAACACTGCTAGGATGTGTTGTTTAGTGTTTAACAGGAGTATTTCTCCTTTTTCACAATCGACAGTCTTGTAGGCAGGATTGGATCAGGGTAGCATCGTGGATGGTGGCTTTGACATCTTCATTATTTAAATTTGAATTGTTCAGGCAAGACCGAACAGCTGAATTCATGAGCATTAACATCATCTACGATGTTCACTTTGGGGCCCAGCAGACTTCTGTCCAACAGCAAGGTGTCAGCAATCTATGCGAACGGATTGTTGCTAAGAGTCCCAAACCTGATCCAGTTGTGTCACAAGATTTGTCTGTAGTTCATTTGGTTTTTTTCCCTTTTCAACCCACTTTTTTTATGCCTTTCCGATCCTCACCTGTCATCTTTGGTGCCCGAGCGGCTGGATTAATTTTTCGTTCTTACTGCCAGAATATACAGTTAAATTTAAACACGCGGATTTCTTATTCTTTCTCTTAATTATTTCACTTTTATGAATTAAAATTATTGGGAATAATCGAGAATTTAATTTTTTTACGTACGCGTTTTAATTGCAATTAATAATATCAAATTAAGTTTTAGTGAATTCTTAAATTTTGGTAAATTACCTATATACATATAAATATATAGTTTAACTTATTTTATATTTTTATTTGTTTTTTGCCTTTGAAAAAAAAATTTAATCAATTGGAAATGCTACCTCACGGTCATCTTCGTTCTAACCCAGACTTTGAAAGTATCGCAGGGCAGATAAACCGTCTAACTTTGTCACCGACAGGAACTAGATCTCGTCCTGAGTTGGGGTCTGGCAATCGAGCTGCATCTACGGCAGTTCGTGCCAACACAGTGGACTTTGCGGATGCCCCGTGTACACCACTAAGAGGCACAGAAATAAGAGACCACGCTCCTCCGATTCAGCTAGATTTCAACGTAACAACTCCAACACATCACAGTCTCATGAATCACAGCCAACCCGAAAGACTCCCAGTGTCCAAATGGCGCATTCATTTTGACGGTTCAGGCGTTGGACTAACTGCGCGGCAGTTTTTATACCGGATCACCGCCATGGCTAAACATTACGGAATTTCTGGAGCGATGTTGGCCATGGAGTTCCACTTCTTGTTGCGCGATCCAGCTTTAGAGTGGTACAGGCGCTACCATGAGATGCACCCTGCGTTGATGTGGGAGGACATGGAGAGGGATTTCATGAGCTGCTTCAGTGGCTTCCAGACAGACGTCGATATCAGGTGGTCAATCGATGCTAGAATTCAGCAACCAGGAGAGTCATTCCGAACGTTTTTCAATGACATCCAGTCCATGATGTTACCGTTGACGAACCCTCTGACAGATACCGATTTACAGGTTTACTGTTCAGAAATATGACCAAGCGGTTAAGGGATCATCTGGCTGGAATTAGTTTCCTTTCCGTTCGTGAAATGGTTGCTCGATGTTGTGCGATTGAGGATGTCTGGCATCCGGACGGGCAAAAACCAGCACCACCATCATCTATGCCTTTGACAAGACCACGAGTAGTTCATGAGGCTTTGTCTCCTTCTTTTCCCGCAGCAGCGCAAGTACCCGTACCATCACAACATCTCCGAAGGACCTAACTACTCTTACGACTACGATCTGCCAACTACCACGCCAGCTCCGGATGCGGTTGCGCTTGGAAACGCCCAACATCAGCAAGTTCCACAAAGACAGTATGTAATATGCTGAAACTGTAAAGATCTGGGCCATACATTTATGGACTGTCGGGTCCCGAGCCAGCGAATATTTTGTTACGGGTGTGGAATGGAAAGTGTTCTCAAGCCCAACTGCATGCATTGCAAGTCGGGAAACGGCAGGCGGAGTACGCCCGATATGGGGGCGCGACGCATTTCCACCCCTCGTCCGCCACCCAAGCCAACGACGGTGGACGCCGCGACCAATATCGACCCGGAATTTCGTCGAAAACACTAAACTCGGAAAAACCCTCATCAGATAGTCTTAATAACATCAACCACGAATTTGAGTGACCTCGATCGATGCGCAAGCGTTCGGTATCGCGTTTTCATCGGGCATGGAAATACTTTGCCAACAGACGATGGCTTCGTAAAGCATGTGTCGACAGCATCGTGACACCCCGTGGGGAGAACCGTCCTTTCGCTACCATCTTCATTAAAGGACGTGAGCTTCAAGGACTGTTGGACAGTGGTGCAAGCGTCAGTACCCTGGGAGCAGGAGCTTTAGACTTGATTGCAGAACTGAGTCTGTATCTCCATACTCTTCAGACGGATGTTCGGACAGCGTCAGGTCATAGGGCTTCTGTTCTCGGATATGTTGATACCTTGGTGAAATTCAACAATCAATCGCGCATGATAAAATTTTTGGTCGTTCCAACCTTGACCAACTCAGTTTATCTAGGAATGGATTTCTGGGACGCGTTTAAAATTTCACCAACTCAACAGCTGGCGGTTGCATCGCTTTCTGAAGCCACAGCCCCAGCGTTTCACACTCTGTCTCCTGAGGATCAGTCTCGACTACAGCAAGTTATACAACAGTTTCCTTCATACAACCTCAATGGTTTGAGTAAGACCACCTTGGTCTCTCATTACATTGACACCGGGTCTGCCAAACCTATTAAGCAGCGGTATTATTCGGTGCCCCCAGCTATACAAAAACTTTTGTATGATGAACTGGACCGTATGCTGTCCTTAGGAGTCATCGAGGAAAGTAAGAGCGCATGGAGTTCACCGGTTGCCCTTGTAAGGAAGCCTGGTAAAGTACGACTATGTCTGGATGCACGACGACTGAATGAGGTAACCTTGAAGGATGCCTATCCATTACCTCTAATAGAAGGATTATTGGCTAAATTTATAGCGAGCCTGGACCTAAAAGATGCTTTTTGGCAGATACTACCATTGGATGCGGCATCTAGGGAGAAGACTGATTTTACCGTTCCTGGCCGCCCATTATATCACTTCACTGTGATGCCGTTCGGTTTGTGCAATGCCCCACAAATCATGTGCAGATTAATGCACAAAGTAATCCCTCACGAGCTGCATGACAACGTGTTTGTATATCTCGATGATATGCTCGTGATTAGTTCTTCTTTTGACGAACATTTGGAGCTACTTTCCAAGGTGGCGCACCTGGTTAACGCAGCTAAATTGACCATAAATATTGAGAAGAACAAGTTCGTGCAGCGAGAGATCAAATATCTTGGGTATGTAGTGAGTGATGGAATCCTGAAGACCGATCCAGATAAGGTCTCTGGCATCGTACGCTACCCAACACCCAAGTCTGCGAAGGAGATCCGGCGTTTCATGGGAATGGCAGGATGGTATCGGCGGTTTCAGCTCTGGCGGATCTGTTAAAAGGTAAACGCTCGTTTCAGTGGACGGACGCCGCAAATGACGCCTTTTTAGAGGTTAAGAGACTGCTAATTTCTGCTCTAGTGCTCGCCAATCCCGATTTCTCTCGAAGATTTTTCATCCAGTGTGATGCTAGTGCCACCGGAATCGGGAGTGTCCTGTTCCGAAAGGATGATGATGGAGAGGAGCACCCAATCGCTTTTATGTCGGTAAGGCTTAACGCTGCGCAACGCAGCTATAGTGTTACTGAATTGGAATGCTTGGCTGTGGTGCAGAGCGTTCAAAGGTTCAGAGCATACATCGAAGGGTTGATTTCGCCATCATCACTGACCATGCTAGTCTTAAATGGCTCATGGGATAACAGGACCTAACAGGTAGATTGGCTCGCTGGAGTTTGAAATTGCAGTCTTTCCATTTCAACATCGAGCATCGAAAGGGAACTCAGAACGACGTCCTAGATGCGTTATCGAGAGTTTGTGGATCGAGCGAGGCAACCAAATCCACAATAGGTCACTTGCCTGAGCACTACAAACTTGCTGAGGTAATAGCTGATACAGCATTTCGAGCTCCTGAGTATTTGGATCTCATAGCCCAGATTGAAAAGAGCCCTGATCATTTCAAGAATGTGCACGTTAGGCAGGGGCGTGTGTTCATTACCACCGGAACACACAATGATTTGTGCACCGATATCCCTCGAACAAAATTATGGCTTCCTGAAAATGAACGAAAACAGCTAATTACGCAGGCACATGATGACCCTAGGGAGTCTCATTGTGGGATTCGGAAGACTTTGGAACTGCTGCAAAGGTACTATTATTGGCCGCAGTTGAGGAAACAAGTTAAAGATTACATTTCCTCCTGCACCGTTTGCAAGCAGGTCAAGCCTCCGAATCGCACCATGAGGCTGGGAAATCAGCGGGAAACAGATAGGCCATTGCAAAGACTGTTCATCGATTTCATGGGCCCATACCCTTGTTCGAAGGTAGGGAATACTCAGTTGCTCGTGGTGCTGGATCATTTCAGCAAGTTTTTATGGCTCAAGGCCTACCCAAAGCCACCTCAGAAGCGGTCGTTAAGTTCCTCAAAAACGATATTTTCTTGACGTATCTCACTCAGACACCGGTGTGCAATTCACTTCTAAATCTTTCGAGGCATTCCTCCTAAAGCATGGCGTTCAGCACATCACTACGCCCTTATATTCACCGCAAGCCAACGCTTTGGAGAGAGCTAACCGATCTATCCTCAACGCTATTCGCGCCTACATCGGTGATGACCATAGGACTTGGGATGAGCTATTAGCAGAATCATGCGCTGCATTTCGCAATGTCGTGCATGAGGTGACTGGTTGCTCACCTCACTTCCTTTTATTCGGTTTTCACCGTATCCAGCATGGCGGTGACTATGAATTGCTCCGTAAAATGCAAGCGCTAGAGGATGGAGAGGTAGAACTCTGCCCGCACACGGATAGGCTGCGATGGATTCAGGACAGGGTGAAAGATAAACTGGCTGAGGCTCATGCCAGGGGGGTATGATCTCCGAAGTCGCGCAAAATCTTTCACTCGTGGTCAGGAGGTTTTTGTAAGGAACTTCACACTTAGCAATGCCGCTGATCGTTTCGCCGCTAAACTTGCTCCGAAATTTATCCGAGCTTTTGTGCAGCGTAAGTTATGTCACGTGACCTATGAACTATCTGATGAGGAAGGGAAAATTCTGGGAGTCTACCATAGTAAAGACCTTCACTCCTGATAGTTTGGTGTTATGTCCTATAGTCATTGTTGTTGCCCGGGTTTCTTTGAGACTCTTTTCAGGGCAAGGTCGTCCCCACGATTGTTGCATGCCCAAATAATCCACTTCATGGATCGAACCTTTTTCGTTGCGAAAATTACATCGATTTAGCTCTTACATCCATCCGATGCAGTGCATTCGTCTTTGGTGCGGCGCACGGTGTTTTGAGCTGAACATGTACGTGCATCACGCGGTAATGCTCGGCTCTTGACCGCTGTATGACTGCATCGAAATCGAATGCGCAGTAGATCAATGTTCACGACCGGTCAGCGCTACATGCAGCTGATAGCAATCAGCATGGCACTAGAAAAATGAAATGCGTTTTGTGGAGAGTGTAAGTGCAAGTGATGCAACGGAGCTGATGGCGGCAACGGCTTTTGATGAGCTGTATGACGGGAGTTTTGGTTGTTTTTTTTAGTTCGTAATGAGAAAAGTAGGCAGTTAACCGACAATTTGACTAGGATGGTCAGTCTTTCCACTACAGCAGGGCATGAAACGCGATACAAGAAATCGATGAGAAAACATAATTGAACTTTAGTGAACAAAAAAAATGATTTTGTTAAGTTATTCAAAAGCGGAAGTGTGTGGATATGTTGGGGTGTTATTATTTTATCGTTCGTGCAGTATGGATTGTTGTGGACTCGTTTTTCGAATTGTTGCTGGATGTTAAAACAAGTACGGCGGCGTGATGAGCATTATAGCAAAGTGGAACCAGTTATTGATAGAACTCTTAATTGTGTCGGCAACCGCTAGACTAGTATCACTGTGCTATCACAGTCAAGTGCTTTAAATCGTGCAAATAAATATGCCGAGAATTTTCAACAGGGCAATGCAAAAAACGCGATAGCATGCATGCATGAACGTTGTTGGCAATCAACAAGTGTGTTCGTTTTTGTTGAAATTATAAATTTAGTTTCGCACTGGTCAAGTGCTGCACACGTATTTAAATGATTGTTCCGAATAGACGAAACACCGCTTGTATTCGGAGTGCTTTTATTATACATCTACTAAGAAATTGATTTGTGAAAAACTACAGTATTTCGAATGTTCATCTAAGGTTTAATAGTTGACCATTTTTGTGTTATCAGTAGAACTCCAAATAAGTGCGAAGATTTTATTTTGTTCGCTACTGCAATAAACAAAGTGGTTTGAGTGTGCTGTTAAAATATTTCGTTAATTGCACAACCAAGTCCAATTAGTGCGAATATGACGCTAACACCCATCTCAAGAATGTTCTTAGAATCACAAACTCTATCGATTTATTAAACTGAATTGAAGCAATCAACAATAAGAGAATAACGGAAAAACTATTTGTTCGACGTTGAAATCGTAAATTACGACATATTTATTTAACAAGTTTAATATATAACGTTCAAATAAAACAAAAACAAAAAAAAAAACAGTTACAACAAGTCGTTAAGTCAAGTGCAGAGTGTGCTGCGCGAGGAAGGTGTTCCGGTCATTTCTAATTGATTATGGAGTTCCACTTGTTCTCAAACTTTTGAAGTAATAAACTGAAATAGAATAAATATAAAAAAACAGAAACAAACAAAAAATTAAACTCTATTTAAAATAGCAACACTCATAAAGTACAAACTAAAAATTTAAGGGGTTAGTCCACTGTTAAACTGCTCCAAATGAACTTTTTTTTTAAACAGCTACCAAAAAAAACTATTCAAGATATCAATTTGAAATTTTACACACATCTTTATTAAGGGGTTAGTCCACTGTTAAACTGCTCCAAATGAACTTTTTTTTTAAACAGCTACCAAAAAAAAACTATTTAAGATATCGATTTGAAATTTTACATGCATCTTTATTGAAGTTAGGAGTTACCATTTTCATTGGAAAAAATTATTAAAAAACAAAATGGCGGCTGCTCCAATGGATCGCCGCAGCACCGCCGAAAAAAAAAAGCAAATTGCGCCTCGTAAATTCCTGGACAAAATAAGCATCTGTGAACAAATTATCAAAAATACTTGATTAGATTTGAGTATAAAGGACTGCACGGGCCTAAATTTTTCGATGTCGACCTCGACATCGAAGATGACGACCCTCCTTTCCTTCAATGTTTGGTATGGTCTGTGATGGTGTAAGTTGCGTGCTTCTAGCAGGAAGTTTTACTCTGCCCAAACCCCACGGCTGACGCAGCTGAGCTAGCTGGCAAGGGTAGCACGCGGGGCATTTAACGGAGTAAAACTTAATTTATGTTGCATTAGCGAAAGCTTGCCAATTCGTAACTGATGGCGCCCAATCAAGGCTTTGCCCAAAGTTGGTTATTGTTTTATTTAGTTTCTTTTGCTAATTTTAAATTTTCGTTTTCTCCAGATATCAATTTAGTTTTTTCGGTACCTTTTTAAGTTGTTTTTCTTGAAAATCAATTCCATTTTATTTGGCTGAGGTGTCATATGTGGCTCTGGCCAAATGTTTGCCTCAGTCAATTTTTTTTTCTTGTTTCCTTTCTTTCATACTTAGTTAAAAGCAACTTTTAATATTTAGTGTCAGCAAGCTGGCGCCAATGCAACATTGGCGCTCAACACTGCTAGGATGTGTTGTTTAGTGTTTAACAGGAGTATTTCTCCTTTTTCACAATCGACAGTCTTGTAGGCAGGATTGGATCAGGGTAGCATCGTGGATGGTGGCTTTGACATCTTCATTATTTAAATTTGAATTGTTCAGGCAAGACCGAACAGCTGAATTCATGAGCATTAACATCATCTACGATGTTCACTTTGGGGCCCAGCAGACTTCTGTCCAACAGCAAGGTGTCAGCAATCTATGCGAACGGATTGTTGCTAAGAGTCCCAAACCTGATCCAGTTGTGTCACAAGATTTGTCTGTAGTTCATTTGGTTTTTTTCCCTTTTCAACCCACTTTTTTTATGCCTTTCCGATCCTCACCTGTCATCTTTGGTGCCCGAGCGGCTGGATTAATTTTTCGTTCTTACTGCCAGAATATACAGTTAAATTTAAACACGCGGATTTCTTATTCTTTCTCTTAATTATTTCACTTTTATGAATTAAAATTATTGGGAATAATCGAGAATTTAATTTTTTTACGTACGCGTTTTAATTGCAATTAATAATATCAAATTAAGTTTTAGTGAATTCTTAAATTTTGGTAAATTACCTATATACATATAAATATATAGTTTAACTTATTTTATATTTTTATTTGTTTTTTGCCTTTGAAAAAAAAATTTAATCAATTGGAAATGCTACCTCACGGTCATCTTCGTTCTAACCCAGACTTTGAAAGTATCGCAGGGCAGATAAACCGTCTAACTTTGTCACCGACAGGAACTAGATCTCGTCCTGAGTTGGGGTCTGGCAATCGAGCTGCATCTACGGCAGTTCGTGCCAACACAGTGGACTTTGCGGATGCCCCGTGTACACCACTAAGAGGCACAGAAATAAGAGACCACGCTCCTCCGATTCAGCCAGATTTCAACGTAACAACTCCAACACATCACAGTCTCATGAATCACAGCCAACCCGAAAGACTCCCAGTGTCCAAATGGCGCATTCATTTTGACGGTTCAGGCGTTGGACTAACTGCGCGGCAGTTTTTATACCGGATCACCGCCATGGCTAAACATTACGGAATTTCTGGAGCGATGTTGGCCATGGAGTTCCACTTCTTGTTGCGCGATCCAGCTTTAGAGTGGTACAGGCGCTACCATGAGATGCACCCTGCGTTGATGTGGGAGGACATGGAGAGGGATTTCATGAGCTGCTTCAGTGGCTTCCAGACAGACGTCGATATCAGGTGGTCAATCGATGCTAGAATTCAGCAACCAGGAGAGTCATTCCGAACGTTTTTCAATGACATCCAGTCCATGATGTTACCGTTGACGAACCCTCTGACAGATACCGATTTACAGGTTTACTGTTCAGAAATATGACCAAGCGGTTAAGGGATCATCTGGCTGGAATTAGTTTCCTTTCCGTTCGTGAAATGGTTGCTCGATGTTGTGCGATTGAGGATGTCTGGCATCCGGACGGGCAAAAACCAGCACCACCATCATCTATGCCTTTGACAAGACCACGAGTAGTTCATGAGGCTTTGTCTCCTTCTTTTCCCGCAGCAGCGCAAGTACCCGTACCATCACAACATCTCCGAAGGACCTAACTACTCTTACGACTACGATCTGCCAACTACCACGCCAGCTCCGGATGCGGTTGCGCTTGGAAACGCCCAACATCAGCAAGTTCCACAAAGACAGTATGTAATATGCTGAAACTGTAAAGATCTGGGCCATACATTTATGGACTGTCGGGTCCCGAGCCAGCGAATATTTTGTTACGGGTGTGGAATGGAAAGTGTTCTCAAGCCCAACTGCATGCATTGCAAGTCGGGAAACGGCAGGCGGAGTACGCCCGATATGGGGGCGCGACGCATTTCCACCCCTCGTCCGCCACCCAAGCCAACGACGGTGGACGCCGCGACCAATATCGACCCGGAATTTCGTCGAAAACACTAAACTCGGAAAAACCCTCATCAGATAGTCTTAATAACATCAACCACGAATTTGAGTGACCTCGATCGATGCGCAAGCGTTCGGTATCGCGTTTTCATCGGGCATGGAAATACTTTGCCAACAGACGATGGCTTCGTAAAGCATGTGTCGACAGCATCGTGACACCCCGTGGGGAGAACCGTCCTTTCGCTACCATCTTCATTAAAGGACGTGAGCTTCAAGGACTGTTGGACAGTGGTGCAAGCGTCAGTACCCTGGGAGCAGGAGCTTTAGACTTGATTGCAGAACTGAGTCTGTATCTCCATACTCTTCAGACGGATGTTCGGACAGCGTCAGGTCATAGGGCTTCTGTTCTCGGATATGTTGATACCTTGGTGAAATTCAACAATCAATCGCGCATGATAAAATTTTTGGTCGTTCCAACCTTGACCAACTCAGTTTATCTAGGAATGGATTTCTGGGACGCGTTTAAAATTTCACCAACTCAACAGCTGGCGGTTGCATCGCTTTCTGAAGCCACAGCCCCAGCGTTTCACACTCTGTCTCCTGAGGATCAGTCTCGACTACAGCAAGTTATACAACAGTTTCCTTCATACAACCTCAATGGTTTGAGTAAGACCACCTTGGTCTCTCATTACATTGACACCGGGTCTGCCAAACCTATTAAGCAGCGGTATTATTCGGTGCCCCCAGCTATACAAAAACTTTTGTATGATGAACTGGACCGTATGCTGTCCTTAGGAGTCATCGAGGAAAGTAAGAGCGCATGGAGTTCACCGGTTGCCCTTGTAAGGAAGCCTGGTAAAGTACGACTATGTCTGGATGCACGACGACTGAATGAGGTAACCTTGAAGGATGCCTATCCATTACCTCTAATAGAAGGATTATTGGCTAAATTTATAGCGAGCCTGGACCTAAAAGATGCTTTTTGGCAGATACTACCATTGGATGCGGCATCTAGGGAGAAGATTGATTTTACCGTTCCTGGCCGCCCATTATATCACTTCACTGTGATGCCGTTCGGTTTGTGCAATGCCCCACAAATCATGTGCAGATTAATGCACAAAGTAATCCCTCACGAGCTGCATGACAACGTGTTTGTATATCTCGATGATATGCTCGTGATTAGTTCTTCTTTTGACGAACATTTGGAGCTACTTTCCAAGGTGGCGCACCTGGTTAACGCAGCTAAATTGACCATAAATATTGAGAAGAACAAGTTCGTGCAGCGAGAGATCAAATATCTTGGGTATGTAGTGAGTGATGGAATCCTGAAGACCGATCCAGATAAGGTCTCTGGCATCGTACGCTACCCAACACCCAAGTCTGCGAAGGAGATCCGGCGTTTCATGGGAATGGCAGGATGGTATCGGCGGTTTCAGCTCTGGCGGATCTGTTAAAAGGTAAACGCTCGTTTCAGTGGACGGACGCCGCAAATGACGCCTTTTTAGAGGTTAAGAGACTGCTAATTTCTGCTCTAGTGCTCGCCAATCCCGATTTCTCTCGAAGATTTTTCATCCAGTGTGATGCTAGTGCCACCGGAATCGGGAGTGTCCTGTTCCGAAAGGATGATGATGGAGAGGAGCACCCAATCGCTTTTATGTCGGTAAGGCTTAACGCTGCGCAACGCAGCTATAGTGTTACTGAATTGGAATGCTTGGCTGTGGTGCAGAGCGTTCAAAGGTTCAGAGCATACATCGAAGGGTTGATTTCGCCATCATCACTGACCATGCTAGTCTTAAATGGCTCATGGGATAACAGGACCTAACAGGTAGATTGGCTCGCTGGAGTTTGAAATTGCAGTCTTTCCATTTCAACATCGAGCATCGAAAGGGAACTCAGAACGACGTCCTAGATGCGTTATCGAGAGTTTGTGGATCGAGCGAGGCAACCAAATCCACAATAGGTCACTTGCCTGAGCACTACAAACTTGCTGAGGTAATAGCTGATACAGCATTTCGAGCTCCTGAGTATTTGGATCTCATAGCCCAGATTGAAAAGAGCCCTGATCATTTCAAGAATGTGCACGTTAGGCAGGGGCGTGTGTTCATTACCACCGGAACACACAATGATTTGTGCACCGATATCCCTCGAACAAAATTATGGCTTCCTGAAAATGAACGAAAACAGCTAATTACGCAGGCACATGATGACCCTAGGGAGTCTCATTGTGGGATTCGGAAGACTTTGGAACTGCTGCAAAGGTACTATTATTGGCCGCAGTTGAGGAAACAAGTTAAAGATTACATTTCCTCCTGCACCGTTTGCAAGCAGGTCAAGCCTCCGAATCGCACCATGAGGCTGGGAAATCAGCGGGAAACAGATAGGCCATTGCAAAGACTGTTCATCGATTTCATGGGCCCATACCCTTGTTCGAAGGTAGGGAATACTCAGTTGCTCGTGGTGCTGGATCATTTCAGCAAGTTTTTATGGCTCAAGGCCTACCCAAAGCCACCTCAGAAGCGGTCGTTAAGTTCCTCAAAAACGATATTTTCTTGACGTATCTCACTCAGACACCGGTGTGCAATTCACTTCTAAATCTTTCGAGGCATTCCTCCTAAAGCATGGCGTTCAGCACATCACTACGCCCTTATATTCACCGCAAGCCAACGCTTTGGAGAGAGCTAACCGATCTATCCTCAACGCTATTCGCGCCTACATCGGTGATGACCATAGGACTTGGGATGAGCTATTAGCAGAATCATGCGCTGCATTTCGCAATGTCGTGCATGAGGTGACTGGTTGCTCACCTCACTTCCTTTTATTCGGTTTTCACCGTATCCAGCATGGCGGTGACTATGAATTGCTCCGTAAAATGCAAGCGCTAGAGGATGGAGAGGTAGAACTCTGCCCGCACACGGATAGGCTGCGATGGATTCAGGACAGGGTGAAAGATAAACTGGCTGAGGCTCATGCCAGGGGGGTATGATCTCCGAAGTCGCGCAAAATCTTTCACTCGTGGTCAGGAGGTTTTTGTAAGGAACTTCACACTTAGCAATGCCGCTGATCGTTTCGCCGCTAAACTTGCTCCGAAATTTATCCGAGCTTTTGTGCAGCGTAAGTTATGTCACGTGACCTATGAACTATCTGATGAGGAAGGGAAAATTCTGGGAGTCTACCATAGTAAAGACCTTCACTCCTGATAGTTTGGTGTTATGTCCTATAGTCATTGTTGTTGCCCGGGTTTCTTTGAGACTCTTTTCAGGGCAAGGTCGTCCCCACGATTGTTGCATGCCCAAATAATCCACTTCATGGATCGAACCTTTTTCGTTGCGAAAATTACATCGATTTAGCTCTTACATCCATCCGATGCAGTGCATTCGTCTTTGGTGCGGCGCACGGTGTTTTGAGCTGAACATGTACGTGCATCACGCGGTAATGCTCGGCTCTTGACCGCTGTATGACTGCATCGAAATCGAATGCGCAGTAGATCAATGTTCACGACCGGTCAGCGCTACATGCAGCTGATAGCAATCAGCATGGCACTAGAAAAATGAAATGCGTTTTGTGGAGAGTGTAAGTGCAAGTGATGCAACGGAGCTGATGGCGGCAACGGCTTTTGATGAGCTGTATGACGGGAGTTTTGGTTGTTTTTTTTAGTTCGTAATGAGAAAAGTAGGCAGTTAACCGACAATTTGACTAGGATGGTCAGTCTTTCCACTACAGCAGGGCATGAAACGCGATACAAGAAATCGATGAGAAAACATAATTGAACTTTAGTGAACAAAAAAAATGATTTTGTTAAGTTATTCAAAAGCGGAAGTGTGTGGATATGTTGGGGTGTTATTATTTTATCGTTCGTGCAGTATGGATTGTTGTGGACTCGTTTTTCGAATTGTTGCTGGATGTTAAAACAAGTACGGCGGCGTGATGAGCATTATAGCAAAGTGGAACCAGTTATTGATAGAACTCTTAATTGTGTCGGCAACCGCTAGACTAGTATCACTGTGCTATCACAGTCAAGTGCTTTAAATCGTGCAAATAAATATGCCGAGAATTTTCAACAGGGCAATGCAAAAAACGCGATAGCATGCATGCATGAACGTTGTTGGCAATCAACAAGTGTGTTCGTTTTTGTTGAAATTATAAATTTAGTTTCGCACTGGTCAAGTGCTGCACACGTATTTAAATGATTGTTCCGAATAGACGAAACACCGCTTGTATTCGGAGTGCTTTTATTATACATCTACTAAGAAATTGATTTGTGAAAAACTACAGTATTTCGAATGTTCATCTAAGGTTTAATAGTTGACCATTTTTGTGTTATCAGTAGAACTCCAAATAAGTGCGAAGATTTTATTTTGTTCGCTACTGCAATAAACAAAGTGGTTTGAGTGTGCTGTTAAAATATTTCGTTAATTGCACAACCAAGTCCAATTAGTGCGAATATGACGCTAACACCCATCTCAAGAATGTTCTTAGAATCACAAACTCTATCGATTTATTAAACTGAATTGAAGCAATCAACAATAAGAGAATAACGGAAAAACTATTTGTTCGACGTTGAAATCGTAAATTACGACATATTTATTTAACAAGTTTAATATATAACGTTCAAATAAAACAAAAACAAAAAAAAAAACAGTTACAACAAGTCGTTAAGTCAAGTGCAGAGTGTGCTGCGCGAGGAAGGTGTTCCGGTCATTTCTAATTGATTATGGAGTTCCACTTGTTCTCAAACTTTTGAAGTAATAAACTGAAATAGAATAAATATAAAAAAACAGAAACAAACAAAAAATTAAACTCTATTTAAAATAGCAACACTCATAAAGTACAAACTAAAAATTTAAGGGGTTAGTCCACTGTTAAACTGCTCCAAATGAACTTTTTTTTTAAACAGCTACCAAAAAAAACTATTCAAGATATCAATTTGAAATTTTACACACATCTTTATTAAGGGGTTAGTCCACTGTTAAACTGCTCCAAATGAACTTTTTTTTTAAACAGCTACCAAAAAAAAACTATTTAAGATATCGATTTGAAATTTTACATGCATCTTTATTGAAGTTAGGAGTTACCATTTTCATTGGAAAAAATTATTAAAAAACAAAATGGCGGCTGCTCCAATGGATCGCCGCAGCACCGCCGAAAAAAAGCAAATTGCGCCTCGTAAATTCCTGGACAAAATAAGCATCTGTGAACAAATTATCAAAAATACTTGATTAGATTTGAGTATAAAGGACTGCACGGGCCTAAATTTTTCGATGTCGACCTCGACATCGAAGATGACGACCCTCCTTTCCTTCAATGTTTGGTATGGTCTGTGATGGTGTAAGTTGCGTGCTTCTAGCAGGAAGTTTTACTCTGCCCAAACCCCACGGCTGACGCAGCTGAGCTAGCTGGCAAGGGTAGCACGCGGGGCATTTAACGGAGTAAAACTTAATTTATGTTGCATTAGCGAAAGCTTGCCAATTCGTAACTGATGGCGCCCAATCAAGGCTTTGCCCAAAGTTGGTTATTGTTTTATTTAGTTTCTTTTGCTAATTTTAAATTTTCGTTTTCTCCAGATATCAATTTAGTTTTTTCGGTACCTTTTTAAGTTGTTTTTCTTGAAAATCAATTCCATTTTATTTGGCTGAGGTGTCATATGTGGCTCTGGCCAAATGTTTGCCTCAGTCAATTTTTTTTTCTTGTTTCCTTTCTTTCATACTTAGTTAAAAGCAACTTTTAATATTTAGTGTCAGCAAGCTGGCGCCAATGCAACATTGGCGCTCAACACTGCTAGGATGTGTTGTTTAGTGTTTAACAGGAGTATTTCTCCTTTTTCACAATCGACAGTCTTGTAGGCAGGATTGGATCAGGGTAGCATCGTGGATGGTGGCTTTGACATCTTCATTATTTAAATTTGAATTGTTCAGGCAAGACCGAACAGCTGAATTCATGAGCATTAACATCATCTACGATGTTCACTTTGGGGCCCAGCAGACTTCTGTCCAACAGCAAGGTGTCAGCAATCTATGCGAACGGATTGTTGCTAAGAGTCCCAAACCTGATCCAGTTGTGTCACAAGATTTGTCTGTAGTTCATTTGGTTTTTTTCCCTTTTCAACCCACTTTTTTTATGCCTTTCCGATCCTCACCTGTCATCTTTGGTGCCCGAGCGGCTGGATTAATTTTTCGTTCTTACTGCCAAAATATACAGTTAAATTTAAACACGCGGATTTCTTATTCTTTCTCTTAATTATTTCACTTTTATGAATTAAAATTATTGGGAATAATCGAGAATTTAATTTTTTTACGTACGCGTTTTAATTGCAATTAATAATATCAAATTAAGTTTTAGTGAATTCTTAAATTTTGGTAAATTACCTATATACATATAAATATATAGTTTAACTTATTTTATATTTTTATTTGTTTTTTGCCTTTGAAAAAAAAATTTAATCAATTGGAAATGCTACCTCACGGTCATCTTCGTTCTAACCCAGACTTTGAAAGTATCGCAGGGCAGATAAACCGTCTAACTTTGTCACCGACAGGAACTAGTTCTCGTCCTGAGTTGGGGTCTGGCAATCGAGCTGCATCTACGGCAGTTCGTGCCAACACAGTGGACTTTGCGGATGCCCCGTGTACACCACTAAGAGGCACAGAAATAAGAGACCACGCTCCTCCGATTCAGCTAGATTTCAACGTAACAACTCCAACACATCACAGTCTCATGAATCACAGCCAACCCGAAAGACTCCCAGTGTCCAAATGGCGCATTCATTTTAACGGTTCAGGCGTTGGACTAACTGCGCGGCAGTTTTTATACCGGATCACCGCCATGGCTAAACATTACGGAATTTCTGGAGCGATGTTGGCCATGGAGTTCCACTTCTAGTTGCGCGATCCAGCTTTAGAGTGGTACTGGCGCTACCATGAGATGCACCCTGCGTTGATGTGGGAGGACATGGAGAGGGATTTCATGAGCTGCTTCAGTGGCTTCCAGACAGACGTCGATATCAGGTGGTCAATCGATGCTAGAATTCAGCAACCAGGAGAGTCATTCCGAACGTTTTTCAATGACATCCAGTCCATGATGTTACCGTTGACGAACCCTCTGACAGATACCGATTTACAGGTTTACTGTTCAGAAATATGACCAAGCGGTTAAGGGATCATCTGGCTGGAATTAGTTTCCTTTCCGTTCGTGAAATGGTTGCTCGATGTTGTGCGATTGAGGATGTCTGGCATCCGGACGGGCAAAAACCAGCACCACCATCATCTATGCCTTTGACAAGACCACGAGTAGTTCATGAGGCTTTGTCTCCTTCTTTTCCCGCAGCAGCGCAAGTACCCGTACCATCACAACATCTCCGAAGGACCTAACTACTCTTACGACTACGATCTGCCAACTACCACGCCAGCTCCGGATGCGGTTGCGCTTGGAAACGCCCAACATCAGCAAGTTCCACAAAGACAGTATGTAATATGCTGAAACTGTAAAGATCTGGGCCATACATTTATGGACTGTCGGGTCCCGAGCCAGCGAATATTTTGTTACGGGTGTGGAATGGAAAGTGTTCTCAAGCCCAACTGCATGCATTGCAAGTCGGGAAACGGCAGGCGGAGTACGCCCGATATGGGGGCGCGACGCATTTCCACCCCTCGTCCGCCACCCAAGCCAACGACGGTGGACGCCGCGTCCAATATCGACCCGGAATTTCGTCGAAAACACTAAACTCGGAAAATCCTCATCAGATAGTCTTAATAACATCAACCACGAATTTGAGTGACCTCGATCGATGCGCAAGCGTTCGGTATCGCGTTTTCATCGGGCATGGAAATACTTTGCCAACAGACGATGGCTTCGTAAAGCATGTGTCGACAGCATCGTGACACCCCGTGGGGAGAACCGTCCTTTCGCTACCATCTTCATTAAACGACGTGAGCTTCAAGGACTGTTGGACAGTGGTGCAAGCGTCAGTATCCTGGGAGCAGGAGCTTTAGACTTGATTGCAGAACTGAGTCTGTATCTCCATACTCTTCAGACGGATGTTCGGACAGCGTCAGGTCATAGGGCTTCTGTTCTCGGATATGTTGATACCTTGGTGAAATTCAACAATCAATCGCGCATGATAAAATTTTTGGTCGTTCCAACCTTGACCAACTCAGTTTATCTAGGAATGGATTTCTGGGACGCGTTTAAAATTTCACCAACTCAACAGCTGGCGGTTGCATCGCTTTCTGAAGCCACAGCCCCAGCGTTTCACACTCTGTCTCCTGAGGATCAGTCTCGACTACAGCAAGTTATACAACAGTTTCCTTCATACAACCTCAATGGTTTGGGTAAGACCACCTTGGTCTCTCATTACATTGACACCGGGTCTGCCAAACATATTAAGCAGCGGCATTATTCGGTGCCCCCAGCTATACAAAAACTTTTGTATGATGAACTGGACCGTATGCTGTCCTTAGGAGTCATCGAGGAAAGTAAGAGCGCATGGAGTTCACCGGTTGCCCTTGTAAGGAAGCCTGGTAAAGTACGACTATGTCTGGATGCACGACGACTGAATGAGGTAACCTTGAAGGATGCCTATCCATTACCTCTAATAGAAGGATTATTGGCTAAATTTATAGCGAGCCTGGACCTAAAAGATGCTTTTTGGCAGATACTACCATTGGATGCGGCATCTAGGGAGAAGACTGATTTTACCGTTCCTGGCCGCCCATTATACCACTTCACTGTGATGCCGTTCGGTTTGTGCAATGCCCCACAAATCATGTGCAGATTAATGCACAAAGTAATCCCTCACGAGCTGCATGACAACGTGTTTGTATATCTCGATGATCTGCTCGTGATTAGTTCTTCTTTTGACGAACATTTGGAGCTACTTTCCAAGGTGGCGCACCTGGTTAACGCAGCTAAATTGACCATAAATATTGAGAAGAACAAGTTCGTGCAGCGAGAGATCAAATATCTTGGGTATGTAGTGAGTGATGGAATCCTGAAGACCGATCCAGATAAGGTCTCTGGCATCGTACGCTACCGAACACCCAAGTCTGCGAAGGAGATCCGGCGTTTCATGGGAATGGCAGGATGGTATCGGCGGTTTCAGCTCTGACGGATCTGTTAAAAGGTAAACGCTCGTTTCAGTGGACGGACGCCGCAAATGACGCCTTTTTAGAGGTTAAGAGACTGCTAATTTCTGCTCTAGTGCTCGCCAATCCCGATTTCTCTCGAAGATTTTTCATCCAGTGTGATGCTAGTGCCACCGGAATCGGGAGTGTCCTGTTCCGAAAGGATGATGATGGAGAGGAGCACCCAATCGCTTTTATGTCGGTAAGGCTTAACGCTGCGCAACGCAGCTATAGTGTTACTGAATTGGAATGCTTGGCTGTGGTGCAGAGCGTTCAGAGGTTCAGAGCATACATCGAAGGGTTGCTTTCGCCATCATCACTGACCATGCTAGTCTTAAATGGCTCATGGGATAACAGGACCTAACAGGTAGATTGGCTCGCTGGAGTTTGAAATTGCAGTCTTTCCATTTCAACATCGAGCATCGAAAGGGAACTCAGAACGACGTCCTAGATGCGTTATCGAGAGTTTGTGGATCGAGCGAGGCAACCAAATCCACAATAGGTCACTTGCCTGAGCACTACAAGCTTGCTGAGGTAATAGCTGATACAGCATTTCGAGCTCCTGAGTATTTGGATCTCATAGCCCAGATTGAAAAGAGCCCTGATCATTTCAAGAATGTGCACGTTAGGCAGGGGCGTGTGTTCATTACCACCGGAACACACAATGATTTGTGCACCGATATCCCTCGAACAAAATTATGGCTTCCTGAAAATGAACGAAAACAGCTAATTACGCAGGCACATGATGACCCTAGGGAGTCTCATTGTGGGATTCGGAAGACTTTGGAACTGCTGCAAAGGTACTATTATTGGCCGCAGTTGAGGAAACAAGTTAAAGATTACATTTCCTCCTGCACCGTTTGCAAGCAGGTCAAGCCTCCGAATCGCACCATGAGGCTGGGAAATCAGCGGGAAACAGATAGGCCATTGCAAAGACTGTTCATCGATTTCATGGGCCCATACCCTTGTTCGAAGGTAGGGAATACTCAGTTGCTCGTGGTGCTGGATCATTTCAGCAAGTTTTTATGGCTCAAGGCCTACCCAAAGCCACCTCAGAAGCGGTCGTTAAGTTCCTCAAAAACGATATTTTCTTGACGTATCTCACTCAGACACCGGTGTGCAATTCACTTCTAAATCTTTCGAGGCATTCCTCCTAAAGCATGGCGTTCAGCACATCACTACGCCCTTATATTCACCGCAAGCCAACGCTTTGGAGAGAGCTAACCGATCTATCCTCAACGCTATTCGCGCCTACATCGGTGATGACCATAGGACTTGGGATGAGCGATTAGCAGAATCATGCGCTGCATTTCCCAATGTCGTGCATGAGGTGACTGGTTGCTCACCTCACTTCCTTTTATTCGGTTTTCACCGTATCCAGCATGGCGGTGACTATGAATTGCTCCGTAAAATGCAAGCGCTAGAGGATGGAGAGGTAGAACTCTGCCCGCACACGGATAGGCTGCGATGGATTCAGGACAGGGTGAAAGATAAACTGGCTGAGGCTCATGCCAGGGGGGTATGATCTCCGAAGTCGCGCAAAATCTTTCACTCCTGGTCAGGAGGTTTTTGTAAGGAACTTCACACTTAGCAATGCCGCTGATCGTTTCGCCGCTAAACTTGCTCCGAAATTTATCCGAGCTTTTGTGCAGCGTAAGTTATGTCACGTGACCTATGAACTATCTGATGAGGAAGGGAAAATTCTGGGAGTCTACCATAGTAAAGACCTTCACTCCTGATAGTTTGGTGTTATGTCCTATAGTCATTGCTGTTGCCCGGGTTTCTTTGAGACTCTTTTCAGGGCAAGGTCGTCCCCACGATTGTTGCATGCCCAAATAATCCACTTCATGGATCGAACCTTTTTCGTTGCGAAAATTACATCGATTTAGCTCTTACATCCATCCGATGCAGTGCATTCGTCTTTGGTGCGGCGCACGGTGTTTTGAGCTGAACATGTACGTGCATCACGCGGTAATGCTCGGCTCTTGACCGCTGTATGACTGCATCGAAATCGAATGCGCAGTAGATCAATGTTCACGACCGGTCAGCGCTACATGCAGCTGATAGCAATCAGCATGGCACTAGAAAAATGAAATGCGTTTTGTGGAGAGTGTAAGTGCAAGTGATGCAACGGAGCTGATGGCGGCAACGGCTTTTGATGAGCTGTATGACGGGAGTTTTGGTTGTTTTTTTTAGTTCGTAATGAGAAAAGTAGGCAGTTAACCGACAATTTGACTAGGATGGTCAGTCTTTCCACTACGGCAGGGCATGAAACGCGATACAAGAAATCGATGAGAAAACATAATTGAACTTTAGTGAACAAAAAAAATGATTTTGTTAAGTTATTCAAAAGCGGAAGTGTGTGGATATGTTGGGGTGTTATTATTTTATCGTTCGTGCAGTATGGATTGTTGTGGACTCGTTTTTCGAATTGTTGCTGGATGTTAAAACAAGTACGGCGGCGTGATGAGCATTATAGCAAAGTGGAACCAGTTATTGATAGAACTCTTAATTGTGTCGGCAACCGCTAGACTAGTATCACTGTGCTATCACAGTCAAGTGCTTTAAATCGTGCAAATAAATATGCCGAGAATTTTCAACAGGGCAATGCAAAAAACGCGATAGCATGCATGCATGAACGTTGTTGGCAATCAACAAGTGTGTTCGTTTTTGTTGAAATTATAAATTTAGTTTCGCACTGGTCAAGTGCTGCACACGTATTTAAATGATTGTTCCGAATAGACGAAACACCGCTTGTATTCGGAGTGCTTTTATTATACATCTACTAAGAAATTGATTTGTGAAAAACTACAGTATTTCGAATGTTCATCTAAGGTTTAATAGTTGACCATTTTTGTGTTATCAGTAGAACTCCAAATAAGTGCGAAGATTTTATTTTGTTCGCTACTGCAATAAACAAAGTGGTTTGAGTGTGCTGTTAAAATATTTCGTTAATTGCACAACCAAGTCCAATTAGTGCGAATATGACGCTAACACCCATCTCAAGAATGTTCTTAGAATCACAAACTCTATCGATTTATTAAACTGAATTGAAGCAATCAACAATAAGAGAATAACGGAAAAACTATTTGTTCGACGTTGAAATCGTAAATTACGACATATTTATTTAACAAGTTTAATATATAACGTTCAAATAAAACAAAATAAAAAAAAAACAGTTACAACAAGTCGTTAAGTCAAGTGCAGAGTGTGCTGCGCGAGGAAGGTGTTCCGGTCATTTCTAATTGATTATGGAGTTCCACTTGTTCTCAAACTTTTGAAGTAATAAACTGAAATAGAATAAATATAAAAAAACAGAAACAAACAAAAAATTAAACTCTATTTAAAATAGCAACACTCATAAAGTACAAACTAAAAATTTAAGGGGTTAGTCCACTGTTAAACTGCTCCAAATGAACTTTTTTTTTAAACAGCTACCAAAAAAAACTATTCAAGATATCAATTTGAAATTTTACACACATCTTTATTAAGGGGTTAGTCCACTGTTAAACTGCTCCAAATGAACTTTTTTTTTAAACAGCTACCAAAAAAAAACTATTTAAGATATCGATTTGAAATTTTACATGCATCTTTATTGAAGTTAGGAGTTACCATTTTCATTGGAAAAAATTATTAAAAAACAAAATGGCGGCTGCTCCAATGGATCGCCGCAGCACCGCCGAAAAAAAGCAAATTGCGCCTCGTAAATTCCTGGACAAAATAAGCATCTGTGAACAAATTATCAAAAATACTTGATTAGATTTGAGTATAAAGGACTGCACGGGCCTAAATTTTTCGATGTCGACCTCGACATCGAAGATGACGACCCTCCTTTCCTTCAATGTTTGGTATGGTCTGTGATGGTGTAAGTTGCGTGCTTCTAGCAGGAAGTTTTACTCTGCCCAAACCCCACGGCTGACGCAGCTGAGCTAGCTGGCAAGGGTAGCACGCGGGGCATTTAACGGAGTAAAACTTAATTTATGTTGCATTAGCGAAAGCTTGCCAATTCGTAACTGATGGCGCCCAATCAAGGCTTTGCCCAAAGTTGGTTATTGTTTTATTTAGTTTCTTTTGCTAATTTTAAATTTTCGTTTTCTCCAGATATCAATTTAGTTTTTTCGGTACCTTTTTAAGTTGTTTTTCTTGAAAATCAATTCCATTTTATTTGGCTGAGGTGTCATATGTGGCTCTGGCCAAATGTTTGCCTCAGTCAATTTTTTTTTCTTGTTTCCTTTCTTTCATACTTAGTTAAAAGCAACTTTTAATATTTAGTGTCAGCAAGCTGGCGCCAATGCAACATTGGCGCTCAACACTGCTAGGATGTGTTGTTTAGTGTTTAACAGGAGTATTTCTCCTTTTTCACAATCGACAGTCTTGTAGGCAGGATTGGATCAGGGTAGCATCGTGGATGGTGGCTTTGACATCTTCATTATTTAAATTTGAATTGTTCAGGCAAGACCGAACAGCTGAATTCATGAGCATTAACATCATCTACGATGTTCACTTTGGGGCCCAGCAGACTTCTGTCCAACAGCAAGGTGTCAGCAATCTATGCGAACGGATTGTTGCTAAGAGTCCCAAACCTGATCCAGTTGTGTCACAAGATTTGTCTGTAGTTCATTTGGTTTTTTTCCCTTTTCAACCCACTTTTTTTTATGCCTTTCCGATCCTCACCTGTCATCTTTGGTGCCCGAGCGGCTGGATTAATTTTTCGTTCTTACTGCCAAAATATACAGTTAAATTTAAACACGCGGATTTCTTATTCTTTCTCTTAATTATTTCACTTTTATGAATTAAAATTATTGGGAATAATCGAGAATTTAATTTTTTTACGTACGCGTTTTAATTGCAATTAATAATATCAAATTAAGTTTTAGTGAATTCTTAAATTTTGGTAAATTACCTATATACATATAAATATATAGTTTAACTTATTTTATATTTTTATTTGTTTTTTGCCTTTGAAAAAAAAATTTAATCAATTGGAAATGCTACCTCACGGTCATCTTCGTTCTAACCCAGACTTTGAAAGTATCGCAGGGCAGATAAACCGTCTAACTTTGTCACCGACAGGAACTAGTTCTCGTCCTGAGTTGGGGTCTGGCAATCGAGCTGCATCTACGGCAGTTCGTGCCAACACAGTGGACTTTGCGGATGCCCCGTGTACACCACTAAGAGGCACAGAAATAAGAGACCACGCTCCTCCGATTCAGCTAGATTTCAACGTAACAACTCCAACACATCACAGTCTCATGAATCACAGCCAACCCGAAAGACTCCCAGTGTCCAAATGGCGCATTCATTTTAACGGTTCAGGCGTTGGACTAACTGCGCGGCAGTTTTTATACCGGATCACCGCCATGGCTAAACATTACGGAATTTCTGGAGCGATGTTGGCCATGGAGTTCCACTTCTAGTTGCGCGATCCAGCTTTAGAGTGGTACTGGCGCTACCATGAGATGCACCCTGCGTTGATGTGGGAGGACATGGAGAGGGATTTCATGAGCTGCTTCAGTGGCTTCCAGACAGACGTCGATATCAGGTGGTCAATCGATGCTAGAATTCAGCAACCAGGAGAGTCATTCCGAACGTTTTTCAATGACATCCAGTCCATGATGTTACCGTTGACGAACCCTCTGACAGATACCGATTTACAGGTTTACTGTTCAGAAATATGACCAAGCGGTTAAGGGATCATCTGGCTGGAATTAGTTTCCTTTCCGTTCGTGAAATGGTTGCTCGATGTTGTGCGATTGAGGATGTCTGGCATCCGGACGGGCAAAAACCAGCACCACCATCATCTATGCCTTTGACAAGACCACGAGTAGTTCATGAGGCTTTGTCTCCTTCTTTTCCCGCAGCAGCGCAAGTACCCGTACCATCACAACATCTCCGAAGGACCTAACTACTCTTACGACTACGATCTGCCAACTACCACGCCAGCTCCGGATGCGGTTGCGCTTGGAAACGCCCAACATCAGCAAGTTCCACAAAGACAGTATGTAATATGCTGAAACTGTAAAGATCTGGGCCATACATTTATGGACTGTCGGGTCCCGAGCCAGCGAATATTTTGTTACGGGTGTGGAATGGAAAGTGTTCTCAAGCCCAACTGCATGCATTGCAAGTCGGGAAACGGCAGGCGGAGTACGCCCGATATGGGGGCGCGACGCATTTCCACCCCTCGTCCGCCACCCAAGCCAACGACGGTGGACGCCGCGTCCAATATCGACCCGGAATTTCGTCGAAAACACTAAACTCGGAAAATCCTCATCAGATAGTCTTAATAACATCAACCACGAATTTGAGTGACCTCGATCGATGCGCAAGCGTTCGGTATCGCGTTTTCATCGGGCATGGAAATACTTTGCCAACAGACGATGGCTTCGTAAAGCATGTGTCGACAGCATCGTGACACCCCGTGGGGAGAACCGTCCTTTCGCTACCATCTTCATTAAACGACGTGAGCTTCAAGGACTGTTGGACAGTGGTGCAAGCGTCAGTATCCTGGGAGCAGGAGCTTTAGACTTGATTGCAGAACTGAGTCTGTATCTCCATACTCTTCAGACGGATGTTCGGACAGCGTCAGGTCATAGGGCTTCTGTTCTCGGATATGTTGATACCTTGGTGAAATTCAACAATCAATCGCGCATGATAAAATTTTTGGTCGTTCCAACCTTGACCAACTCAGTTTATCTAGGAATGGATTTCTGGGACGCGTTTAAAATTTCACCAACTCAACAGCTGGCGGTTGCATCGCTTTCTGAAGCCACAGCCCCAGCGTTTCACACTCTGTCTCCTGAGGATCAGTCTCGACTACAGCAAGTTATACAACAGTTTCCTTCATACAACCTCAATGGTTTGGGTAAGACCACCTTGGTCTCTCATTACATTGACACCGGGTCTGCCAAACATATTAAGCAGCGGCATTATTCGGTGCCCCCAGCTATACAAAAACTTTTGTATGATGAACTGGACCGTATGCTGTCCTTAGGAGTCATCGAGGAAAGTAAGAGCGCATGGAGTTCACCGGTTGCCCTTGTAAGGAAGCCTGGTAAAGTACGACTATGTCTGGATGCACGACGACTGAATGAGGTAACCTTGAAGGATGCCTATCCATTACCTCTAATAGAAGGATTATTGGCTAAATTTATAGCGAGCCTGGACCTAAAAGATGCTTTTTGGCAGATACTACCATTGGATGCGGCATCTAGGGAGAAGACTGATTTTACCGTTCCTGGCCGCCCATTATACCACTTCACTGTGATGCCGTTCGGTTTGTGCAATGCCCCACAAATCATGTGCAGATTAATGCACAAAGTAATCCCTCACGAGCTGCATGACAACGTGTTTGTATATCTCGATGATCTGCTCGTGATTAGTTCTTCTTTTGACGAACATTTGGAGCTACTTTCCAAGGTGGCGCACCTGGTTAACGCAGCTAAATTGACCATAAATATTGAGAAGAACAAGTTCGTGCAGCGAGAGATCAAATATCTTGGGTATGTAGTGAGTGATGGAATCCTGAAGACCGATCCAGATAAGGTCTCTGGCATCGTACGCTACCGAACACCCAAGTCTGCGAAGGAGATCCGGCGTTTCATGGGAATGGCAGGATGGTATCGGCGGTTTCAGCTCTGACGGATCTGTTAAAAGGTAAACGCTCGTTTCAGTGGACGGACGCCGCAAATGACGCCTTTTTAGAGGTTAAGAGACTGCTAATTTCTGCTCTAGTGCTCGCCAATCCCGATTTCTCTCGAAGATTTTTCATCCAGTGTGATGCTAGTGCCACCGGAATCGGGAGTGTCCTGTTCCGAAAGGATGATGATGGAGAGGAGCACCCAATCGCTTTTATGTCGGTAAGGCTTAACGCTGCGCAACGCAGCTATAGTGTTACTGAATTGGAATGCTTGGCTGTGGTGCAGAGCGTTCAGAGGTTCAGAGCATACATCGAAGGGTTGCTTTCGCCATCATCACTGACCATGCTAGTCTTAAATGGCTCATGGGATAACAGGACCTAACAGGTAGATTGGCTCGCTGGAGTTTGAAATTGCAGTCTTTCCATTTCAACATCGAGCATCGAAAGGGAACTCAGAACGACGTCCTAGATGCGTTATCGAGAGTTTGTGGATCGAGCGAGGCAACCAAATCCACAATAGGTCACTTGCCTGAGCACTACAAGCTTGCTGAGGTAATAGCTGATACAGCATTTCGAGCTCCTGAGTATTTGGATCTCATAGCCCAGATTGAAAAGAGCCCTGATCATTTCAAGAATGTGCACGTTAGGCAGGGGCGTGTGTTCATTACCACCGGAACACACAATGATTTGTGCACCGATATCCCTCGAACAAAATTATGGCTTCCTGAAAATGAACGAAAACAGCTAATTACGCAGGCACATGATGACCCTAGGGAGTCTCATTGTGGGATTCGGAAGACTTTGGAACTGCTGCAAAGGTACTATTATTGGCCGCAGTTGAGGAAACAAGTTAAAGATTACATTTCCTCCTGCACCGTTTGCAAGCAGGTCAAGCCTCCGAATCGCACCATGAGGCTGGGAAATCAGCGGGAAACAGATAGGCCATTGCAAAGACTGTTCATCGATTTCATGGGCCCATACCCTTGTTCGAAGGTAGGGAATACTCAGTTGCTCGTGGTGCTGGATCATTTCAGCAAGTTTTTATGGCTCAAGGCCTACCCAAAGCCACCTCAGAAGCGGTCGTTAAGTTCCTCAAAAACGATATTTTCTTGACGTATCTCACTCAGACACCGGTGTGCAATTCACTTCTAAATCTTTCGAGGCATTCCTCCTAAAGCATGGCGTTCAGCACATCACTACGCCCTTATATTCACCGCAAGCCAACGCTTTGGAGAGAGCTAACCGATCTATCCTCAACGCTATTCGCGCCTACATCGGTGATGACCATAGGACTTGGGATGAGCTATTAGCAGAATCATGCGCTGCATTTCGCAATGTCGTGCATGAGGTGACTGGTTGCTCACCTCACTTCCTTTTATTCGGTTTTCACCGTATCCAGCATGGCGGTGACTATGAATTGCTCCGTAAAATGCAAGCGCTAGAGGATGGAGAGGTAGAACTCTGCCCGCACACGGATAGGCTGCGATGGATTCAGGACAGGGTGAAAGATAAACTGGCTGAGGCTCATGCCAGGGGGGTATGATCTCCGAAGTCGCGCAAAATCTTTCACTCCTGGTCAGGAGGTTTTTGTAAGGAACTTCACACTTAGCAATGCCGCTGATCGTTTCGCCGCTAAACTTGCTCCGAAATTTATCCGAGCTTTTGTGCAGCGTAAGTTATGTCACGTGACCTATGAACTATCTGATGAGGAAGGGAAAATTCTGGGAGTCTACCATAGTAAAGACCTTCACTCCTGATAGTTTGGTGTTATGTCCTATAGTCATTGTTGTTGCCCGGGTTTCTTTGAGACTCTTTTCAGGGCAAGGTCGTCCCCACGATTGTTGCATGCCCAAATAATCCACTTCATGGATCGAACCTTTTTCGTTGCGAAAATTACATCGATTTAGCTCTTACATCCATCCGATGCAGTGCATTCGTCTTTGGTGCGGCGCACGGTGTTTTGAGCTGAACATGTACGTGCATCACGCGGTAATGCTCGGCTCTTGACCGCTGTATGACTGCATCGAAATCGAATGCGCAGTAGATCAATGTTCACGACCGGTCAGCGCTACATGCAGCTGATAGCAATCAGCAAGGCACTAGAAAAATGAAATGCGTTTTGTGGAGAGTGTAAGTGCAAGTGATGCAACGGAGCTGATGGCGGCAACGGCTTTTGATGAGCTGTATGACGGGAGTTTTGGTTGTTTTTTTTAGTTCGTAATGAGAAAAGTAGGCAGTTAACCGACAATTTGACTAGGATGGTCAGTCTTTCCACTACGGCAGGGCATGAAACGCGATACAAGAAATCGATGAGAAAACATAATTGAACTTTAGTGAACAAAAAAAATGATTTTGTTAAGTTATTCAAAAGCGGAAGTGTGTGGATATGTTGGGGTGTTATTATTTTATCGTTCGTGCAGTATGGATTGTTGTGGACTCGTTTTTCGAATTGTTGCTGGATGTTAAAACAAGTACGGCGGCGTGATGAGCATTATAGCAAAGTGGAACCAGTTATTGATAGAACTCTTAATTGTGTCGGCAACCGCTAGACTAGTATCACTGTGCTATCACAGTCAAGTGCTTTAAATCGTGCAAATAAATATGCCGAGAATTTTCAACAGGGCAATGCAAAAAACGCGATAGCATGCATGCATGAACGTTGTTGGCAATCAACAAGTGTGTTCGTTTTTGTTGAAATTATAAATTTAGTTTCGCACTGGTCAAGTGCTGCACACGTATTTAAATGATTGTTCCGAATAGACGAAACACCGCTTGTATTCGGAGTGCTTTTATTATACATCTACTAAGAAATTGATTTCTGAAAAACTACAGTATTTCGAATGTTCATCTAAGGTTTAATAGTTGACCATTTTTGTGTTATCAGTAGAACTCCAAATAAGTGCGAAGATTTTATTTTGTTCGCTACTGCAATAAACAAAGTGGTTTGAGTGTGCTGTTAAAATATTTCGTTAATTGCACAACCAAGTCCAATTAGTGCGAATATGACGCTAACACCCATCTCAAGAATGTTCTTAGAATCACAAACTCTATCGATTTATTAAACTGAATTGAAGCAATCAACAATAAGAGAATAACGGAAAAACTATTTGTTCGACGTTGAAATCGTAAATTACGACATATTTATTTAACAAGTTTAATATATAACGTTCAAATAAAACAAAATAAAAAAAAAACAGTTACAACAAGTCGTTAAGTCAAGTGCAGAGTGTGCTGCGCGAGGAAGGTGTTCCGGTCATTTCTAATTGATTATGGAGTTCCACTTGTTCTCAAACTTTTGAAGTAATAAACTGAAATAGAATAAATATAAAAAAACAGAAACAAACAAAAAATTAAACTCTATTTAAAATAGCAACACTCATAAAGTACAAACTAAAAATTTAAGGGGTTAGTCCACTGTTAAACTGCTCCAAATGAACTTTTTTTTTAAACAGCTACCAAAAAAAACTATTCAAGATATCAATTTGAAATTTTACACACATCTTTATTAAGGGGTTAGTCCACTGTTAAACTGCTCCAAATGAACTTTTTTTTTAAACAGCTACCAAAAAAAAACTATTTAAGATATCGATTTGAAATTTTACATGCATCTTTATTGAAGTTAGGAGTTACCATTTTCATTGGAAAAAATTATTAAAAAACAAAATGGCGGCTGCTCCAATGGATCGCCGCAGCACCGCCGAAAAAAAAAGCAAATTGCGCCTCGTAAATTCCTGGACAAAATAAGCATCTGTGAACAAATTATCAAAAATACTTGATTAGATTTGAGTATAAAGGACTGCACGGGCCTAAATTTTTCGATGTCGACCTCGACATCGAAGATGACGACCCTCCTTTCCTTCAATGTTTGGTATGGTCTGTGATGGTGTAAGTTGCGTGCTTCTAGCAGGAAGTTTTACTCTGCCCAAACCCCACGGCTGACGCAGCTGAGCTAGCTGGCAAGGGTAGCACGCGGGGCATTTAACGGAGTAAAACTTAATTTATGTTGCATTAGCGAAAGCTTGCCAATTCGTAACTGATGGCGCCCAATCAAGGCTTTGCCCAAAGTTGGTTATTGTTTTATTTAGTTTCTTTTGCTAATTTTAAATTTTCGTTTTCTCCAGATATCAATTTAGTTTTTTCGGTACCTTTTTAAGTTGTTTTTCTTGAAAATCAATTCCATTTTATTTGGCTGAGGTGTCATATGTGGCTCTGGCCAAATGTTTGCCTCAGTCAATTTTTTTTTCTTGTTTCCTTTCTTTCATACTTAGTTAAAAGCAACTTTTAATATTTAGTGTCAGCAAGCTGGCGCCAATGCAACATTGGCGCTCAACACTGCTAGGATGTGTTGTTTAGTGTTTAACAGGAGTATTTCTCCTTTTTCACAATCGACAGTCTTGTAGGCAGGATTGGATCAGGGTAGCATCGTGGATGGTGGCTTTGACATCTTCATTATTTAAATTTGAATTGTTCAGGCAAGACCGAACAGCTGAATTCATGAGCATTAACATCATCTACGATGTTCACTTTGGGGCCCAGCAGACTTCTGTCCAACAGCAAGGTGTCAGCAATCTATGCGAACGGATTGTTGCTAAGAGTCCCAAACCTGATCCAGTTGTGTCACAAGATTTGTCTGTAGTTCATTTGGTTTTTTTCCCTTTTCAACCCACTTTTTTTATGCCTTTCCGATCCTCACCTGTCATCTTTGGTGCCCGAGCGGCTGGATTAATTTTTCGTTCTTACTGCCAGAATATACAGTTAAATTTAAACACGCGGATTTCTTATTCTTTCTCTTAATTATTTCACTTTTATGAATTAAAATTATTGGGAATAATCGAGAATTTAATTTTTTTACGTACGCGTTTTAATTGCAATTAATAATATCAAATTAAGTTTTAGTGAATTCTTAAATTTTGGTAAATTACCTATATACATATAAATATATAGTTTAACTTATTTTATATTTTTATTTGTTTTTTGCCTTTGAAAAAAAAATTTAATCAATTGGAAATGCTACCTCACGGTCATCTTCGTTCTAACCCAGACTTTGAAAGTATCGCAGGGCAGATAAACCGTCTAACTTTGTCACCGACAGGAACTAGATCTCGTCCTGAGTTGGGGTCTGGCAATCGAGCTGCATCTACGGCAGTTCGTGCCAACACAGTGGACTTTGCGGATGCCCCGTGTACACCACTAAGAGGCACAGAAATAAGAGACCACGCTCCTCCGATTCAGCTAGATTTCAACGTAACAACTCCAACACATCACAGTCTCATGAATCACAGCCAACCCGAAAGACTCCCAGTGTCCAAATGGCGCATTCATTTTAACGGTTCAGGCGTTGGACTAACTGCGCGGCAGTTTTTATACCGGATCACCGCCATGGCTAAACATTACGGAATTTCTGGAGCGATGTTGGCCATGGAGTTCCACTTCTAGTTGCGCGATCCAGCTTTAGAGTGGTACTGGCGCTACCATGAGATGCACCCTGCGTTGATGTGGGAGGACATGGAGAGGGATTTCATGAGCTGCTTCAGTGGCTTCCAGACAGACGTCGATATCAGGTGGTCAATCGATGCTAGAATTCAGCAACCAGGAGAGTCATTCCGAACGTTTTTCAATGACATCCAGTCCATGATGTTACCGTTGACGAACCCTCTGACAGATACCGATTTACAGGTTTACTGTTCAGAAATATGACCAAGCGGTTAAGGGATCATCTGGCTGGAATTAGTTTCCTTTCCGTTCGTGAAATGGTTGCTCGATGTTGTGCGATTGAGGATGTCTGGCATCCGGACGGGCAAAAACCAGCACCACCATCATCTATGCCTTTGACAAGACCACGAGTAGTTCATGAGGCTTTGTCTCCTTCTTTTCCCGTAGCAGCGCAAGTACCCGTACCATCACAACATCTCCGAAGGACCTAACTACTCTTACGACTACGATCTGCCAACTACCACGCCAGCTCCGGATGCGGTTGCGCTTGGAAACGCCCAACATCAGCAAGTTCCACAAAGACAGTATGTAATATGCTGAAACTGTAAAGATCTGGGCCATACATTTATGGACTGTCGGGTCCCGAGCCAGCGAATATTTTGTTACGGGTGTGGAATGGAAAGTGTTCTCAAGCCCAACTGCATGCATTGCAAGTCGGGAAACGGCAGGCGGAGTACGCCCGATATGGGGGCGCGACGCATTTCCACCCCTCGTCCGCCACCCAAGCCAACGACGGTGGACGCCGCGTCCAATATCGACCCGGAATTTCGTCGAAAACACTAAACTCGGAAAATCCTCATCAGATAGTCTTAATAACATCAACCACGAATTTGAGTGACCTCGATCGATGCGCAAGCGTTCGGTATCGCGTTTTCATCGGGCATGGAAATACTTTGCCAACAGACGATGGCTTCGTAAAGCATGTGTCGACAGCATCGTGACACCCCGTGGGGAGAACCGTCCTTTCGCTACCATCTTCATTAAACGACGTGAGCTTCAAGGACTGTTGGACAGTGGTGCAAGCGTCAGTATCCTGGGAGCAGGAGCTTTAGACTTGATTGCAGAACTGAGTCTGTATCTCCATACTCTTCAGACGGATGTTCGGACAGCGTCAGGTCATAGGGCTTCTGTTCTCGGATATGTTGATACCTTGGTGAAATTCAACAATCAATCGCGCATGATAAAATGTTTGGTCGTTCCAACCTTGACCAACTCAGTTTATCTAGGAATGGATTTCTGGGACGCGTTTAAAATTTCACCAACTCAACAGCTGGCGGTTGCATCGCTTTCTGAAGCCACAGCCCCAGCGTTTCACACTCTGTCTCCTGAGGATCAGTCTCGACTACAGCAAGTTATACAACAGTTTCCTTCATACAACCTCAATGGTTTGGGTAAGACCACCTTGGTCTCTCATTACATTGACACCGGGTCTGCCAAACATATTAAGCAGCGGCATTATTCGGTGCCCCCAGCTATACAAAAACTTTTGTATGATGAACTGGACCGTATGCTGTCCTTAGGAGTCATCGAGGAAAGTAAGAGCGCATGGAGTTCACCGGTTGCCCTTGTAAGGAAGCCTGGTAAAGTACGACTATGTCTGGATGCACGACGACTGAATGAGGTAACCTTGAAGGATGCCTATCCATTACCTCTAATAGAAGGATTATTGGCTAAATTTATAGCGAGCCTGGACCTAAAAGATGCTTTTTGGCAGATACTACCATTGGATGCGGCATCTAGGGAGAAGACTGATTTTACCGTTCCTGGCCGCCCATTATACCACTTCACTGTGATGCCGTTCGGTTTGTGCAATGCCCCACAAATCATGTGCAGATTAATGCACAAAGTAATCCCTCACGAGCTGCATGACAACGTGTTTGTATATCTCGATGATCTGCTCGTGATTAGTTCTTCTTTTGACGAACATTTGGAGCTACTTTCCAAGGTGGCGCACCTGGTTAACGCAGCTAAATTGACCATAAATATTGAGAAGAACAAGTTCGTGCAGCGAGAGATCAAATATCTTGGGTATGTAGTGAGTGATGGAATCCTGAAGACCGATCCAGATAAGGTCTCTGGCATCGTACGCTACCGAACACCCAAGTCTGCGAAGGAGATCCGGCGTTTCATGGGAATGGCAGGATGGTATCGGCGGTTTCAGCTCTGACGGATCTGTTAAAAGGTAAACGCTCGTTTCAGTGGACGGACGCCGCAAATGACGCCTTTTTAGAGGTTAAGAGACTGCTAATTTCTGCTCTAGTGCTCGCCAATCCCGATTTCTCTCGAAGATTTTTCATCCAGTGTGATGCTAGTGCCACCGGAATCGGGAGTGTCCTGTTCCGAAAGGATGATGATGGAGAGGAGCACCCAATCGCTTTTATGTCGGTAAGGCTTAACGCTGCGCAACGCAGCTATAGTGTTACTGAATTGGAATGCTTGGCTGTGGTGCAGAGCGTTCAGAGGTTCAGAGCATACATCGAAGGGTTGCTTTCGCCATCATCACTGACCATGCTAGTCTTAAATGGCTCATGGGATAACAGGACCTAACAGGTAGATTGGCTCGCTGGAGTTTGAAATTGCAGTCTTTCCATTTCAACATCGAGCATCGAAAGGGAACTCAGAACGACGTCCTAGATGCGTTATCGAGAGTTTGTGGATCGAGCGAGGCAACCAAATCCACAATAGGTCACTTGCCTGAGCACTACAAGCTTGCTGAGGTAATAGCTGATACAGCATTTCGAGCTCCTGAGTATTTGGATCTCATAGCCCAGATTGAAAAGAGCCCTGATCATTTCAAGAATGTGCACGTTAGGCAGGGGCGTGTGTTCATTACCACCGGAACACACAATGATTTGTGCACCGATATCCCTCGAACAAAATTATGGCTTCCTGAAAATGAACGAAAACAGCTAATTACGCAGGCACATGATGACCCTAGGGAGTCTCATTGTGGGATTCGGAAGACTTTGGAACTGCTGCAAAGGTACTATTATTGGCCGCAGTTGATTAAACAAGTTAAAGATTACATTTCCTCCTGCACCGTTTGCAAGCAGGTCAAGCCTCCGAATCGCACCATGAGGCTTGGAAATCAGCGGGAAACAGATAGGCCATTGCAAAGACTGTTCATCGATTTCATGGGCCCATACCCTTGTTCGAAGGTAGGGAATACTCAGTTGCTCGTGGTGCTGGATCATTTCAGCAAGTTTTTATGGCTTAAGGCCTACCCAAAGCCACCTCAGAAGCGGTCGTTAAGTTCCTCAAAAACGATATTTTCTTGACGTATCTCACTCAGACACCGGTGTGCAATTCACTTCTAAATCTTTCGAGGCATTCCTCCTAAAGCATGGCGTTCAGCACATCACTACGCCCTTATATTCACCGCAAGCCAACGCTTTGGAGAGAGCTAACCGATCTATCCTCAACGCTATTCGCGCCTACATCGGTGATGACCATAGGACTTGGGATGAGCGATTAGCAGAATCATGCGCTGCATTTCCCAATGTCGTGCATGAGGTGACTGGTTGCTCACCTCACTTCCTTTTATTCGGTTTTCACCGTATCCAGCATGGCGGTGACTATGAATTGCTCCGTAAAATGCAAGCGCTAGAGGATGGAGAGGTAGAACTCTGCCCGCACACGGATAGGCTGCGATGGATTCAGGACAGGGTGAAAGATAAACTGGCTGAGGCTCATGCCAGGGGGGTATGATCTCCGAAGTCGCGCAAAATCTTTCACTCGTGGTCAGGAGGTTTTTGTAAGGAACTTCACACTTAGCAATGCCGCTGATCGTTTCGCCGCTAAACTTGCTCCGAAATTTATCCGAGCTTTTGTGCAGCGTAAGTTATGTCACGTGACCTATGAACTATCTGATGAGGAAGGGAAAATTCTGGGAGTCTACCATAGTAAAGACCTTCACTCCTGATAGTTTGGTGTTATGTCCTATAGTCATTGCTGTTGCCCGGGTTTCTTTGAGACTCTTCTCAGGGCAAGGTCGTCCCCACGATTGTTGCATGCCCAAATAATCCACTTCATGGATCGAACCTTTTTCGTTGCGAAAATTACATCGATTTAGCTCTTACATCCATCCGATGCAGTGCATTCGTCTTTGGTGCGGCGCACGGTGTTTTGAGCTGAACATGTACGTGCATCACGCGGTAATGCTCGGCTCTTGACCGCTGTATGACTGCATCGAAATCGAATGCGCAGTAGATCAATGTTCACGACCGGTCAGCGCTACATGCAGCTGATAGCAATCAGCATGGCACTAGAAAAATGAAATGCGTTTTGTGGAGAGTGGAAGTGCAAGTGATGCAACGGAGCTGATGGCGGCAACGGCTTTTGATGAGCTGTATGACGGGAGTTTTGGTTGTTTTTTTTAGTTCGTGATGAGAAAAGTAGGCAGTTAACCGGCGACAATTTGACTAGGATGGTCAGTCTTTCCACTACGGCAGGGCATGAAACGCGATACAAGAAATCGATGAGAAAACATAATTGAACTTTAGTGAACAAAAAAAATGATTTTGTTAAGTTATTCAAAAGCGGAAGTGTGTGGATATTTTGGGGTGTTATTATTTTATCGTTCGTGCAGTATGGATTGTTGTGGACTCGTTTTTCGAATTGTTGCTGGATGTTAAAACAAGTACGGCGGCGTGATGAGCATTATAGCAAAGTGGAACCAGTTATTGATAGAACTCTTAATTGTGTCGGCAACCGCTAGACTAGTATCACTGTGCTATCACAGTCAAGTGCTTTAAATCGTGCAAATAAAAATGCCGAGAATTTTCAACAGGGCAATGCAAAAAACGCGATAGCATGCATGCATGAACGTTGTTGGCAATCAACAAGTGTGTTCGTTTTTGTTGAAATTATAAATTTAGTTTCGCACTGGTCAAGTGCTGCACACGTATTTAAATGATTGTTCCGAATAGACGAAACACCGCTTGTATTCGAAGTGCTTTTATTATACATCTACTAAGAAATTGATTTGTGAAAAACTACAGTATTTCGAATGTTCATCTAAGCTTTAATAGTTGACCATTTTTGTGTTATCAGTAGAACTCCAAATAAGTGCGAAGATTTTATTTTGTTCGCTACTGCAATAAACAAAGTGGTTTGAGTGTGCTGTTAAAATATTTCGTTAATTGCACAATCAAGTCCAATTAGTGCGAATATGCCGCTAACACCCATCTCAAGAATGTTCTTTGAATCACAAACTCTATCGATTTATTAAACTGAATTGAAGCAATCAACAATAAAAGAATAACGGAAAAACTATTTGTTCGACGTTGAAATCGTAAATTACGACATATTTATTTAACAAGTTTAATATATAACGTTCAAATAAAACAAAAACAAAAAAAAACAGTTACAACAAGTCGTTAAGTCAAGTGCAGAGTGTGCTGCGCGAGGAAGGTGTTCTGGTCATTTCTAATTGATTATGGAGTTCCACTTGTTCTCAAACTTTTGAAGTAATAAACTGAAATAGAATAAATATAAAAAAACAGAAACAAACAAAAAATTAAACTCTATTTAAAATAGCAACACTCATAAAGTACAAACTAAAAATTTAAGGGGTTAGTCCACTGTTAAACTGCTCCAAATGAACTTTTTTTTAAACAGCTACCAAAAAAACCTATTCAAGATATCAATTTGAAATTTTACACACATCTTTATTAAGGGGTTAGTCCACTGTTAAACTGCTCCAAATGAACTTTTTTTTTAAACAGCTACCAAAAAAAAACTATTCAAGATATCGATTTGAAATTTTACATGCATCTTTATTGAAGTTAGGAGTTACCATTTTCATTGGAAAAAATTATTAAAAAACAAAATGGCGGCTGCTCCAATGGATCGCCGCAGCACCGCCGAAAAAAAAGCAAATTGCGCCTCGTAAATTCCTGGACAAAATAAGCATCTGTGAACAAATTATCAAAAATACTTGATTAGATTTGAGTATAAAGGACTGCACGGGCCTAAATTTTTCGATGTCGACCCTCCTTTCCTTCAATATTTGGTATGGTCTGTGATGGTGTAAGTTGCGTGCTTCTAGCAGGAAGTTTTACTCTGCCCAAACCCCACGGCTGACGCAGCTGAGCTAGCTGGCAAGGGTAGCACGCCGGGCATTTAACGGAGTAAAACTTAATTTATGTTGCATTAGCGAAAGCTTGCCAATTCGTAACTGATGGCGCCCAATCAAGGCTTTGCCCAAAGTTGGTTATTGTTTTATTTAGTTTCTTTTGCTAATTTTAAATTTTCGTTTTCTCCAGATATCAATTTAGTTTTTTCGGTACCTTTTTAAGTTGTTTTTCTTGAAAATCAATTCCATTTTATTTGGCTGAGGTGTCATATGTGGCTCTGGCCAAATGTTTGCCTCAGTCAATTTTTTTTTTCTTGTTTCCTTTCTTTCATACTTAGTTAAAAGCAACTTTTAATATTTAGTGTCAGCAAGCTGGCGCCAATGCACCATTGGCGCTCAACACTGCTAGGATGTGTTGTTTAGTGTTTAACAGGAGTATTTCTCCTTTTTCACAATCGACAGTCTTGTAGGCAGGATTGGATCAGGGTAGCATCGTGGATGGTGGCTTTGACATCTTCATTATTTAAATTTGAATTGTTCAGGCAAGACCGAACAGCTGAATTCATGAGCATTAACATCATCTACGATGTTCACTTTGGGGCCCAGCAGACTTCTGTCCAACAGCAAGGTGTCAGCAATCTATGCGAACGGATTGTTGCTAAGAGTCCCAAACCTGATCCAGTTGTGTCACAAGATTTGTCTGTAGTTCATTTGGTTTTTTTCCCTTTTCAACCCACTTTTTTTATGTCATCTTTGGTGCCCGAGCGGCTGGATTAATTTTTCGTTCTTACTGCCAGAATATACAGTTAAATTTAAACACGCGGATTTCTTATTCTTTCTCTTAATTATTTCACTTTTATGAATTAAAATTATTGGGAATAATCGAGAATTTAATTTTTTTACGTACGCGTTTTAATTGCAATTAATAATATCAAATTAAGTTTTAGTGAATTCTTAAATTTTGGTAAATTACCTATATACATATAAATATATAGTTTAACTTATTTTATATTTTTATTTGTTTTTTGCCTTTGAAAAAAAAATTTAATCAATTGGAAATGCTACCTCACGGTCATCTTCGTTCTAACCCAGACTTTGAAAGTATCGCAGGGCAGATAAACCGTCTAACTTTGTCACCGACAGGAACTAGATCTCGTCCTGAGTTGGGGTCTGGCAATCGAGCTGCATCTACGGCAGTTCGTGCCAACACAGTGGACTTTGCGGATGCCCCGTGTACACCACTAAGAGGCACAGAAATAAGAGACCACGCTCCTCCGATTCAGCCAGATTTCAACGTAACAACTCCAACACATCACAGTCTCATGAATCACAGCCAACCCGAAAGACTCCCAGTGTCCAAATGGCGCATTCATTTTGACGGTTCAGGCGTTGGACTAACTGCGCGGCAGTTTTTATACCGGATCACCGCCATGGCTATACATTACGGAATTTCTGGAGCGATGTTGGCCATGGAGTTCCACTTCTTGTTGCGCGATCCAGCTTTAGAGTGGTACTGGCGCTACCATGAGATGCACCCTGCGTTGATGTGGGAGGACATGGAGAGGGATTTCATGAGCTGCTTCAGTGGCTTCCAGACAGACGTCGATATCAGGTGGTCAATCGATGCTAGAATTCAGCAACCAGGAGAGTCATTCCGAACGTTTTTCAATGACATCCAGTCCATGATGTTACCGTTGACGAACCCTCTGACAGATACCGATTTACAGGTTTACTGTTCAGAAATATGACCAAGCGGTTAAGGGATCATCTGGCTGGAATTAGTTTCCTTTCCGTTCGTGAAATGGTTGCTCGATGTTGTGCGATTGAGGATGTCTGGCATCCGGACGGGCAAAAACCAGCACCACCATCATCTATGCCTTTGACAAGACCACGAGTAGTTGATGAGGCTATGTCTCCTTCTTTTCCCGCAGCAGCGCAAGTACCCGTACCATCACAACATCTCCGAAGGACCTAACTACTCTTACGACTACGATCTGCCAACTACCACGCCAGCTCCGGATGCGGTTGCGCTTGGAAACGCCCAACATCAGCAAGTTCCACAAAGACAGTATGTAATATGCTGAAACTGTAAAGATCTGGGCCATACATTTATGGACTGTCGGGTCCCGAGCCAGCGAATATTTTGTTACGGGTGTGGAATGGAAAGTGTTCTCAAGCCCAACTGCATGCATTGCAAGTCGGGAAACGGCAGGCGGAGTACGCCCGATATGGGGGCGCGACGCATTTCCACCCCTCGTCCGCCACCCAAGCCAACGACGGTGGACGCCGCGTCCAATATCGACCCGGAATTTCGTCGAAAACACTAAACTCGGAAAATCCTCATCAGATAGTCTTAATAACATCAACCACGAATTTGAGTGACCTCGATCGATGCGCAAGCGTTCGGTATCGCGTTTTCATCGGGCATGGAAATACTTTGCCAACAGACGATGGCTTCGTAAAGCATGTGTCGACAGCATCGTGACACCCCGTGGGGAGAACCGTCCTTTCGCTACCATCTTCATTAAACGACGTGAGCTTCAAGGACTGTTGGACAGTGGTGCAAGCGTCAGTATCCTGGGAGCAGGAGCTTTAGACTTGATTGCAGAACTGAGTCTGTATCTCCATACTCTTCAGACGGATGTTCGGACAGCGTCAGGTCATAGGGCTTCTGTTCTCGGATATGTTGATACCTTGGTGAAATTCAACAATCAATCGCGCATGATAAAATTTTTGGTCGTTCCAACCTTGACCAACTCAGTTTATCTAGGAATGGATTTCTGGGACGCGTTTAAAATTTCACCAACTCAACAGCTGGCGGTTGCATCGCTTTCTGAAGCCACAGCCCCAGCGTCTCACACTCTGTCTCCTGAGGATCAGTCTCGACTACAGCAAGTTATACAACAGTTTCCTTCATACAACCTCAATGGTTTGGGTAAGACCACCTTGGTCTCTCATTACATTGACACCGGGTCTGCCAAACCTATTAAGCAGCGGCATTATTCGGTGCCCCCAGCTATATAAAAACTTTTGTATGATGAACTGGACCGTATGCTGTCCTTAGGAGTCATCGAGGAAAGTAAGAGCGCATGGAGTTCACCGGTTGCCCTTGTAAGGAAGCCTGGTAAAGTACGACTATGTCTGGATGCACGACGACTGAATGAGGTAACCTTGAAGGATGCCTATCCATTACCTCTAATAGAAGGATTATTGGCTAAATTTATAGCGAGCCTGGACCTAAGAGATGTTTTTTGGCAGATACTACCATTGGATGCGGCATCTAGGGAGAAGATTGATTTTACCGTTCCTGGCCGCCCATTATACCACTTCACTGTGATGCCGTTCGGTTTGTGCAATGCCCCACAAACCATGTGCAGATTAATGCACAAAGTAATCCCTCACGAGCTGCATGACAACGTGTTTGCATATCTCGATGATCTGCTCGTGATTAGTTCTTCTTTTGACGAACATTTGGAGCTACTTTCCAAGGTGGCGCACCTGGTTAACGCAGCTAAATTGACCATAAATATTGAGAAGAATAAGTTCGTGCGCTCGTTTCAGTGGACGGACGCCGCAAATAACGCCTTTTTAGAGGTTAAGAGACTGCTAATTTCTGCTCTAGTGCTCGCCAATCCCGATTTCTCTCGAAGATTTTTCATCCAGTGTGATGCTAGTGCCACCGGAATCGGGAGTGTCCTGTTCCAAAAGGATGATGATGGAGAGGAGCACCCAATCGCTTTTATGTCGGTAAGGCTTAACGCTGCGCAACGCAGCTATAGTGTTACTGAATTGGAATGCTTGGCTGTGGTGCAGAGCGTTCAGAGGTTCAGAGCATACATCGAAGGGTTGCTTTCGCCATCATCACTGACCATGCTAGTCTTAAATGGCTCATGGGACAACAGGATCTAACAGGTAGATTGGCTCGCTGGAGTTTGAAATTGCAGTCTTTCCATTTCAACATCGAGCATCGAAAGGGAACTCAGAACGACGTCCTAGATGCGTTATCGAGAGTTTGTGGATCGAGCGAGGCAACCAAATCCACAATAGGTCACTTGCCTGAGCACTACAAGCTTGCTGAGGTAATAGCTGATACAGCATTTCGAGCCCCTGAGTATTTGGATCTCATAGCCCAGATTGAAAAGAGCCCTGATCATTTCAAGAATGTGCACGTTAGGCAGGGGCGTGTGTTCATTACCACCGGAACACACAATGATTTGTGCACCGATATCCCTCGAACAAAATTATGGCTTCCTGAAAATGAACGAAAACAGCTAATTACGCAGGCACATGATGACCCTAGGGAGTCTCATTGTGGGATCCGGAAGACTTTGGAACTGCTGCAAAGGTACTATTATTGGCCGCAGTTGAGGAAACAAGTTAAAGATTACATTTCCTCCTGCACCGTTTGCAAGCAGGTCAAGCCTCCGAATCGCACCATGAGGCTGGGAAATCAGCGGGAAACAGATAGGCCATTGCAAAGACTGTTCATCGATTTCATGGGCCCATACCCTTGTTCGAAGGTAGGGAATACTCAGTTGCTCGTGGTGCTGGATCATTTCAGCAAGTTTTTATGGCTCAAGGCCTACCCAAAGCCACCTCAGAAGCGGTCGTTAAGTTCCTCAAAAACGATATTTTCTTGACGTATCTCACTCAGACACCGGTGTGCAATTCACTTCTAAATCTTTCGAGGCATTCCTCCTAAAGCATGGCGTTCAGCACATCACTACGCCCTTATATTCACCGCAAGCCAACGCTTTGGAGAGAGCTAACCGATCTATCCTTAACGCTATTCGCGCCTACATCGGTGATGACCATAGGACTTGGGATGAGCTATTAGCAGAATCATGCGCTGCATTTCGCAATGTCGTGCATGAGGTGACTGGTTGCTCATCTCACTTCCTTTTATTCGGTTTTCACCGTATCCAGCATGGCGGTGACTATGAATTGCTCCGTAAAATGCAAGCGCTAGAGGATGGAGAGGTAGAACTCTGCCCGCACACGGATAGGCTGCGATGGATTCAGGACAGGGTGAAAGATAAATTGGCTGAGGCTCATGCCAGGGGGGTATGATCTCCGAAGTCGCACAAAATCTTTCACTCCTGGTCAGGAGGTTTTTGTAAGGAACTTCACACTTAGCAATGCCGCTGATCGTTTCGCCGCTAAACTTGCTCCGAAATTTATCCAAGTTTTTGCGCAGCGTAAGTTATGTCACGTGACCTATGAACTATCTGATGAGGAAGGGAAAATTCTGGGAGTCTACCATAGTAAAGACCTTCACTCCTGATAGTTTGGTGTTATGTCCTATAGTCATTGTTGTTGCCCGGGTTTCTTTGAGACTCTTCTCAGGGCAAGGTCGTCCCCACGATTGTTGCATGCCCAAATAATCCACTTCATGGATCGAACCTTTTTCGTTGCGAAAATTACATCGATTTAGCTCTTACATCCATCCGATGCAGTGCATTCGTCTTTGGTGCGGCGCACGGTGTTTTGAGCTGAACATGTACGTGCATCACGCGGTAATGCTCGGCTCTTGACCGCTGTATGACTGCATCGAAATCGAATGCGCAGTAGATCAATGTTCACGACCGGTCAGCGCTACATGCAGCTGATAGCAATCAGCAAGGCACTAGAAAAATGAAATGCGTTTTGTGGAGAGTGGAAGTGCAAGTGATGCAACGGAGCTGATGGCGGCAACGGCTTTTGATGAGCTGTATGACGGGAGTTTTGGTTGTTTTTTTTAGTTCGTGATGAGAAAAGTAGGCAGTTAACCGGCGACAATTTGACTAGGATGGTCAGTCTTTCCACTACGGCAGGGCATGAAACGCGATACAAGAAATCGATGAGAAAACATAATTGAACTTTAGTGAACAAAAAAAATGATTTTGTTAAGTTATTCAAAAGCGGAAGTGTGTGGATATTTTGGGGTGTTATTATTTTATCGTTCGTGAAGTATGGATTGTTGTGGACTCGTTTTTCGAATTGTTGCTGGATGTTAAAACAAGTACGGCGGCGTGATGAGCATTATAGCAAAGTGGAACCAGTTATTGATAGAACTCTTAATTGTGTCGGCAACCGCTAGACTAGTATCACTGTGCTATCACAGTCAAGTGCTTTAAATCGTGCAAATAAAAATGCCGAGAATTTTCAACAGGGCAATGCAAAAAACGCGATAGCATGCATGCATGAACGTTGTTGGCAATCAACAAGTGTGTTCGTTTTTGTTGAAATTATAAATTTAGTTTCGCACTGGTCAAGTGCTGCACACGTATTTAAATGATTGTTCCGAATAGACGAAACACCGCTTGTATTCGGAGTGCTTTTATTATACATCTACTAAGAAATTGATTTGTGAAAAACTACAGTATTTCGAATGTTCATCTAAGGTTTAATAGTTGACCATTTTTGTGTTATCAGTAGAACTCCAAATAAGTGCGAAGATTTTATTTTGTTCGCTACTGCAATAAACAAAGTGGTTTGAGTGTGCTGTTAAAATATTTCGTTAATTGCACAATCAAGTCCAATAAGCAATCAACAATAAGAGAATAACGGAAAAACTATTTGTTCGACGTTGAAATCGTAAATTACGACATATTTATTTAACAAGTTTAATATATAACGTTCAAATAAAACAAAAACAAAAAAAAACAGTTACAACAAGTCGTTAAGTCAAGTGCAGAGTGTGCTGCGCGAGGAAGGTGTTCTGGTCATTTCTAATTGATTATGGAGTTCCACTTGTTCTCAAACTTTTGAAGTAATAAACTGAAACAGAATAAATATAAAAAAACAGAAACAAACAAAAAATTAAACTCTATTTAAAATAGCAACACTCATAAAGTACAAACTAAAAATTTAAGGGGTTAGTCCACTGTTAAACTGCTCCAAATGAACTTTTTTTTAAACAGCTACCAAAAAAACCTATTCAAGATATCAATTTAAAATTTTACACACATCTTTATTAAGGGGTTAGTCCACTGTTAAACTGCTCCAAATGAACTTTTTTTTTAAACAGCTACCAAAAAAAAACTATTCAAGATATCGATTTGAAATTTTACATGCATCTTTATTGAAGTTAGGAGTTACCATTTTCATTGGAAAAAATTATTAAAAAACAATATGGCGGCTGCTCCAATGGATCGCCGCAGCACCGCCGAAAAAAAAGCAAATTGCGCCTCGTAAATTCCTGGACAAAATAAGCATCTGTGAACAAATTATCAAAAATACTTGATTAGATTTGAGTATAAAGGACTGCACGGGCCTAAATTTTTCGATGTCGACCCTCCTTTCCTTCAATATTTGGTATGGTCTGTGATGGTGTAAGTTGCGTGCTTCTAGCAGGAAGTTTTACTCTGCCCAAACCCCACGGCTGACGCAGCTGAGCTAGCTGGCAAGGGTAGCACGCGGGGCATTTAACGGAGTAAAACTTAATTTATGTTGCATTAGCGAAAGCTTGCCAATTCGTAACTGATGGCGCCCAATCAAGGCTTTGCCCAAAGTTGGTTATTGTTTTATTTAGTTTCTTTTGCTAATTTTAAATTTTCGTTTTCTCCAGATATCAATTTAGTTTTTTCGGTACCTTTTTAAGTTGTTTTTCTTGAAAATCAATTCCATTTTATTTGGCTGAGGTGTCATATGTGGCTCTGGCCAAATGTTTGCCTCAGTCAATTTTTTTTTCTTGTTTCCTTTCTTTCATACTTAGTTAAAAGCAACTTTTAATATTTAGTGTCAGCAAGCTGGCGCCAATGCAACATTGGCGCTCAACACTGCTAGGATGTGTTGTTTAGTGTTTAACAGGAGTATTTCTCCTTTTTCACAATCGACAGTCTTGTAGGCAGGATTGGATCAGGGTAGCATCGTGGATGGTGGCTTTGACATCTTCATTATTTAAATTTGAATTGTTCAGGCAAGACCGAACAGCTGAATTCATGAGCATTAACATCATCTACGATGTTCACTTTGGGGCCCAGCAGACTTCTGTCCAACAGCAAGGTGTCAGCAATCTATGCGAACGGATTGTTGCTAAGAGTCCCAAACCTGATCCAGTTGTGTCACAAGATTTGTCTGTAGTTCATTTGGTTTTTTTCCCTTTTCAACCCACTTTTTTTATGCCTTTCCGATCCTCACCTGTCATCTTTGGTGCCCGAGCGGCTGGATTAATTTTTCGTTCTTACTGCCAGAATATACAGTTAAATTTAAACACGCGGATTTCTTATTCTTTCTCTTAATTATTTCACTTTTATGAATTAAAATTATTGGGAATAATCGAGAATTTAATTTTTTTACGTACGCGTTTTAATTGCAATTAATAATATCAAATTAAGTTTTAGTGAATTCTTAAATTTTGGTAAATTACCTATATACATATAAATATATAGTTTAACTTATTTTATATTTTTATTTGTTTTTTGCCTTTGAAAAAAAAATTTAATCAATTGGAAATGCTACCTCACGGTCATCTTCGTTCTGACCCAGACTTTGAAAGTATCGCAGGGCAGATAAACCGTCTAACTTTGTCACCGACAGGAACTAGATCTCGTCCTGAGTTGGGGTCTGGCAATCGAGCTGCATCTACGGCAGTTCGTGCCAACACAGTGGACTTTGCGGATGCCCCGTGTACACCACTAAGAGGCACAGAAATAAGAGACCGCGCTCCTCCGATTCAGCCAGATTTCAACGTAACAACTCCAACACATCACAGTCTCATGAATCACAGCCAACCCGAAAGACTCCCAGTGTCCAAATGGCGCATTCATTTTGACGGTTCAGGCGTTGGACTAACTGCGCGGCAGTTTTTATACCGGATCACCGCCATGGCTATACATTACGGAATTTCTGGAGCGATGTTGGCCATGGAGTTCCACTTCTTGTTGCGCGATCCAGCTTTAGAGTGGTACTGGCGCTACCATGAGATGCACCCTGCGTTGATGTGGGAGGACATGGAGAGGGATTTCATGAGCTGCTTCAGTGGCTTCCAGACAGACGTCGATATCAGGTGGTCAATCGATGCTAGAATTCAGCAACCAGGAGAGTCATTCCGAACGTTTTTCAATGACATCCAGTCCATGATGTTACCGTTGACGAACCCTCTGACAGATACCGATTTACAGGTTTACTGTTCAGAAATATGACCAAGCGGTTAAGGGATCATCTGGCTGGAATTAGTTTCCTTTCCGTTCGTGAAATGGTTGCTCGATGTTGTGCGATTGAGGATGTCTGGCATCCGGACGGGCAAAAACCAGCACCACCATCATCTATGCCTTTGACAAGACCACGAGTAGTTCATGAGGCTTTGTCTCCTTCTTTTCCCGCAGCAGCGCAAGTACCCGTACCATCACAACATCTCCGAAGGACCTAACTACTCTTACGACTACGATCTGCCAACTACCACGCCAGCTCCGGATGCGGTTGCGCTTGGAAACGCCCAACATCAGCAAGTTCCACAAAGACAGTATGTAATATGCTGAAACTGTAAAGATCTGGGCCATACATTTATGGACTGTCGGGTCCCGAGCCAGCGAATATTTTGTTACGGGTGTGGAATGGAAAGTGTTCTCAAGCCCAACTGCATGCATTGCAAGTCGGGAAACGGCAGGCGGAGTACGCCCGATATGGGGGCGCGACGCATTTCCACCCCTCGTCCGCCACCCAAGCCAACGACGGTGGACGCCGCGTCCAATATCGACCCGGAATTTCGTCGAAAACACTAAACTCGGAAAAACCCTCATCAGATAGTCTTAATAACATCAACCACGAATTTGAGTGACCTCGATCGATGCGCAAGCGTTCGGTATCGCGTTTTCATCGGGCATGGAAATACTTTGCCAACAGACGATGGCTTCGTAAAGCATGTGTCGACAGCATCGTGACACCCCGTGGGGAGAACCGTCCTTTCGCTACCATCTTCATTAAAGGACGTGAGCTTCAAGGACTGTTGGACAGTGGTGCAAGCGTCAGTATCCTGGGAGCAGGAGCTTTAGACTTGATTGCAGAACTGAGTCTGTATCTCCATACTCTTCAGACGGATGTTCGGACAGCGTCAGGTCATAGGGCTTCTGTTCTCGGATATGTTGATACCTTGGTGAAATTCAACAATCAATCGCGCATGATAAAATTTTTGGTCGTTCCAACCTTGACCAACTCAGTTTATCTAGGAATGGATTTCTGGGACGCGTTTAAAATTTCACCAACTCAACAGCTGGCGGTTGCATCGCTTTCTGAAGCCACAGCCCCAGCGTTTCACACTCTGTCTCCTGAGGATCAGTCTCGACTACAGCAAGTTATACAACAGTTTCCTTCATACAACCTCAATGGTTTGGGTAAGACCACCTTGGTCTCTCATTACATTGACACCGGGTCTGCCAAACATATTAAGCAGCGGCATTATTCGGTGCCCCCAGCTATACAAAAACTTTTGTATGATGAACTGGACCGTATGCTGTCCTTAGGAGTCATCGAGGAAAGTAAGAGCGCATGGAGTTCACCGGTTGCCCTTGTAAGGAAGCCTGGTAAAGTACGACTATGTCTGGATGCACGACGACTGAATGAGGTAACCTTGAAGGATGCCTATCCATTACCTCTAATAGAAGGATTATTGGCTAAATTTATAGCGAGCCTGGACCTAAAAGATGCTTTTTGGCAGATACTACCATTGGATGCGGCATCTAGGGAGAAGACTGATTTTACCGTTCCTGGCCGCCCATTATACCACTTCACTGTGATGCCGTTCGGTTTGTGCAATGCCCCACAAATCATGTGCAGATTAATGCACAAAGTAATCCCTCACGAGCTGCATGACAACGTGTTTGTATATCTCGATGATCTGCTCGTGATTAGTTCTTCTTTTGACGAACATTTGGAGCTACTTTCCAAGGTGGCGCACCTGGTTAACGCAGCTAAATTGACCATAAATATTGAGAAGAACAAGTTCGTGCAGCGAGAGATCAAATATCTTGGGTATGTAGTGAGTGATGGAATCCTGAAGACCGATCCAGATAAGGTCTCTGGCATCGTACGCTACCGAACACCCAAGTCTGCGAAGGAGATCCGGCGTTTCATGGGAATGGCAGGATGGTATCGGCGGTTTCAGCTCTGACGGATCTGTTAAAAGGTAAACGCTCGTTTCAGTGGACGGACGCCGCAAATGACGCCTTTTTAGAGGTTAAGAGACTGCTAATTTCTGCTCTAGTGCTCGCCAATCCCGATTTCTCTCGAAGATTTTTCATCCAGTGTGATGCTAGTGCCACCGGAATCGGGAGTGTCCTGTTCCGAAAGGATGATGATGGAGAGGAGCACCCAATCGCTTTTATGTCGGTAAGGCTTAACGCTGCGCAACGCAGCTATAGTGTTACTGAATTGGAATGCTTGGCTGTGGTGCAGAGCGTTCAGAGGTTCAGAGCATACATCGAAGGGTTGCTTTCGCCATCATCACTGACCATGCTAGTCTTAAATGGCTCATGGGATAACAGGACCTAACAGGTAGATTGGCTCGCTGGAGTTTGAAATTGCAGTCTTTCCATTTCAACATCGAGCATCGAAAGGGAACTCAGAACGACGTCCTAGATGCGTTATCGAGAGTTTGTGGATCGAGCGAGGCAACCAAATCCACAATAGGTCACTTGCCTGAGCACTACAAGCTTGCTGAGGTAATAGCTGATACAGCATTTCGAGCTCCTGAGTATTTGGATCTCATAGCCCAGATTGAAAAGAGCCCTGATCATTTCAAGAATGTGCACGTTAGGCAGGGGCGTGTGTTCATTACCACCGGAACACACAATGATTTGTGCACCGATATCCCCCGAACAAAATTATGGCTTCCTGAAAATGAACGAAAACAGCTAATTACGCAGGCACATGATGACCCTAGGGAGTCTCATTGTGGGATTCGGAAGACTTTGGAACTGCTGCAAAGGTACTATTATTGGCCGCAGTTGATTAAACAAGTTAAAGATTACATTTCCTCCTGCACCGTTTGCAAGCAGGTCAAGCCTCCGAATCGCACCATGAGGCTTGGAAATCAGCGGGAAACAGATAGGCCATTGCAAAGACTGTTCATCGATTTCATGGGCCCATACCCTTGTTCGAAGGTAGGGAATACTCAGTTGCTCGTGGTGCTGGATCATTTCAGCAAGTTTTTATGGCTCAAGGCCTACCCAAAGCCACCTCAGAAGCGGTCGTTAAGTTCCTCAAAAACGATATTTTCTTGACGTATCTCACTCAGACACCGGTGTGCAATTCACTTCTAAATCTTTCGAGGCATTCCTCCTAAAGCATGGCGTTCAGCACATCACTACGCCCTTATATTCACCGCAAGCCAACGCTTTGGAGAGAGCTAACCGATCTATCCTCAACGCTATTCGCGCCTACATCGGTGATGACCATAGGACTTGGGATGAGCTATTAGCAGAACCATGCGCTGCATTTCGCAATGTCGTGCATGAGGTGACTGGTTGCTCACCTCACTTCCTTTTATTCGGTTTTCACCGTATCCAGCATGGCGGTGACTATGAATTGCTCCGTAAAATGCAAGCGCTAGAGGATGGAGAGGTAGAACTCTGCCCGCACACGGATAGGCTGCGATGGATTCAGGACAGGGTGAAAGATAAACTGGCTGAGGCTCATGCCAGGGGGGTATGATCTCCGAAGTCGCGCAAAATCTTTCACTCGTGGTCAGGAGGTTTTTGTAAGGAACTTCACACTTAGCAATGCCGCTGATCGTTTCGCCGCTAAACTTGCTCCGAAATTTATCCGAGCTTTTGTGCAGCGTAAGTTATGTCACGTGACCTATGAACTATCTGATGAGGAAGGGAAAATTCTGGGAGTCTACCATAGTAAAGACCTTCACTCCTGATAGTTTGGTGTTATGTCCTATAGTCATTGCTGTTGCCCGGGTTTCTTTGAGACTCTTCTCAGGGCAAGGTCGTCCCCACGATTGTTGCATGCCCAAATAATCCACTTCATGGATCGAACCTTTTTCGTTGCGAAAATTACATCGATTTAGCTCTTACATCCATCCGATGCAGTGCATTCGTCTTTGGTGCGGCGCACGGTGTTTTGAGCTGAACATGTACGTGCATCACGCGGTAATGCTCGGCTCTTGACCGCTGTATGACTGCATCGAAATCGAATGCGCAGTAGATCAATGTTCACGACCGGTCAGCGCTACATGCAGCTGATAGCAATCAGCATGGCACTAGAAAAATGAAATGCGTTTTGTGGAGAGTGGAAGTGCAAGTGATGCAACGGAGCTGATGGCGGCAACGGCTTTTGATGAGCTGTATGACGGGAGTTTTGGTTGTTTTTTTTAGTTCGTGATGAGAAAAGTAGGCAGTTAACCGGCGACAATTTGACTAGGATGGTCAGTCTTTCCACTACGGCAGGGCATGAAACGCGATACAAGAAATCGATGAGAAAACATAATTGAACTTTAGTGAACAAAAAAAATGATTTTGTTAAGTTATTCAAAAGCGGAAGTGTGTGGATATTTTGGGGTGTTATTATTTTATCGTTCGTGCAGTATGGATTGTTGTGGACTCGTTTTTCGAATTGTTGCTGGATGTTAAAACAAGTACGGCGGCGTGATGAGCATTATAGCAAAGTGGAACCAGTTATTGATAGAACTCTTAATTGTGTCGGCAACCGCTAGACTAGTATCACTGTGCTATCACAGTCAAGTGCTTTAAATCGTGCAAATAAAAATGCCGAGAATTTTCAACAGGGCAATGCAAAAAACGCGATAGCATGCATGCATGAACGTTGTTGGCAATCAACAAGTGTGTTCGTTTTTGTTGAAATTATAAATTTAGTTTCGCACTGGTCAAGTGCTGCACACGTATTTAAATGATTGTTCCGAATAGACGAAACACCGCTTGTATTCGGAGTGCTTTTATTATACATCTACTAAGAAATTGATTTGTGAAAAACTACAGTATTTCGAATGTTCATCTAAGCTTTAATAGTTGACCATTTTTGTGTTATCAGTAGAACTCCAAATAAGTGCGAAGATTTTATTTTGTTCGCTACTGCAATAAACAAAGTGGTTTGAGTGTGCTGTTAAAATATTTCGTTAATTGCACAATCAAGTCCAATTAGTGCGAATATGCCGCTAACACCCATCTCAAGAATGTTCTTTGAATCACAAACTCTATCGATTTATTAAACTGAATTGAAGCAATCAACAATAAAAGAATAACGGAAAAACTATTTGTTCGACGTTGAAATCGTAAATTACGACATATTTATTTAACAAGTTTAATATATAACGTTCAAATAAAACAAAAACAAAAAAAAAACAGTTACAACAAGTCGTTAAGTCAAGTGCAGAGTGTGCTGCGCGAGGAAGGTGTTCTGGTCATTTCTAATTGATTATGGAGTTCCACTTGTTCTCAAACTTTTGAAGTAATAAACTGAAATAGAATAAATATAAAAAAACAGAAACAAACAAAAAATTAAACTCTATTTAAAATAGCAACACTCATAAAGTACAAACTAAAAATTTAAGGGGTTAGTCCACTGTTAAACTGCTCCAAATGAACTTTTTTTTAAACAGCTACCAAAAAAACCTATTCAAGATATCAATTTGAAATTTTACACACATCTTTATTAAGGGGTTAGTCCACTGTTAAACTGCTCCAAATGAACTTTTTTTTTAAACAGCTACCAAAAAAAAACTATTCAAGATATCGATTTGAAATTTTACATGCATCTTTATTGAAGTTAGGAGTTACCATTTTCATTGGAAAAAATTATTAAAAAACAAAATGGCGGCTGCTCCAATGGATCGCCGCAGCACCGCCGAAAAAAAAGCAAATTGCGCCTCGTAAATTCCTGGACAAAATAAGCATCTGTGAACAAATTATCAAAAATACTTGATTAGATTTGAGTATAAAGGACTGCACGGGCCTAAATTTTTCGATGTCGACCCTCCTTTCCTTCAATATTTGGTATGGTCTGTGATGGTGTAAGTTGCGTGCTTCTAGCAGGAAGTTTTACTCTGCCCAAACCCCACGGCTGACGCAGCTGAGCTAGCTGGCAAGGGTAGCACGCGGGGCATTTAACGGAGTAAAACTTAATTTATGTTGCATTAGCGAAAGCTTGCCAATTCGTAACTGATGGCGCCCAATCAAGGCTTTGCCCAAAGTTGGTTATTGTTTTATTTAGTTTCTTTTGCTAATTTTAAATTTTCGTTTTCTCCAGATATCAATTTAGTTTTTTCGGTACCTTTTTAAGTTGTTTTTCTTGAAAATCAATTCCATTTTATTTGGCTGAGGTGTCATATGTGGCTCTGGCCAAATGTTTGCCTCAGTCAATTTTTTTTTTCTTGTTTCCTTTCTTTCATACTTAGTTAAAAGCAACTTTTAATATTTAGTGTCAGCAAGCTGGCGCCAATGCAACATTGGCGCTCAACACTGCTAGGATGTGTTGTTTAGTGTTTAACAGGAGTATTTCTCCTTTTTCACAATCGACAGTCTTGTAGGCAGGATTGGATCAGGGTAGCATCGTGGATGGTGGCTTTGACATCTTCATTATTTAAATTTGAATTGTTCAGGCAAGACCGAACAGCTGAATTCATGAGCATTAACATCATCTACGATGTTCACTTTGGGGCCCAGCAGACTTCTGTCCAACAGCAAGGTGTCAGCAATCTATGCGAACGGATTGTTGCTAAGAGTCCCAAACCTGATCCAGTTGTGTCACAAGATTTGTCTGTAGTTCATTTGGTTTTTTTCCCTTTTCAACCCACTTTTTTTATGCCTTTCCGATCCTCACCTGTCATCTTTGGTGCCCGAGCGGCTGGATTAATTTTTCGTTCTTACTGCCAGAATATACAGTTAAATTTAAACACGCGGATTTCTTATTCTTTCTCTTAATTATTTCACTTTTATGAATTAAAATTATTGGGAATAATCGAGAATTTAATTTTTTTACGTACGCGTTTTAATTGCAATTAATAATATCAAATTAAGTTTTAGTGAATTCTTAAATTTTGGTAAATTACCTATATACATATAAATATATAGTTTAACTTATTTTATATTTTTATTTGTTTTTTGCCTTTGAAAAAAAAATTTAATCAATTGGAAATGCTACCTCACGGTCATCTTCGTTCTGACCCAGACTTTGAAAGTATCGCAGGGCAGATAAACCGTCTAACTTTGTCACCGACAGGAACTAGATCTCGTCCTGAGTTGGGGTCTGGCAATCGAGCTGCATCTACGGCAGTTCGTGCCAACACAGTGGACTTTGCGGATGTCCCGTGTACACCACTAAGAGGCACAGAAATAAGAGACCACGCTCCTCCGATTCAGCCAGATTTCAACGTAACAACTCCAACACATCACAGTCTCATGAATCACAGCCAACCCGAAAGACTCCCAGTGTCCAAATGGCGCATTCATTTTGACGGTTCAGGCGTTGGACTAACTGCGCGGCAGTTTTTATACCGGATCACCGCCATGGCTATACATTACGGAATTTCTGGAGCGATGTTGGCCATGGAGTTCCACTTCTAGTTGCGCGATCCAGCTTTAGAGTGGTACTGGCGCTACCATGAGATGCACCCTGCGTTGATGTGGGAGGACATGGAGAGGGATTTCATGAGCTGCTTCAGTGGCTTCCAGACAGACGTCGATATCAGGTGGTCAATCGATGCTAGAATTCAGCAACCAGGAGAGTCATTCCGAACGTTTTTCAATGACATCCAGTCCATGATGTTACCGTTGACGAACCCTCTGACAGATACCGATTTACAGGTTTACTGTTCAGAAATATGACCAAGCGGTTAAGGGATCATCTGGCTGGAATTAGTTTCCTTTCCGTTCGTGAAATGGTTGCTCGATGTTGTGCGATTGAGGATGTCTGGCATCCGGACGGGCAAAAACCAGCACCACCATCATCTATGCCTTTGACAAGACCACGAGTAGTTCATGAGGCTATGTCTCCTTCTTTTCCCGCAGCAGCGCAAGTACCCGTACCATCACAACATCTCCGAAGGACCTAACTACTCTTACGACTACGATCTGCCAACTACCACGCCAGCTCCGGATGCGGTTGCGCTTGGAAACGCCCAACATCAGCAAGTTCCACAAAGACAGTATGTAATATGCTGAAACTGTAAAGATCTGGGCCATACATTTATGGACTGTCGGGTCCCGAGCCAGCGAATATTTTGTTACGGGTGTGGAATGGAAAGTGTTCTCAAGCCCATCTGCATGCATTGCAAGTCGGGAAACGGCAGGCGGAGTACGCCCGATATGGGGGCGCGACGCATTTCCACCCCTCGTCCGCCACCCAAGCCAACGACGGTGGACGCCGCGACCAATATCGACCCGGAATTTCGTCGAAAACACTAAACTCGGAAAAACCCTCATCAGATAGTCTTAATAACATCAACCACGAATTTGAGTGACCTCGATCGATGCGCAAGCGTTCGGTATCGCGTTTTCATCGGGCATGGAAATACTTTGCCAACAGACGATGGCTTCGTAAAGCATGTGTCGACAGCATCGTGACACCCCGTGGGGAGAACCGTCCTTTCGCTACCATCTTCATTAAAGGACGTGAGCTTCAAGGACTGTTGGACAGTGGTGCAAGCGTCAGTATCCTGGGAGCAGGAGCTTTAGACTTGATTGCAGAACTGAGTCTGTATCTCCATACTCTTCAGACGGATGTTCGGACAGCGTCAGGTCATAGGGCTTCTGTTCTCGGATATGTTGATACCTTGGTGAAATTCAACAATCAATCGCGCATGATAAAATTTTTGGTCGTTCCAACCTTGACCAACTCAGTTTATCTAGGAATGGATTTCTGGGACGCGTTTAAAATTTCACCAACTCAACAGCTGGCGGTTGCATCGCTTTCTGAAGCCACAGCCCCAGCGTTTCACACTCTGTCTCCTGAGGATCAGTCTCGACTACAGCAAGTTATACAACAGTTTCCTTCATACAACCTCAATGGTTTGGGTAAGACCACCTTGGTCTCTCATTACATTGACACCGGGTCTGCCAAACATATTAAGCAGCGGCATTATTCGGTGCCCCCAGCTATACAAAAACTTTTGTATGATGAACTGGACCGTATGCTGTCCTTAGGAGTCATCGAGGAAAGTAAGAGCGCATGGAGTTCACCGGTTGCCCTTGTAAGGAAGCCTGGTAAAGTACGACTATGTCTGGATGCACGACGACTGAATGAGGTAACCTTGAAGGATGCCTATCCATTACCTCTAATAGAAGGATTATTGGCTAAATTTATAGCGAGCCTGGACCTAAAAGATGCTTTTTGGCAGATACTACCATTGGATGCGGCATCTAGGGAGAAGACTGATTTTACCGTTCCTGGCCGCCCATTATACCACTTCACTGTGATGCCGTTCGGTTTGTGCAATGCCCCACAAATCATGTGCAGATTAATGCACAAAGTAATCCCTCACGAGCTGCATGACAACGTGTTTGTATATCTCGATGATCTGCTCGTGATTAGTTCTTCTTTTGACGAACATTTGGAGCTACTTTCCAAGGTGGCGCACCTGGTTAACGCAGCTAAATTGACCATAAATATTGAGAAGAACAAGTTCGTGCAGCGAGAGATCAAATATCTTGGGTATGTAGTGAGTGATGGAATCCTGAAGACCGATCCAGATAAGGTCTCTGGCATCGTACGCTACCGAACACCCAAGTCTGCGAAGGAGATCCGGCGTTTCATGGGAATGGCAGGATGGTATCGGCGGTTTCAGCTCTGACGGATCTGTTAAAAGGTAAACGCTCGTTTCAGTGGACGGACGCCGCAAATGACGCCTTTTTAGAGGTTAAGAGACTGCTAATTTCTGCTCTAGTGCTCGCCAATCCCGATTTCTCTCGAAGATTTTTCATCCAGTGTGATGCTAGTGCCACCGGAATCGGGAGTGTCCTGTTCCGAAAGGATGATGATGGAGAGGAGCACCCAATCGCTTTTATGTCGGTAAGGCTTAACGCTGCGCAACGCAGCTATAGTGTTACTGAATTGGAATGCTTGGCTGTGGTGCAGAGCGTTCAGAGGTTCAGAGCATACATCGAAGGGTTGCTTTCGCCATCATCACTGACCATGCTAGTCTTAAATGGCTCATGGGATAACAGGACCTAACAGGTAGATTGGCTCGCTGGAGTTTGAAATTGCAGTCTTTCCATTTCAACATCGAGCATCGAAAGGGAACTCAGAACGACGTCCTAGATGCGTTATCGAGAGTTTGTGGATCGAGCGAGGCAACCAAATCCACAATAGGTCACTTGCCTGAGCACTAGAAGCTTGCTGAGGTAATAGCTGATACAGCATTTCGAGCTCCTGAGTATTTGGATCTCATAGCCCAGATTGAAAAGAGCCCTGATCATTTCAAGAATGTGCACGTTAGGCAGGGGCGTGTGTTCATTACCACCGGAACACACAATGATTTGTGCACCGATATCCCCCGAACAAAATTATGGCTTCCTGAAAATGAACGAAAATAGCTAATTACGCAGGCACATGATGACCCTAGGGAGTCTCATTGTGGGATTCGGAAGACTTTGGAACTGCTGCAAAGGTACTATTATTGGCCGCAGTTGATTAAACAAGTTAAAGATTACATTTCCTCCTGCACCGTTTGCAAGCAGGTCAAGCCTCCGAATCGCACCATGAGGCTTGGAAATCAGCGGGAAACAGATAGGCCATTGCAAAGACTGTTCATCGATTTCATGGGCCCATACCCTTGTTCGAAGGTAGGGAATACTCAGTTGCTCGTGGTGCTGGATCATTTCAGCAAGTTTTTATGGCTCAAGGCCTACCCAAAGCCACCTCAGAAGCGGTCGTTAAGTTCCTCAAAAACGATATTTTCTTGACGTATCTCACTCAGACACCGATGTGCAATTCACTTCTAAATCTTTCGAGGCATTCCTCCTAAAGCATGGCGTTCAGCACATCACTACGCCCTTATATTCACCGCAAGCCAACGCTTTGGAGAGAGCTAACCGATCTATCCTCAACGCTATTCGCGCCTACATCGGTGATGACCATAGGACTTGGGATGAGCTATTAGCAGAACCATGCGCTGCATTTCGCAATGTCGTGCATGAGGTGACTGGTTGCTCACCTCACTTCCTTTTATTCGGTTTTCACCGTATCCAGCATGGCGGTGACTATGAATTGCTCCGTAAAATGCAAGCGCTAGAGGATGGAGAGGTAGAACTCTGCCCGCACACGGATAGGCTGCGATGGATTCAGGACAGGGTGAAAGATAAACTGGCTGAGGCTCATGCCAGGGGGGTATGATCTCCGAAGTCGCGCAAAATCTTTCACTCGTGGTCAGGAGGTTTTTGTAAGGAACTTCACACTTAGCAATGCCGCTGATCGTTTCGCCGCTAAACTTGCTCCGAAATTTATCCGAGCTTTTGTGCAGCGTAAGTTATGTCACGTGACCTATGAACTATCTGATGAGGAAGGGAAAATTCTGGGAGTCTACCATAGTAAAGACCTTCACTCCTGATAGTTTGGTGTTATGTCCTATAGTCATTGCTGTTGCCCGGGTTTCTTTGAGACTCTTCTCAGGGCAAGGTCGTCCCCACGATTGTTGCATGCCCAAATAATCCACTTCATGGATCGAACCTTTTTCGTTGCGAAAATTACATCGATTTAGCTCTTACATCCATCCGATGCAGTGCATTCGTCTTTGGTGCGGCGCACGGTGTTTTGAGCTGAACATGTACGTGCATCACGCGGTAATGCTCGGCTCTTGACCGCTGTATGACTGCATCGAAATCGAATGCGCAGTAGATCAATGTTCACGACCGGTCAGCGCTACATGCAGCTGATAGCAATCAGCATGGCACTAGAAAAATGAAATGCGTTTTGTGGAGAGTGGAAGTGCAAGTGATGCAACGGAGCTGATGGCGGCAACGGCTTTTGATGAGCTGTATGACGGGAGTTTTGGTTGTTTTTTTTAGTTCGTGATGAGAAAAGTAGGCAGTTAACCGGCGACAATTTGACTAGGATGGTCAGTCTTTCCACTACGGCAGGGCATGAAACGCGATACAAGAAATCGATGAGAAAACATAATTGAACTTTAGTGAACAAAAAAAATGATTTTGTTAAGTTATTCAAAAGCGGAAGTGTGTGGATATTTTGGGGTGTTATTATTTTATCGTTCGTGCAGTATGGATTGTTGTGGACTCGTTTTTCGAATTGTTGCTGGATGTTAAAACAAGTACGGCGGCGTGATGAGCATTATAGCAAAGTGGAACCAGTTATTGATAGAACTCTTAATTGTGTCGGCAACCGCTAGACTAGTATCACTGTGCTATCACAGTCAAGTGCTTTAAATCGTGCAAATAAAAATGCCGAGAATTTTCAACAGGGCAATGCAAAAAACGCGATAGCATGCATGCATGAACGTTGTTGGCAATCAACAAGTGTGTTCGTTTTTGTTGAAATTATAAATTTAGTTTCGCACTGGTCAAGTGCTGCACACGTATTTAAATGATTGTTCCGAATAGACGAAACACCGCTTGTATTCGGAGTGCTTTTATTATACATCTACTAAGAAATTGATTTGTGAAAAACTACAGTATTTCGAATGTTCATCTAAGCTTTAATAGTTGACCATTTTTGTGTTATCAGTAGAACTCCAAATAAGTGCGAAGATTTTATTTTGTTCGCTACTGCAATAAACAAAGTGGTTTGAGTGTGCTGTTAAAATATTTCGTTAATTGCACAATCAAGTCCAATTAGTGCGAATATGCCGCTAACACCCATCTCAAGAATGTTCTTTGAATCACAAACTCTATCGATTTATTAAACTGAATTGAAGCAATCAACAATAAAAGAATAACGGAAAAACTATTTGTTCGACGTTGAAATCGTAAATTACGACATATTTATTTAACAAGTTTAATATATAACGTTCAAATAAAACAAAAACAAAAAAAAAACAGTTACAACAAGTCGTTAAGTCAAGTGCAGAGTGTGCTGCGCGAGGAAGGTGTTCTGGTCATTGTGCAATTCATGGTCCGGTGTGCAATTCACTTCTAAATCTTTCGAGGCATTCCTCCTAAAGCATGGCGCTCAGCACATCACTACGCCCTTATATTCACCGCAAGCCAACGCTTTGGAGAGAGCTAACCGATCTATCCTCAACGCTATTCGCGCCTACATCGGTGATGACCATAGGACTTGGGATGAGCTATTAGCAGAACCATGCGCTGCATTTCGCAATGTCGTGCATGAGGTGACTGGTTGCTCACCTCACTTCCTTTTATTCGGTTTTCACCGTATCCAGCATGGCGGTGACTATGAATTGCTCCGTAAAATGCAAGCGCTAGAGGATGGAGAGGTAGAACTCTGCCCGCACACGGATAGGCTGCGATGGATTCAGGACAGGGTGAAAGATAAACTGGCTGAGGCTCATGCCAGGGGGGTATGATCTCCGAAGTCGCGCAAAATCTTTCACTCGTGGTCAGGAGGTTTTTGTAAGGAACTTCACACTTAGCAATGCCGCTGATCGTTTCGCCGCTAAACTTGCTCCGAAATTTATCCGAGCTTTTGTGCAGCGTAAGTTATGTCACGTGACCTATGAACTATCTGATGAGGAAGGGAAAATTCTGGGAGTCTACCATAGTAAAGACCTTCACTCCTGATAGTTTGGTGTTATGTCCTATAGTCATTGCTGTTGCCCGGGTTTCTTTGAGACTCTTCTCAGGGCAAGGTCGTCCCCACGATTGTTGCATGCCCAAATAATCCACTTCATGGATCGAACCTTTTTCGTTGCGAAAATTACATCGATTTAGCTCTTACATCCATCCGATGCAGTGCATTCGTCTTTGGTGCGGCGCACGGTGTTTTGAGCTGAACATGTACGTGCATCACGCGGTAATGCTCGGCTCTTGACCGCTGTATGACTGCATCGAAATCGAATGCGCAGTAGATCAATGTTCACGACCGGTCAGCGCTACATGCAGCTGATAGCAATCAGCATGGCACTAGAAAAATGAAATGCGTTTTGTGGAGAGTGTAAGTGCAAGTGATGCAACGGAGCTGATGGCGGCAACGGCTTTTGATGAGCTGTATGACGGGAGTTTTGGTTGTTTTTTTTAGTTCGTGATGAGAAAAGTAGGCAGTTAACCGGCGACAATTTGACTAGGATGGTCAGTCTTTCCACTACGGCAGGGCATGAAACGCGATACAAGAAATCGATGAGAAAACATAATTGAACTTTAGTGAACAAAAAAAATGATTTTGTTAAGTTATTCAAAAGCGGAAGTGTGTGGATATTTTGGGGTGTTATTATTTTATCGTTCGTGCAGTATGGATTGTTGTGGACTCGTTTTTCGAATTGTTGCTGGATGTTAAAACAAGTACGGCGGCGTGATGAGCATTATAGCAAAGTGGAACCAGTTATTGATAGAACTCTTAATTGTGTCGGCAACCGCTAGACTAGTATCACTGTGCTATCACAGTCAAGTGCTTTAAATCGTGCAAATAAAAATGCCGAGAATTTTCAACAGGGCAATGCAAAAAACGCGATAGCATGCATGCATGAACGTTGTTGGCAATCAACAAGTGTGTTCGTTTTTGTTGAAATTATAAATTTAGTTTCGCACTGGTCAAGTGCTGCACACGTATTTAAATGATTGTTCCGAATAGACGAAACACCGCTTGTATTCGGAGTGCTTTTATTATACATCTACTAAGAAATTGATTTGTGAAAAACTACAGTATTTCGAATGTTCATCTAAGCTTTAATAGTTGACCATTTTTGTGTTATCAGTAGAACTCCAAATAAGTGCGAAGATTTTATTTTGTTCGCTACTGCAATAAACAAAGTGGTTTGAGTGTGCTGTTAAAATATTTCGTTAATTGCACAATCAAGTCCAATTAGTGCGAATATGCCGCTAACACCCATCTCAAGAATGTTCTTTGAATCACAAACTCTATCGATTTATTAAACTGAATTGAAGCAATCAACAATAAAAGAATAACGGAAAAACTATTTGTTCGACGTTGAAATCGTAAATTACGACATATTTATTTAACAAGTTTAATATATAACGTTCAAATAAAACAAAAACAAAAAAAAACAGTTACAACAAGTCGTTAAGTCAAGTGCAGAGTGTGCTGCGCGAGGAAGGTGTTCTGGTCATTTCTAATTGATTATGGAGTTCCACTTGTTCTCAAACTTTTGAAGTAATAAATTGAAATAGAATAAATATAAAAAAACAGAAACAAACAAAAAATTAAACTCTATTTAAAATAGCAACACTCATAAAGTACAAACTAAAAATTTAAGGGGTTAGTCCACTGTTAAACTGCTCCAAATGAACTTTTTTTTAAACAGCTACCAAAAAAACCTATTCAAGATATCAATTTGAAATTTTACACACATCTTTATTAAGGGGTTAGTCCACTGTTAAACTGCTCCAAATGAACTTTTTTTTTAAACAGCTACCAAAAAAAAACTATTCAAGATATCGATTTGAAATTTTACATGCATCTTTATTGAAGTTAGGAGTTACCATTTTCATTGGAAAAAATTATTAAAAAACAAAATGGCGGCTGCTCCAATGGATCGCCGCAGCACCGCCGAAAAAAAAGCAAATTGCGCCTCGTAAATTCCTGGACAAAATAAGCATCTGTGAACAAATTATCAAAAATACTTGATTAGATTTGAGTATAAAGGACTGCACGGGCCTAAATTTTTCGATGTCGACCCTCCTTTCCTTCAATATTTGGTATGGTCTGTGATGGTGTAAGTTGCGTGCTTCTAGCAGGAAGTTTTACTCTGCCCAAACCCCACGGCTGACGCAGCTGAGCTAGCTGGCAAGGGTAGCACGCGGGGCATTTAACGGAGTAAAACTTAATTTATGTTGCATTAGCGAAAGCTTGCCAATTCGTAACTGATGGCGCCCAATCAAGGCTTTGCCCAAAGTTGGTTATTGTTTTATTTAGTTTCTTTTGCTAATTTTAAATTTTCGTTTTCTCCAGATATCAATTTAGTTTTTTCGGTACCTTTTTAAGTTGTTTTTCTTGAAAATCAATTCCATTTTATTTGGCTGAGGTGTCATATGTGGCTCTGGCCAAATGTTTGCCTCAGTCAATTTTTTTTTTCTTGTTTCCTTTCTTTCATACTTAGTTAAAAGCAACTTTTAATATTTAGTGTCAGCAAGCTGGCGCCAATGCAACATTGGCGCTCAACACTGCTAGGATGTGTTGTTTAGTGTTTAACAGGAGTATTTCTCCTTTTTCACAATCGACAGTCTTGTAGGCAGGATTGGATCAGGGTAGCATCGTGGATGGTGGCTTTGACATCTTCATTATTTAAATTTGAATTGTTCAGGCAAGACCGAACAGCTGAATTCATGAGCATTAACATCATCTACGATGTTCACTTTGGGGCCCAGCAGACTTCTGTCCAACAGCAAGGTGTCAGCAATCTATGCGAACGGATTGTTGCTAAGAGTCCCAAACCTGATCCAGTTGTGTCACAAGATTTGTCTGTAGTTCATTTGGTTTTTTTCCCTTTTCAACCCACTTTTTTTATGCCTTTCCGATCCTCACCTGTCATATTTGGTGCCCGAGCGGCTGGATTAATTTTTCGTTCTTACTGCCAGAATATACAGTTAAATTTAAACACGCGGATTTCTTATTCTTTCTCTTAATTATTTCACTTTTATGAATTAAAATTATTGGGAATAATCGAGAATTTAATTTTTTTACGTACGCGTTTTAATTGCAATTAATAATATCAAATTAAGTTTTAGTGAATTCTTAAATTTTGGTAAATTACCTATATACATATAAATATATAGTTTAACTTATTTTATATTTTTATTTGTTTTTTGCCTTTGAAAAAAAAATTTAATCAATTGGAAATGCTACCTCACGGTCATCTTCGTTCTGACCCAGACTTTGAAAGTATCGCAGGGCAGATAAACCGTCTAACTTTGTCACCGACAGGAACTAGATCTCGTCCTGAGTTGGGGTCTGGCAATCGAGCTGCATCTACGGCAGTTCGTGCCAACACAGTGGACTTTGCGGATGTCCCGTGTACACCACTAAGAGGCACAGAAATAAGAGACCACGCTCCTCCGATTCAGCCAGATTTCAACGTAACAACTCCAACACATCACAGTCTCATGAATCACAGCCAACCCGAAAGACTCCCAGTGTCCAAATGGCGCATTCATTTTGACGGTTCAGGCGTTGGACTAACTGCGCGGCAGTTTTTATACCGGATCACCGCCATGGCTATACATTACGGAATTTCTGGAGCGATGTTGGCCATGGAGTTCCACTTCTAGTTGCGCGATCCAGCTTTAGAGTGGTACTGGCGCTACCATGAGATGCACCCTGCGTTGATGTGGGAGGACATGGAGAGGGATTTCATGAGCTGCTTCAGTGGCTTCCAGACAGACGTCGATATCAGGTGGTCAATCGATGCTAGAATTCAGCAACCAGGAGAGTCATTCCGAACGTTTTTCAATGACATCCAGTCCATGATGTTACCGTTGACGAACCCTCTGACAGATACCGATTTACAGGTTTACTGTTCAGAAATATGACCAAGCGGTTAAGGGATCATCTGGCTGGAATTAGTTTCCTTTCCGTTCGTGAAATGGTTGCTCGATGTTGTGCGATTGAGGATGTCTGGCATCCGGACGGGCAAAAACCAGCACCACCATCATCTATGCCTTTGACAAGACCACGAGTAGTTCATGAGGCTATGTCTCCTTCTTTTCCCGCAGCAGCGCAAGTACCCGTACCATCACAACATCTCCGAAGGACCTAACTACTCTTACGACTACGATCTGCCAACTACCACGCCAGCTCCGGATGCGGTTGCGCTTGGAAACGCCCAACATCAGCAAGTTCCACAAAGACAGTATGTAATATGCTGAAACTGTAAAGATCTGGGCCATACATTTATGGACTGTCGGGTCCCGAGCCAGCGAATATTTTGTTACGGGTGTGGAATGGAAAGTGTTCTCAAGCCCATCTGCATGCATTGCAAGTCGGGAAACGGCAGGCGGAGTACGCCCGATATGGGGGCGCGACGCATTTCCACCCCTCGTCCGCCACCCAAGCCAACGACGGTGGACGCCGCGACCAATATCGACCCGGAATTTCGTCGAAAACACTAAACTCGGAAAAACCCTCATCAGATAGTCTTAATAACATCAACCACGAATTTGAGTGACCTCGATCGATGCGCAAGCGTTCGGTATCGCGTTTTCATCGGGCATGGAAATACTTTGCCAACAGATGATGGCTTCGTAAAGCATGTGTCGACAGCATCGTGACACCCCGTGGGGAGAACCGTCCTTTCGCTACCATCTTCATTAAAGGACGTGAGCTTCAAGGACTGTTGGACAGTGGTGCAAGCGTCAGTATCCTGGGAGCAGGAGCTTTAGACTTGATTGCAGAACTGAGTCTGTATCTCCATACTCTTCAGACGGATGTTCGGACAGCGTCAGGTCATAGGGCTTCTGTTCTCGGATATGTTGATACCTTGGTGAAATTCAACAATCAATCGCGCATGATAAAATTTTTGGTCGTTCCAACCTTGACCAACTCAGTTTATCTAGGAATGGATTTCTGGGACGCGTTTAAAATTTCACCAACTCAACAGCTGGCGGTTGCATCGCTTTCTGAAGCCACAGCCCCAGCGTCTCACACTCTGTCTCCTGAGGATCAGTCTCGACTACAGCAAGTTATACAACAGTTTCCTTCATACAACCTCAATGGTTTGGGTAAGACCACCTTGGTCTCTCATTACATTGACACCGGGTCTGCCAAACCTATTAAGCAGCGGCATTATTCGGTGCCCCCAGCTATATAAAAACTTTTGTATGATGAACTGGACCGTATGCTGTCCTTAGGAGTCATCGAGGAAAGTAAGAGCGCATGGAGTTCACCGGTTGCCCTTGTAAGGAAGCCTGGTAAAGTACGACTATGTCTGGATGCACGACGACTGAATGAGGTAACCTTGAAGGATGCCTATCCATTACCTCTAATAGAAGGATTATTGGCTAAATTTATAGCGAGCCTGGACCTAAGAGATGTTTTTTGGCAGATACTACCATTGGATGCGGCATCTAGGGAGAAGATTGATTTTACCGTTCCTGGCCGCCCATTATACCACTTCACTGTGATGCCGTTCGGTTTGTGCAATGCCCCACAAACCATGTGCAGATTAATGCACAAAGTAATCCCTCACGAGCTGCATGACAACGTGTTTGCATATCTCGATGATCTGCTCGTGATTAGTTCTTCTTTTGACGAACATTTGGAGCTACTTTCCAAGGTGGCGCACCTGGTTAACGCAGCTAAATTGACCATAAATATTGAGAAGAATAAGTTCGTGCAGCGAGAGATCAAATATCTTGGGTATGTAGTGAGTGATGGAATCCTGAAGACCGATCCAGAAAAGGTCTCTGGCATCGTACGCTACCCAACACCCAAATCTGCGAAGGAGATCCGGCGTTTCATGGGAATGGCAGGATGGTATCGGCGGTTTCAGCTCTGACGGATCTGTTAAAAGGTAAACGCTCGTTTCAGTGGACGGACGCCGCAAATAACGCCTTTTTAGAGGTTAAGAGACTGCTAATTTCTGCTCTAGTGCTCGCCAATCCCGATTTCTCTCGAAGATTTTTCATCCAGTGTGATGCTAGTGCCACCGGAATCGGGAGTGTCCTGTTCCAAAAGGATGATGATGGAGAGGAGCACTCAATCGCTTTTATGTCGGTAAGGCTTAACGCTGCGCAACGCAGCTATAGTGTTACTGAATTGGAATGCTTGGCTGTGGTGCAGAGCGTTCAGAGGTTCAGAGCATACATCGAAGGGTTGCTTTCGCCATCATCACTGACCATGCTAGTCTTAAATGGCTCATGGGACAACAGGATCTAACAGGTAGATTGGCTCGCTGGAGTTTGAAATTGCAGTCTTTCCATTTCAACATCGAGCATCGAAAGGGAACTCAGAACGACGTCCTAGATGCGTTATCGAGAGTTTGTGGATCGAGCGAGGCAACCAAATCCACAATAGGTCACTTGCCTGAGCAGTACAAGCTTGCTGAGGTAATAGCTGATACAGCATTTCGAGCCCCTGAGTATTTGGATCTCATAGCCCAGATTGAAAAGAGCCCTGATCATTTCAAGAATGTGCACGTTAGGCAGGGGCGTGTGTTCATTACCACCGGAACACACAATGATTTGTGCACCGATATCCTTCGAACAAAATTATGGCTTCCTGAAAATGAACGAAAACAGCTAATTACGCAGGCACATGATGACCCTAGGGAGTCTCATTGTGGGATCCGGAAGACTTTGGAACTGCTGCAAAGGTACTATTATTGGCCGCAGTTGAGGAAACAAGTTAAAGATTACATTTCCTCCTGCACCGTTTGCAAGCAGGTCAAGCCTCCGAATCGCACCATGAGGCTGGGAAATCAGCGGGAAACAGATAGGCCATTGCAAAGACTGTTCATCGATTTCATGGGCCCATACCCTTGTTCGAAGGTAGGGAATACTCAGTTGCTCGTGGTGCTGGATCATTTCAGCAAGTTTTTATGGCTCAAGGCCTACCCAAAGCCACCTCAGAAGCGGTCGTTAAGTTCCTCAAAAACGATATTTTCTTGACGTATCTCACTCAGACACCGGTGTGCAATTCACTTCTAAATCTTTCGAGGCATTCCTCCTAAAGCATGGCGTTCAGCACATCACTACGCCCTTATATTCACCGCAAGCCAACGCTTTGGAGAGAGCTAACCGATCTATCCTCAACGCTATTCGCGCCTACATCGGTGATGACCATAGGACTTGGGATGAGCTATTAGCAGAACCATGCGCTGCATTTCGCAATGTCGTGCATGAGGTGACTGGTTGCTCACCTCACTTCCTTTTATTCGGTTTTCACCGTATCCAGCATGGCGGTGACTATGAATTGCTCCGTAAAATGCAAGCGCTAGAGGATGGAGAGGTAGAACTCTGCCCGCACACGGATAGGCTGCGATGGATTCAGGACAGGGTGAAAGATAAATTGGCTGAGGCTCATGCCAGGGGGGTATGATCTCCGAAGTCGCACAAAATCTTTCACTCCTGGTCAGGAGGTTTTTGTAAGGAACTTCACACTTAGCAATGCCGCTGATCGTTTCGCCGCTAAACTTGCTCCGAAATTTATCCAAGTTTTTGCGCAGCGTAAGTTATGTCACGTGACCTATGAACTATCTGATGAGGAAGGGAAAATTCTGGGAGTCTACCATAGTAAAGACCTTCACTCCTGATAGTTTGGTGTTATGTCCTATAGTCATTGTTGTTGCCCGGGTTTCTTTGAGACTCTTCTCAGGGCAAGGTCGTCCCCACGATTGTTGCATGCCCAAATAATCCACTTCATGGATCGAACCTTTTTCGTTGCGAAAATTACATCGATTTAGCTCTTACATCCATCCGATGCAGTGCATTCGTCTTTGGTGCAGCGCACGGTGTTTTGAGCTGAACATGTACGTGCATCACGCGGTAATGCTCGGCTCTTGACCGCTGTATGACTGCATCGAAATCGAATGCGCAGTAGATCAATGTTCACGACCGGTCAGCGCTACATGCAGCTGATAGCAATCAGCAAGGCACTAGAAAAATGAAATGCGTTTTGTGGAGAGTGGAAGTGCAAGTGATGCAACGGAGCTGATGGCGGCAACGGCTTTTGATGAGCTGTATGACGGGAGTTTTGGTTGTTTTTTTTAGTTCGTGATGAGAAAAGTAGGCAGTTAACCGGCGACAATTTGACTAGGATGGTCAGTCTTTCCACTACGGCAGGGCATGAAACGCGATACAAGAAATCGATGAGAAAACATAATTGAACTTTAGTGAACAAAAAAAATGATTTTGTTAAGTTATTCAAAAGCGGAAGTGTGTGGATATTTTGGGGTGTTATTATTTTATCGTTCGTGCAGTATGGATTGTTGTGGACTCGTTTTTCGAATTGTTGCTGGATGTTAAAACAAGTACGGCGGCGTGATGAGCATTATAGCAAAGTGGAACCAGTTATTGATAGAACTCTTAATTGTGTCGGCAACCGCTAGACTAGTATCACTGTGCTATCACAGTCAAGTGCTTTAAATCGTGCAAATAAAAATGCCGAGAATTTTCAACAGGGCAATGCAAAAAACGCGATAGCATGCATGCATGAACGTTGTTGGCAATCAACAAGTGTGTTCGTTTTTGTTGAAATTATAAATTTAGTTTCGCACTGGTCAAGTGCTGCACACGTATTTAAATGATTGTTCCGAATAGACGAAACACCGCTTGTATTCGGAGTGCTTTTATTATACATCTACTAAGAAATTGATTTGTGAAAAACTACAGTATTTCGAATGTTCATCTAAGGTTTAATAGTTGACCATTTTTGTGTTATCAGTAGAACTTCAAATAAGTGCGAAGATTTTATTTTGTTCGCTACTGCAATAAACAAAGTGGTTTGAGTGTGCTGTTAAAATATTTCGTTAATTGCACAATCAAGTCCAATAAGCAATCAACAATAAGAGAATAACGGAAAAACTATTTGTTCGACGTTGAAATCGTAAATTACGACATATTTATTTAACAAGTTTAATATATAACGTTCAAATAAAACAAAAACAAAAAAAAACAGTTACAACAAGTCGTTAAGTCAAGTGCAGAGTGTGCTGCGCGAGGAAGGTGTTCTGGTCATTTCTAATTGATTATGGAGTTCCACTTGTTCTCAAACTTTTGAAGTAATAAACTGAAATAGAATAAATATAAAAAAACAGAAACAAACAAAAAATTAAACTCTATTTAAAATAGCAACACTCATAAAGTACAAACTAAAAATTTAAGGGGTTAGTCCACTGTTAAACTGCTCCAAATGAACTTTTTTTTAAACAGCTACCAAAAAAACCTATTCAAGATATCAATTTGAAATTTTACACACATCTTTATTAAGGGGTTAGTCCACTGTTAAACTGCTCCAAATGAACTTTTTTTTTAAACAGCTACCAAAAAAAAACTATTCAAGATATCGATTTGAAATTTTACATGCATCTTTATTGAAGTTAGGAGTTACCATTTTCATTGGAAAAAATTATTAAAAAACAAAATGGCGGCTGCTCCAATGGATCGCCGCAGCACCGCCGAAAAAAAGCAAATTGCGCCTCGTAAATTCCTGGACAAAATAAGCATCTGTGAACAAATTATCAAAAATACTTGATTAGATTTGAGTATAAAGGACTGCACGGGCCTAAATTTTTCGATGTCGACCCTCCTTTCCTTCAATATTTGGTATGGTCTGTGATGGTGTAAGTTGCGTGCTTCTAGCAGGAAGTTTTACTCTGCCCAAACCCCACGGCTGACGCAGCTGAGCTAGCTGGCAAGGGTAGCACGCGGGGCATTTAACGGAGTAAAACTTAATTTATGTTGCATTAGCGAAAGCTTGCCAATTCGTAACTGATGGCGCCCAATCAAGGCTTTGCCCAAAGTTGGTTATTGTTTTATTTAGTTTCTTTGGCTAATTTTAAATTTTCGTTTTCTCCAGATATCAATTTAGTTTTTTCGGTACCTTTTTAAGTTGTTTTTCTTGAAAATCAATTCCATTTTATTTGGCTGAGGTGTCATATGTGGCTCTGGCCAAATGTTTGCCTCAGCCAATTTTTTTTTTCTTGTTTCCTTTCTTTCATACTTAGTTAAAAGCAACTTTTAATATTTAGTGTCAGCAAGCTGGCGCCAATGCAACATTGGCGCTCAACACTGCTAGGATGTGTTGTTTAGTGTTTAACAGGAGTATTTCTCCTTTTTCACAATCGACAGTCTTGTAGGCAGGATTGGATCAGGGTAGCATCGTGGATGGTGGCTTTGACATCTTCATTATTTAAATTTGAATTGTTCAGGCAAGACCGAACAGCTGAATTCATGAGCATTAACATCATCTACGATGTTCACTTTGGGGCCCAGCAGACTTCTGTCCACCAGCAAGGTGTCAGCAATCTATGCGAACGGATTGTTGCTAAGAGTCCCAAACCTGATCCAGTTGTGTCACAAGATTTGTCTAGTTCATTTGGTTTTTTTCCCTTTTCAACCCACTTTTTTTATGCCTTTCCGATCCTCACCTGTCATCTTTGGTGCCCGAGCGGCTGGATTAATTTTTCGTTCTTACTGCCAGAATATACAGTTAAATTTAAACACGCGGATTTCTTATTCTTTCTCTTAATTATTTCACTTTTATGAATTAAAATTATTGGGAATAATCGAGAATTTAATTTTTTACGTACGCGTTTTAATTGCAATTAATAATATCAAATTAAGTTTTAGTGAATTCTTAAATTTTGGTAAATTACCTATATACATATAAATATATAGTTTAACTTATTTTATATTTTTATTTGTTTTTTGCCTTTGAAAAAAAAATTTAATCAATTGGAAATGCTACCTCACGGTCATCTTCGTTCTGACCCAGACTTTGAAAGTATCGCAGGGCAGATAAACCGTCTAACTTTGTCACCGACAGGAACTAGATCTCGTCCTGAGTTGGGGTCTGGCAATCGAGCTGCATCTACGGCAGTTCGTGCCAACACAGTGGACTTTGCGGATGCCCCGTGTACACCACTAAGAGGCACAGAAATAAGAGACCACGCTCCTCCGATTCAGCCAGATTTCAACGTAACAACTCCAACACATCACAGTCTCATGAATTACAGCCAACCCGAAAGACTCCCAGTGTCCAAATGTCGGATTCATTTTGACGGTTCAGGCGTTGGACTAACTGCGCGGCAGTTTTTATACCGGATCACCGCCATGGCTAAACATTACGGAATTTCTGGAGCGATGTTGGCCATGGAGTTCCACTTCTTGTTGCGCGATCCAGCTTTAGAGTGGTACTGGCGCTACCATAAGATGCACCCTGCGTTGATGTGGGAGGACATGGAGAGGGATTTCATGAGCTGCTTCAGTGGCTTCCAGACAGACGTCGATATCAGGTGGTCAATCGATGCTAGAATTCAGCAACCAGGAGAGTCATTCCGAACGTTTTTCAATGACATCCAGTCCATGATGTTACCGTTGACGAACCCTCTGACAGATACCGATTTACAGGTTTACTGTTCAGAAATATGTCCAAGCGGTTAAGGGATCATCTGGCTGGAATTAGTTTCCTTTCCGTTCGTGAAATGGTTGCTCGATGTTGTGCGATTGAGGATGTCTGGCATCCGGACGGGCAAAAACCAGCACCACCATCATCTATGCCTTTGACAAGACCACGAGTAGTTCATGAGGCTTTGTCTCCTTTTCCCGCAGCAGCGCAAGTACCCGTACCATCACAACATCTCCGAAGGACCTAACTACTCTTACGACTACGATCTGCCAACTACCACGCCAGCTCCGGATGCGGTTGCGCTTGGAAACGCCCAACATCAGCAAGTTCCACAAAGACAGTATGTAATATGCTGAAACTGTAAAGATCTGGGCCATACATTTATGGACTGTCGGGTCCCGAGCCAGCGAATATTTTGTTACGGGTGTGGAATGGAAAGTGTTCTCAAGCCCAACTGCATGTATTGCAAGTCGGGAAACGGCAGGCGGAGTACGCCCGATATGGGGGCGCGACGCATTTCCACCCCTCGTCCGCCACCCAAGCCAACGACGGTGGACGCCGCGACCAATATTGACCCGGAATTTCGTCGAAAACACTAAACTCGGAAAAACCCTCATCAGATAGTCTTAATAACATCAACCACGAATTTGAGTGACCTCGATCGATGCGCAAGCGTTCGGTATCGCGTTTTCATCGGGCATGGAAATACTTTGCCAACAGACGATGGCTTCGTAAAGCATGTGTCGACAGCATCGTGACACCCCGTGGGGAGAACCGTCCTTTCGCTACCATCTTCATTAAAGGACGTGAGCTTCAAGGACTGTTGGACAGTGGTGCAAGCGTCAGTATCCTGGGAGCAGGAGCTTTAGACTTGATTGCAGAACTGAGTCTGTATCTCCATACTCTTCAGACGGATGTTCGGACAGCGTCAGGTCATAGGGCTTCTGTTCTCGGATATGTTGAGATCTTGGTGAAATTCAACAATCAATCGCGCATGATAAAATTTTTGATCGTTCCAACCTTGACCAACTCAGTTTATCTAGGAATGGATTTCTGGGACGCGTTTAAAATTTCACCAACTCAACAGCTGGCGGTTGCACCGCTTTCTGAAGCCACAGCCCCAGCGTTTCACACTCTGTCTCCTGAGGATCAGTCTCGACTACAGCAAGTTATACAACAGTTTCCTTCATACAACCTCAATGGTTTGGGTAAGACCACCTTGGTCTCTCATTACATTGACACCGGGTCTGCCAAACCTATTAAGCAGCGGCATTATTCGGTGCCCCCAGCTATACAAAAACTTTTGTATGATGAACTGGACCGTATGCTGTCCTTAGGAGTCATCGAGGAAAGTAAGAGCGCATGGAGTTCACCGGTTGCCCTTGTAAGGAAGCCTGGTAAAGTACGACTATGTCTGGATGCACGACGACTGAATGAGGTAACCTTGAAGGATGCCTATCCATTACCTCTAATAGAAGGATTATTGGCTAAATTTATAGCGAGCCTGGACCTAAAAGATGCTTTTTGGCAGATACTACCATTGGATGCGGCATCTAGGGAGAAGACTGATTTTACCGTTCCTGGCCGCCCATTATACCACTTCACTGTGATGCCGTTCGGTTTGTGCAATGCCCCACAAACCATGTGCAGATTAATGCACAAAGTAATCCCTCACGAGCTGCATGACAACGTGTTTGTATATCTCGATGATCCGCTCGTGATTAGTTCTTCTTTTGACGAACATTTGGAGCTACTTTCCAAGGTGGCGCACCTGGTTAACGCAGCTAAATTGACCATAAATATTGAGAAGAACAAGTTCGTGCAGCGAGAGATCAAATATCTTGGGTATGTAGTGAGTGATGGAATCCTGAAGACCGATCCAGAGAAGGTCTCTGGCATCGTACGCTACCCAACACCCAAGTCTGCGAAGGAGATCCGGCGTTTCATGGGAATGGCAGGATGGTATCGGCGGTTTCAGCTCTGACGGATCTGTTAAAAGGTAAACGCTCGTTTCAGTGGACGGACGCCGCAAATAACGCCTTTTTAGAGGTTAAGAGACTGCTAATTTCTGCTCTAGTGCTCGCCAATCCCGATTTCTCTCGAAGATTTTTCATCCAGTGTGATGCTAGTGCCACCGGAATCGGGAGTGTCCTGTTCCAAAAGGATGATGATGGAGAGGAGCACCCAATCGCTTTTATGTCGGTAATGCTTAACGCTGCGCAACGCAGCTATAGTGTTACTGAATTGGAATGCTTGGCTGTGGTGCAGAGCGTTCAGAGGTTCAGAGCATACATCGAAGGGTTGCTTTCGCCATCATCACTGACCATGCTAGTCTTAAATGGCTCATGGGACAACAGGACCTAACAGGTAGATTGGCTCGCTGGAGTTTGAAATTGCAGTCTTTCCATTTCAACATCGAGCATCGAAAGGGAACTCAGAACGACGTCCTAGATGCGTTATCGAGAGTTTGTGGATCGAGCGAGGCAACCAAATCCACAATAGGTCACTTGCCTGAGCACTACAAGCTTGCTGAGGTAATAGCTGATACAGCATTTCGAGCTCCTGAGTATTTGGATCTCATAGCCCAGATTGAAAAGAGCCCTGATCATTTCAAGAATGTGCACGTTAGGCAGGGGCGTGTGTTCATTACCACCGGAACACACAATGATTTGTGCACCGATATCCCTCGAACAAAATTATGGCTCCCTGAAAATGAACGAAAACAGCTAATTACGCAGGCACATGATGACCCTAGGGAGTCTCATTGTGGGATTCGGAAGACTTTGGAACTGCTGCAAAGGTACTATTTATGGCCGCAGTTGAGGAAACAAGTTAAAGATTACATTTCCTCCTGCACCGTTTGCAAGCAGGTCAAGCCTCCGAATCGCAACATGAGGCTGGGAAATCAGCGGGAAACAGATAGGCCATTGCAAAGACTGTTCATCCATTTCATGGGCCCATACCCTGGTTCGAAGGTAGGGAATACTCAGTTGCTCGTGGTGCTGGATCATTTCAGCAAGTTTTTATGGCTCAAGGCCTACCCAAAGCCACCTCAGAAGCGGTCGTTAAGTTCCTCAAAAACGATATTTTCTTGACGTATCTCACTCAGACACCGGTGTGCAATTCACTTCTAAATCTTTCGAGGCATTCCTCCTAAAGCATGGCGTTCAGCACATCACTACGCCCTTATATTCACCGCAAGCCAACGCTTTGGAGAGAGCTAACCGATCTATCCTCAACGCTATTCGCGCCTACATCGGTGATGACCATAGAACTTGGGATGAGCTATTAGCAGAATCATGCGCTGCATTTCGCAATGTCGTGCATGAGGTGACTGGTTGCTCATCTCACTTCCTTTTATTCGGTTTTCACCGTATCCAGCATGGCGGTGACTATGAATTGCTCCGTAAAATGCAAGCGCTAGAGGATGGAGAGGTAGAACTCTGCCCGCACACGGATAGGCTGCGATGGATTCAGGACAGGGTGAAAGATAAACTGGCTGAGGCTCATGCCAGGGGGGTATGATCTCCGAAGTCGCGCAAAATCTTTCACTCGTGGTCAGGAGGTTTTTGTAAGGAACTTCACACTTAGCAATGCCGCTAGCTTTTGTGCAGCGTAAGTTATGTCACGTGACCTATGAACTATCTGATGAGGAAGGGAAAATTCTGGGAGTCTACCATAGTAAAGACCTTCACTCCTGATAGTTTGGTGTTATGTCCTATAGTCATTGTTGTTGCCCGGGTTTCTTTGAGACTCTTTTCAGGGCAAGGTCGTCCCCACGATTGTTGCATGCCCAAATAATCCACTTCATTGATCGAACCTTTTTCGTTGCGAAAATTACATCGATTTAGCTCTTACATCCATCCGATGCAGTGCATTCGTCTTTGGTGCGGCGCACGGTGTTTTGAGCTGAACATGTACGTGCATCACGCGGTAATGCTCGGCTCTTGACCGCTGTATGACTGCATCGAAATCGAATGCGCAGTAGGTCAATGTTCACGACCGGTCAGCGCTACATGCAGCTGATAGCAATCAGCAAGGCACTAGAAAAATGAAATGCGTTTTGTGGAGAGTGGAAGTGCAAGTGATGCAACGGAGCTGATGGCGGCAACGGCTTTTGATGAGCTGTATGACGGGAGTTTTGGTTGTTTTTTTTAGTTCGTAATGAGAAAAGTAGGCAGTTAACCGACAATTTGACTAGGATGGTCAGTCTTTCCACTACGGCAGGGCATGAAACGCGATACAAGAAATCGATGAGAAAACATAATTGAACTTTAGTGAACAAAAAAAATGATTTTGTTAAGTTATTCAAAAGCGGAAGTGTGTGGATATTTTGGGGTGTTATTATTTTATCGTTCGTGCAGTATGGATTGTTGTGGACTCGTTTTTCGAATTGTTGCTGGATGTTAAAACAAGTACGGCGGCGTGATGAGCATTATAGCAAAGTGGAACCAGTTATTGATAGAACTCTTAATTGTGTCGGCAACCGCTAGACTAGTATCACTGTGCTATCACAGTCAAGTGCTTTAAATCGTGCAAATAAAAATGCCGAGAATTTTCAACAGGGCAATGCAAAAAACGCGATAGCATGCATGCATGAACGTTGTTGGCAATCAACAAGTGTGTTCGTTTTTGTTGAAATTATAAATTTAGTTTCGCACTGGTCAAGTGCTGCACACGTATTTAAATGATTGTTCCGAATAGACGAAACACCGCTTGTATTCGGAGTGCTTTTATTATACATATACTAAGAAATTGATTTGTGAAAAACTACAGTATTTCGAATGTTCATCTAAGGTTTAATAGTTGACCATTTTTGTGTTATCAGTAGAACTCCAAATAAGTGCGAAGATTTTATTTTGTTCGCTACTGCAATAAACAAAGTGGTTTGAGTGTGCTGTTAAAATATTTCGTTAATTGCACAATCAAGTCCAATTAGTGCGAATATGCCGCTAACACCCATCTCAAGAATGTTCTTAGAATCACAAACTCTATCGATTTATTAAACTGAATTGAAGCAATCAACAATAAGAGAATAACGGAAAAACTATTTGTTCGACGTTGAAATCGTAAATTACGACATATTTATTTAACAAGTTTAATATATAACGTTCAAATAAAACAAAAACAAAAAAAAAGAGTTACAACAAGTCGTTAAGTCAAGTGCAGAGTGTGCTGCGCGAGGAAGGTGTTCCGGTCATTTCTAATTGATTATGGAGTTCCACTTGTTCTCAAACTTTTGAAGTAATAAACTGAAATAGAATAAATATAAAAAAACAGAAACAAACAAAAAATTAAACTCTATTTAAAATAGCAACGTAATGTGAGCGTAAATATAATAAAAAAAAACAAAAAACCAGTTTTACAGCGTCCATCACAACGGTCGACCGTTATCAGGAACCGGAGAGTCTCTTTATTAATTATTTTTTATTTGAATCTTATTTTCTTAGTAATTTTATTTGTTGTTTCATTTGCCTTGTTTATTATATTTACCTCATTATTATATGATTGACCTTCTGAACAATTATTATTATAAGTTGAATTTTTGATTAACTTTTATTATAAGTTGAATTGTTGATCAATTTTGTTTTCTTTTTCTTGAATTGTGATTTGATATTATTATTTTTGGAAACTATATGATGTGTCAAGGCCTGATCTCAGTCGTTTGATTTAACTCGATTATGGAGTAAGCAATAAGCATGCGAAAGATCCATCCAGTCGACCTCGACATCGAAGATGACGACCCTCCTTTCCTTCAATGTTTGGTATGGTCTGTGTTGGTGTAAGTTGCGTGCTTCTAGCAGGAAGTTTTACTCTGCCCAAACCCCACGGCCGACGCAGCTGAGCTAGCTGGCAAGGGTAGCACGCGGTTCATTTAACGGAGTAAAACTTAATTTATGTTGCATTAGCGAAAGTTTGCCAATTCGTAACTGATGGCGCCCAATCAAGGCTTTGCCCAAAGTTGGTTATTGTTTTATTTAGTTTCTTTTACTAATTTTATTTTATTTTATTCATTAACCAAGCAAGGTACAAGTTACATAAACAATACAAAGCAAAATAGAAAATCGAAAACTTAATATGAGTATATAAAAGTAATACGAAAAAAAAAAAAATAAATAAATCAAATAATTAACAAAAAATAAATAATAATAAATAAATGACGAATAAATAAAACATTGACAAATAGCTTAACATAAAGAGTTGCGGATGGCTTGGAAAAGGGAAGATTTGAAGGATAATTTTGAGACCGTTGGGGAATACAGATTACTTATGCTATTGAATATCCTGCAGCATCTATTAATAGGCTCATTAGCTGCGTAAGTAGTGGAATGTGGATATTCCTTAAGAAAACTAGAGGTTCTGGTGCTCCTTACGGGGTTATTTAACACCTTTTAATTATTGAGGAACTCAACTCTGATAACGCCTCTAATGACGTCAAATGTGAAGCAGGCCGAAATTATCTTTCTTCTGGATGCAAGTGGCAATAAGTTTAGGTGACCCAGTCGAAACTCATAAGGAGGAAGGGCGCTAAAATCGTAAGGGTTGTATAGATCTCTCAATGCGAAAAGTAAGAATTGCTTTTGTATGGACTCGAGTCTGTTACTGTGGGTCTCAAAAGCCAGATTCCAGCAAATGGAAGCATATTCGAGAATGGGGCGTACAAGTGAGATGTATATGGATCTTGTGACCCACAGGTTACGAAATTCCTTCGCACGCCTTTTGATGAAGCCTAACTGTTTGTTTGCACGGGAAAGCATTTTATCATAATGCAAGGTGAAGCGGAGTCTCTCATCCAAGATAACACCAAGGTCAACAACGTTTTCAACTCGAGCTAACAAATTATTGCCGATGAAGTACATATTGTGTGAGACGGTGTGTTTTCGGGAAAAACTTATAACTTGGCACTTAGCAATGTTGAGCGAGAGCTTTTTTTCATTGCACCAATGATCAAGTGAATCAAGTTTAGATTGGAGAAAGAGTGCATCGGATTTAGATTTAATGATGTGATAGACTTTGAGATCGTCGGCATAAAGTAAATGAGGTATATTTGCTAGGACGTCAGATAGGTCGGAAATGAATATATTGAATATATAAAACGCAGAATATATAAAACGCAGCTGAGCTAGCTGGCAAGGGCAGCACGCAGGGCATTTAATTTATGTTGCATTGGCGAAAGCACGCCAATTCGTAACGATATATATATATGTATATATATATATATATATATATATATATATATATATATATATATAAATATCTATATATATATATATATATATATATATATATATATATATATATATAAATATCTATATATATATATATATATATATATATATATATATATATATATATATATATATATAATATATATATATATATATATATATATATATATATATATATATATATATATATATATATATATATATATATATATATAAATATATATACATATATATATATAAATATAGATACATATATATATATATATATATATATATATATATACATATATATATATATATATATATATATATATATATATATATATATATATATATATATATATAAGTTAATAAAACTCCGTCGAGTTTCTTTAAAAAAATACCAGCAAGGCAAAACCTTGCGTCTTTATTTCACAATTACAAATTCTTAACAACTAGTACAATCGATTATGAGTGGTATTTATTTGCTACAAATCGCTGATGCGGCGTCTGACTGCAATTTGCAGTTTCGATGAATTTTGCTGTGAAGGTGTTTTACACCTGGCGATGACCTGACGCTGTCGATGACCGGGCGCGTGTTAACTCTTCCCCTCTTGGATACGATAGTCCCCGATCGTCAAAAATATGGGAGATTGTTGAATCTTGGCTGCGGTATGCTCGGTGGAATGATAAGCGGTGGTGGTGCTACAGGTTGCGGTGATTTGATATCTGGAATGGATGGAGTTATTATTATTTCAGGATTACCTCCTTTCAGATGAAGTCTCCAAAGCAAATATGCAGATGCTGTGATCGCTAATAATGCGGTTAGACCGTATGATGTAAATTGATGTATTTTGCTTTCGGTTTGCAGCATCTCGATTTTATCGGTGTTGTTTATATGTATCTCGTTCAACATCTCTAGTGATAGGCGCTCTTGATGTATTTTACCTTCAGGGGGCGGCTGTAGTATAGCGGGGAGTGCTTGAATGGTAGACACTTCTTGTGAGACATATGTTTGTCCTTGTATTGTTATTGTGGTGTTGTGAAATTTGACGAGGTAAGTGCCGTTAAGGTTGTGTGTTGAGTTTTCAACTTCTAATTGTCCAGCAAATCCATTCAATAGCAGGCATCCGGGCGAAATTTCGTCGATGGTTGGTACATGTTGGTCATTTACCTTGTTGTAGGTGGCATTTGAACTTTTTAGCAATTTAGGTATACAATTTGTGCCGCTTATATCTAAGATGTCAGATTCTTTACAAATGAATAAGTTATTAAAGGATTTACAATTCTTATAGATTCCATAGATTTTTTCTTCATTCTTCAAAATTTTGTCAAACACAATGTCGTTTATCAAATTTCCTTTTTTGATTGGCTTAACAAGTAACGTTTCATATATTTCTGTTTTTGTAATTGGTATGTTAATAATGTATAGAATTGTTGCGTTATTTATAATGATTTTGATCTCTGCGAAGTCTAATGCTTCTTCAATTGTTGAGAATGGTAACAATTCTTTTTGAAGGGTATCAGTAGCTAATTTAATTTCTGTCTTAGATAAAATGAGTGAGTTTATGATACCCATTTTTGCCCAATGGATGGCGTAATTGATATTCTTTAGTTCTTATTTAATTAATTTAATTTTAAACTGAATTTCTACGACAATATTATTATCAGTTTTTTTCTCTTCTTTTAATAGCTTTTCAATTTCATTAGTTATTCTCGTTATTTTATTAATTCGCTCATTATACATTTGATTAATTACAACTTGCTTATTGTTATTCTTTAAGACATTGTTTATTTTTTCTTTAATGGTGACATAATCTTCGTGGTCAGGGTTTCCGGCCAACCATTTCCATGCTGAGCCGATAAAGTTAAGCGATCTTCTTACTTTACGAGGTTTTAAATTTTGTACGAGTGTTTCAATTTGTTGGAGTTCGAACGCTAGATAGCGGGAGAGAGGATGATGTTGAACTAGTGGGAGATTCAGGATAGTCTGCGTGTTTGTGATAAATTGCTCGTACTGGTCCAGGTCTATTACGTGTATTATTTTGTAGTTTCCGTCCCTTATTTTCGTCTGTCCCAAATGGAAAGAAACAATTTGGGAGTTCGTATAGTCCAGTATTTGTATCGTTGTCGAAACCAAGTGGGTAATAGATCTGAAAAGGGAATTAATTTCGTATTTTATCTTTGTGGATTATTTTTCCTGATTCGGTTAAAACTGTTGTATTTCTATTTTCTTTTATCACTTCTTGTCGATATCTTGGATTTAACTTTGAACCAATTCGTTTATTTTGTCTGACATATACTACCTGTCCTGTCTCGTAGTCCTTTGTTGGCTGTCTGTTTTTGTTATGATTTTTAATGTCCTTATTCTGTTTTAGTTTAAGCTTTTCTATGTTACTCATGCGGGCGTTTTCGAGTTCTTCAGGGGTGAGATTTGGGATTCTACCAAGGTACAGTTCTACAGGTTTTTTGCCTGTAGTGGAGTGGACAGTGAAGTTGTATTCATTAACCGCTCTTTCTAGCAGTTCTTCAAAAGTTCGTGGGGGTCCTTCTTTTTTCAGACATCTCATGATCTCTATTAATGTGGAGTGAAAGCGTTCGACCTGTCCATTTACCTCGCTTTTATATGGAGGTGTGCGGAAGAGGTTAATCTTCAGTTCATCTTCTAGCATGGAAGATAATGCCGCGGATCGAAGTGCTCCTTCGTTGTCAATTACCACATTCTCTGGGATGCAGTAGAAAAACAGTATATCTCTTAGGGGTCGTTTAATGTCCTCGGACGATTTGGACGGGAGTACTTTTGCTTGCGCAAACTTGGTGAATTTGTCTATGGCAGTCAAGACACGCTGTTTTTCGGTGGTAAAGATATCGATATGCACAGTGTGTCCTGGGTAGTTAGGAATAGGCGTAGGCTGGAGATACGGTTTGTTTGGGTGCCTGTCATATTTATTTTCTCTGCATATAGTGCAGAGCTTCACTAGTTGCCTGATTTTAGAAGACATTTTGGGGAAATAAAAATTTTCAAGTATTTGCAGACGGTTTTCTTCTGCATTGCGGTGAGCTCTTCTATGGGTGCGTAGAATCCTTTCTTCTTGTTCTGCCTCGCTTGGTATGTCTTCAATCATTTTCTGGGTGTAGCGGATTTTATAATCTCTAAAGTGGTGTGGGTAGATTTGTTGGATGAGGCCCATCGTTGGTTCGTCTGTAAGTAGTCCGTTTATCGTGTTAGGATTCAAGTATCTCTTGAAGATATTGATTATGTCTCGTTCAGAGTAGTTTGCCTGGATTATTATATGTCTTGTGTAGCCGTCAAATGGGTTCAAAATCTGATAACTATTCTCATCGCCGGTTTTCAGGATGAGTTGGTTCCTGAAGGCGTTGACTGCGGTTTCTACGGAAGGAATAAGGTTTTGCGATGAGCTTTCATCGCTATGCTGTGTGGGAGTCATGGAGTTTATTTCTGGGCTTTGAGGAGTTTTAGGAGCTAAATCACTGATTATTTGGGGTGGTCTCGAAAGGGAGTCAGCCACAACATTTGCCTTACCTGGTTTATACCGTAACTCGTAATCGTACTCCTCGAGTATCGATTTCCATCGCTTTAATTTGCTATTGGTGTTTTTTGAGCTTAGGGCGTATGTGAGTGGCTGATGATCGGTAAAGATTCTGACCTTACTTGATCCGTATAAATAGTTTCTAAGTTGGTTCAGTGACCATATGATCGCCAACATCTCCCTTTCATTCGTCGCGTAATTCTCTTCAGGTTTGCGAAGCGTTCTCGACAGGAATGAAATGGGTCTGTTGTCTTGCGATAGAACAGCACCGATTGCATAGTTGGAAGCGTCGGTGGTTAGCTCGAAAGGCTTTTTGAAGTCCGGATGGGATAGTACCACATCCTGACAGATAAGAATATTTTTTAATTTGTTGTACGCCTCCATTGCGTTCTTGTCTAGAGAAATAGGTTTGTTTTTGGAAGCATGCTTGGACACTCGTCCATCTTCCCCTCTCAAGAGAGATGTCAGGGGCTTTGCGATTTTCGCATAGTCCCTGATAAATCGACGGTAGTATCCCGCCATACCAAGAAAAGAGCGCAAATCCTTCAATGTTCTAGGAGGCGGAAAGGAAGCGATGGCCTCCACCTTTTTAGGGTTGGTTTTAATGCCCTCTACGCTAACAACAAAGCCTAAAAACTCGACTTCCTTCTTGAGAAATTCGCACTTATCTAGATTTATTTTAATATTGGCGTTTTTGAGTGTGTTTAGAATAATGTCAAGGTTCTCGAGGTGTTCGTTTTCGTCTTTGCCAAAAACTATAATGTCGTCGATATAAATACGACAGCGTTTCCCAATATGACTCCTTAAGATGTCGTCTAGTGCTCTTTGAAAAATGGCTGGTCCATTTTTCAATCCAAACGGTAGTCGAACAAACTCAAATTTTCCATTATTGATGGAAAAAGCAGTTTTCTCAATATCACATTCCCTTAGGGGAATCTGATGGAACCCGCTTTTCAAGTCAATTGTTGAAAAAAACTGATTTTTTCCCAAATTAGAGAGAACATCATTAATGTCCGGTATTGGGTACGCATCAGAGATGGTGACCGAGTTTAGTTTGCGATAGTCAAAAACCATTCGGAATTTCCTTTCGCCTGAAGCGTCTTGCTTCTTCGGGACAATCCAAACTGGTGCGTTATACGGGGATTTTGATGGCCTTATGATGTTATCATCCAGTAGTTTTTGTATTTCTTTCTCTACTTCATCTTTAAGGGCCATCGGGTAGGGATAAGATTTTGCATAGACTGGGTCATTGGTAGTGGTGCGAATTTCGCCCTTGACGGAGGTGGTGTACGTCAGTTTTTCGTTCGGCTCAGAGAATAGATTAGGGTATTTTCCTAAGATGTGTTTAAGTCGTTTGTTTTGTTCGTCAGTCAGATGAGCAGTTCGTAAATTTAGGTGGTTAACTGCTTGTGAGATTTGTTGCTTCAATGGAATTTTAAGATTATGTTTAATGGTCATAAAGTCGTTATTAGTATGGATGACAGCCTGAAGTGCCTTTAAGCTGTCATTTCCGATTATTCCGGCGAAGGTTTTAAGAGGCGGCAAAAGATAAAATTTGAGCTTATTAATTTTAGGGCCGAATAGACTGACATAAGCATGTTGTGTTATATCTATCGGTCCACCGACTGAGTTGGCTCTAAAAGGTTTTTCGTTTGGGATAGGATTTCGTATAAATCGTGGCTGGATATAATTCTTATTTGAACCGGTGTCGATTAAGAATTTTAGGGTTTCTCCGCTCTTCGCAGCGTATTCCATATACGGTAGCGAAGAGCTCAGCAGTCTAAAAAATGTATTTCGTCCTGTTGCTCCTGATTGTCAATATGGTAATTGTTTCCTGTGTTAGTTGCGTCTGAAGGTGAGTCTTCGCAGGCATTAGGTTCGTTGCGTTCGTCATAGTAGTAATGTTCGTCACACTGGTAATGTTCGTCGTACGTGGGGTCGTGAGCGTTATTTGTGGTTGTAGCACTATGTTCCAGGTTAAAAATTCTTTGCTGCTTGTTAGGTACATGTGCATGTTGAGAGGTGGCGCGTTTATGAGCACCTTGATGTTGCTGTCTAAGAGGCGGTCTATTCTGATAATTTACCGCTTGTGATCTGATAGACTGGTCAACGTCCATTGGCTCGTATTGCCGTGGTTTAGGTGGTAGCGGTCTGTGGTTCGGGTTGAAAGCGTTAGGATGATAGGTTTGTCTGCGGAATTGTGGTGGCTGTGGGTTGTTAGGATTATTGAGTAATTCAGGGAAGAAATCGCGTCTCGGAATGTGAGGTGCCGAGGATTTATGTTGTGCATCAAATCTTTTAGGTGGAATTGGGGGTGGTGTACTAGATGGCATGCTCAAATGATTTCTTCGCGTTGTCGTGTGCGAATGATGCGCGTGCTGAGACCTGTAATCTACGTTTTGAAGCTTCAAACATAAGTGTAAGGCCTGCGGTAGATCTACAGGTTCACGGATGCTCAGTAAGCGTGGTAGATCACCTTTGAGACCGCGCACGAAGGTATCAAGGGCTTTGTCCCGGTAAGCTTGGGTCATATTGCGCAAGGATTCCTGGCCCATGTCCATTGCCGATAGCTTATTTAGGATGAGGGATAGATGGTGATACACGATTTGGTAGAAATCATGGATGGTGCTATTACCCTGCACTAGCGTCGTCATCTGGTACTCGAGCGTACCAAGAACACGTTTATCAGCATAGTGTAAGGTTAAGCATTTTGAAATTTTCGGCCAATTCAACGGTGTATTATAGGATTCAAGGGCTATATCAGCCTGTCCTATGATCTTGTTCCGTATTACCGACAGAATACCGAAATATTTGGGTGTGCCTTGTAGGTGTGCGTAAATTTTTAAAATTCTTTCTACGCTCTTTCTCCAGGAAGAAAACTCACTTGCATCACCCGAGAATGTTCGTAAGCTCTTTACGACGTCAGGGATTTTATCCATGTCGGATAAATCCCTTTCATTACCAATGTTTATAGGGATATCATACTCATTATTTGCATCTGATGCAGGATTCATATAAGAATCGAAAAGCCGTCTGCCCTCAATTTGTAAGGTGTTTGATACTAACTGTGTCACTAATTGCACAAGGTCAGCGTTGAGCTGAATATTACTGACATTTTGTGGGTTAGAAGGAATAGGAGGAGTAGCTTGATCTCCAACTTCGATTTGAGGAGGAATTTCTCCCAAATTTAAACGTGAGGGTCGAATAAGATTGCTCGGATTTGCCATCCTCGTAAGGTAAGATTCGCTTTATAATTTATGTAACTACAGACCACTTTCACAATAAAAAAACAACTTTCACAAAAATCACTTTCACAATTGTATCACTTCAATATTGGTCACTCGATATAAGAATATTGCTGTGTATTTTTACTAATAAATAAAATATCAAAACTTTAAAATTTGCCTTGTAAATTTTTCCTTCATATATTTTAATAATTTTCTCCTTGATATGTATGGTGATATTTTTCTATTTTACAATTATTTTACTGATTCTGATTTCATTCAATAGAATTTTTCCTTTTCCTTTTGTTTTTTACAATTATAAAAAAATCTTGATTTATTACTTACAGTATTGCTAAAATGTTCAAAGCCTGCATGCTGGTTTAATTTTTCGTCTGCAGCTTCCAGGATTCCGCGCAGGTGGCTAAGTCTGCTTTCTTAGGGATATCACACGGTTGCTTACTGTTGACCACTTCTTTCGCTGCTGAGGGCGGCTGTTAACTCCGTTAACTCCTGTTTACCTTAATGGTTACTGGGGGGCCTCTTTCCCTCAAAACACCACGATGCCGGCTTGGTTATCGCGCGACCTTTTTTAAATAAATTCTATCACCACGGTACTTTGTTCACAAAGTTTTTTCCCGCACTCGAGAAGTATTGGACCACTTTCCAGCCTCAGAAGTGATTTTAGCGAGCTAACTATGGCTAATGCTCGATCCAATACCTTTACCTCGATTAGTTCCCGTACTACTCGTACTACTCGCGGAACTTAGCGAAAAGAAATTTATCTACTTTATTAAACGCGGTGTAGAGAAGAGTGGTCCCTGCTCGGGCGCCAGTTAATAAAACTCCGTCGAGTTTCTTTAAAAAAATACCAGCAAGGCAAAACCTTGCGTCTTTATTTCACAATTACAAATTCTTAACAACTAGTACAATCGATTATGAGTGGTATTTATTTGCTACAAATCGCTGATGCGGCGTCTGACTGCAATTTGCAGTTTCGATGAATTTTGCTGTGATGGTGTTTTACACCTGGCGATGACCTGACGCTGTCGATGACCGGGCGCGTGTTAACTTATATATATATATATATATATATATATATATATATATATATATATATATATATATATATATATATATATATATATATATATGTATATATATATATATATATATATATATATATATATATATATGTATATGTATATATGTATATATTATATATATTTACATATATAGATATATATATATATATATATATATATATATATATATATATATATATATATAGATATATATATATATATATATATATATATATATATAGATATA
>OZ022264.1:127111673-127124173 GCA_963978885.1 Nemotelus pantherinus | reverse complement strand
CCCCACTTTCAATTTCATGAATAATTTCACATTTTTCCTCTAAGGAAACAGCTTTTCGTTTTCGGGCATCACCCATTGTTCTTCACGTTCTTCACTGCAGAATATTATTTCGTTACTACACAGACGAACAATACAACCACATTCGGGGAAGTCGCCAATTATATCGAGATGTTCTTTACGCACACTCATCACACTGGAAGAAATATGTCGCACGTAGACGCGCTCAGTAGGGCCCCTCTCCCTGTAATAGAGCCCGAAAATCAAATTATGCATATACGCAGCGGGGAAGACGATTGGTTGTTTACCATGCAGCTACAAGACCCGAAGCTGTGTGATATAGTGGCAACGCTGAGAGGAATGCAGGAGTCTGACCGAGCAACGCAAGTAAAAGGGGACTATACACTACAATATGGGCGACTATATCGACGCGAGCAGCAAAAGTTACTATTCGTTGTACCAAAGGCTGTACGATGGCGTATTGTTCGCCATTGCCATGATGAAATGGGCCATTTTGGTCTTGACAAGACATTACAACGAATACGCGAACACTATTGGTTCAGCCGCATGAGAAATTATGTTAAGGGCTACATAGCAGCCTGTGTTGACTGTTGCTTCAACAAGGCAAGAGGTGGTAAACCTGAAGGCTCATTACATACCGATGAGATGGAACCAATCCCATTCCGGCAGATGCATATAGACCACCTTGGACCATTCATCAGGAGCAAGAAGGGAAACAGCTATATTCTGGCTATGAGCGATGCCTTCACCAAATACCTAGCAGTTAAAGCTGTAAGAAATACTAAAAGTGGTCCGGTCTTACAGGCGCTCAATGAATTGAGCAGTTATTTTGGATTGCCAAACAAGTTGGTGACAGACCGTGGTACTTGCTTTACCTCAAAGGAATTCCAAGAATATTGTAAGCTCAACGGCATACAGCACGTCAAGACTGCTGTGAGAACGCCACGAGCCAATGGCCAAGTAGAACGAGCAAATGGCATAATACTTAGCTTCCTACGTACCTCCGGAGCCCAAGTGAAGGAATGGGACAGCGAGTTACGTCGGCTACAATGGACCATAAATACCCAGAAGAATGCGACTACGGGTTTCACACCAATTGAGTTGGTGTTTGATTTTAAACTAAGTGATATTGTAAGAAATAAAATGGCCGCTGCTATTGTTGCCGCTGAAGAGCTTGTACCGATGGAGGAAAAACGGAGTCAGGCATTGGCTAACATCCAGGGCAACAGAGCCAGATGGAAGGAGCGTTTTGATAGAAAACATCGTACGCCAACTGTGTATACCGAAGGGGACTTAGTGCTGGTACAACACGACTTGCCGTCTACGGGCGAGTCTCGTAAGCTGGACGCACGCTACCATGGACCTTATACAGTAGCCAAGGTATTAGGTCACGATAGATATTTGGTCACCGATATCAATAAGATGAAGGTGAAGCAGAGGTCATGTTCGTCAGTATTTTCCTCGGACAAAATGAAGCGTTGGTGCTCCGCCCCACCAGAGGTGGATGATGACGAAGATGACGAGCAAGATTCCGAAGATGATGAGGCCTTGAGGTTGATGGATAGAGACTGAGCTGTGCGGTTGAAATTTTATATTGGTTTTGTAATCTATGTTGATGATCGACTCTTGGTCCCCGGGCCTCGATATGAATAAATAATAAAATTTAATATTGAACTAGTGTGTTAGTAGACTGTCTTAACAATGTCTTGACAATATATATATATATATATATATATATATATATATATATATATATATATATATATATATATATATATATATATATATATATATATATATATTATATATATATATATATATATATATATATATATATATATATATATATATATATATATATATATATATATATATATATATATAATATATATATATATATATATATATATATATATATATATATATACATATATATAATATATATATATATATATATATATATATATATATATATATATATACATATATATATATATACATATATATATATATATATATATATATATATATATATATATATATACATATATATATATATACATATATATATATATATATATATATATATATATATATATATATATACATATATATATGCGGACAGCTGTTTCCGCAACAAATGGCGCCCAAACAGCTTTATGGCTTTGGTTTTAGTTTTTTCATTTCATTTTATTGATTATTATGTTAAAGTTTTTATGTAGCGCAACAAATTCCGTTTTATATTTTCGCAAATTTTCGAAATTTTAACTTGTATTTGAGTAGTTTGTTTTGCTCATTTTTCTGTTTAGTTTTGAATTTTCATCTTTGATCTAATTTCCTATAGCTCTGAATGAATGATCTGGTAGGCTGGGGTGACACTTGTTCCCGGGAGCACTTGGTTGCCTCAGCATTTTTATTTTTGTTTCTTTGGCCGTAATTGGTATTCTCATCAGATCATTCATATTGGATTTTCATTGTTCAATAATTTTTTTTCTTTTTGCGTAATTTTCAATTTTTTTCTACTTTCTTTCGTTGTGAACGGTCGCTATCACAACAGTTGCGCCTACACAGCTGTTGTGTTTGTCAAGTGTTTTAGACCGGAAGATGATACTGTGGTTCTGGACCTGATGAGGGTAGTGCCGTCACTCATATCCTTGTTTGCAAGTCACTTAGCTTGACTAAGTATTTTGAATTGAGTGGCGCCTTTACACTCTCATCAGGTTGGGGTGATTCCGTTGATGCCTTGCGGACCCCATATCCAGCAGTAGCTGTCGATGCCTAAGTGGCCTCTATTTCGAATTGGGTGTTCCCTTCCGGCATCTTCTGAGTTGCTCCACCCGGAATCGTGGTTCATATTTCCTCCATCCTTTTGTTTTTATTTTCCTTTCCCAATTTTTATACCTTTCTTCCCATCCCAAACTGCTCAGTGACCCGTGGTTTCACTGAACCTATGAAAAAATAAATTTTTTATTCTAACACATACATAACGTTTTTATCGTTTTTTATTTATCATAATTTTTACATGATTATTTTATTCGGGAGTCTTGGATTGCATTGCTTGATTTTGGTTGGGTTGTGGAAGCTGAATTTCATATTTTATTATTGATTTGTGTTCTGACCTGCCTTAGTTTCATTTGTTTCAAGGTTAGGTGTTTTTATTTTATTTGAGGCATATATATTTGAATTTTTGTATTTGAATTTATTTAGTTCGATCTTGAGTGAACGCAAGTTTTATTTAATTAGGGTTTAAATTCCTTTTTGTTTTAAAGTATAGCTTGTTGTGTGTTTTGGAGAATAGCTGCGTTAGTTTCTTTAACTTCTGTTTTATTACGTACAATGCCTCGAGCAAAGCGCAATCGTAGGCCGACAGTCAATGATTCTGGGTTTGAACGATTGAGTCGAGCTTTGGAACGGTTGTCAATTACTCCACAAGCAGAACAACATCCGCCCCACAATTTTACTGTCCCGTAACAATTTGTTCCCAGCGCAATCCCTGGACCATCATCGGCACCTGACCACTTCCACTCTACGGGTCATTTAGAAGGAGATGGAGCAGATATCGAAGGCCCTGCGATCCCACGCAGATTAGACAGGGTCGAATTAGCACTCTCTCAATTCCAGCAGATCCGTGGCAGTAATGCCTCCTTCAAAGTGGTCAATTCGATTCGATGGCACATCTACCGGCCTCAATATTACCCGATTCTTGTTCCGGATTAAAACCATGGCGGCGAGTTATGGAGTTCCATTGGCTGTACTAGCCCACGACTTGCATCTGCTTTTGCAAGGTCCAGCGGAGGAGTGGTACTGGCGGTATATGGAGTTCCATCGTTCGGTGACGTGGGCAGATCTGGAGCAGGAATTACGTGAACGATTTGAGGATCGGCGTTGCGACGTAGACATCCGACGGGAGATCGACGCTCGCATTCAAAAAACCGGGCGAGTCCATTCAGGTGTTTTTTGATGCGATCGAGGCAATGGCGCTGCAGCTCAACAATCCATTGTCGGATGTTGATTTGCAGTGCATATTGCTGCGCAATATGAACCGCCGCTTACGAGAACACTTGGCTGGACTTGAATTCCGTAACGTCCGCGAACTGTTACGACGTTGTGTGGCTACCGAAGCCGTATGGTATCCGTCCGGTCAACGAGCTGATAGCACCCAAGCGCGATGCGAGGTCCATGAACTGTGTGAGCCTGAAGATGATGATACAGCTCATTTGGTGGAAGCAGTCACCTCATCTACTCGCGCTCCTCTAATGACACGTAGGTCCAAACCAGTGGCATCGTCAAATTCTCTGGTCTGTTGGAATTGCCAAGACCTGGGGCATTCTTACCAAGATTGTTCCGTGCCTCCGACCAGAATTTTTTGCTATGGTTATGGAGCTCCTGATGTTCTAAAGCCCAGGTGTGGACGATGCAACAGCTTGGGAAACGCCAGACGGATCGTGACGAGAACGGGGATTCGGAGCGGTCCATCTTATCCATCTTCCATCCAACAACGGCGTCCCGAGACCACGGACGTGGCCACCAATGTGGACCCAGAGTTGTGGCGTCGTCAATAGGATGCCAAACATTAACTAGGGCTGACACTGCGACCCAAACACCTTGGTCTGCAAATCAGCCTCTGACTGAATCTTGTTATACCCCCACTAGTTGGTCGGCCTCCGGAGATGGCCGAACTTCTCGTCGCACACGCTCCTTTAATTGGTCATCGAGTTTTACTTTCGGGAGATCATGGAGGTACTTTACCTTGCGAAAATTATTGAAACAAGCTTGCGCAGATTTAATTCTGACACCGTACGGGGAAAACCGGCCTTTTGCTGAAATCAAAATAAAAGGTCGGAAGCTCATGGGGCTCCTTGACAGTGGAGCTAGCGTGAGTATACTTGGAGCGGGATCTTTAGACCTGATTAAGGATCTTGGGCTGCAGATGTCAATGCTGCAGACTGACATCCTTACTGCATCGGGTCAAAGAGCTCCCGTTCTAGGATACGTGCGTGCGCTGGTGCGATTCAACGACCGCTCGAAGATGGTACGATTTTTAATTGTTCCATCTTTGACCAGTCGCGTATATCTGGGAATTGATTTCTGGAATACGTTTCGGATGGCGCCAGTGCAAGTCTCTGCTGTTGAGGTTTTGCCCGAAACACCCGCTGTTGATTTTCACCATTTGCTTCCTGAGGATCAGCAACATTTAGAGCTTGTCAAACAACAGTTTCCATTGTTCAATGTTTTGGGGCTTGGTAAAACTTCTTTGCTAAGTCACCACATTGATACCGGTTCCGCGAAACCCATCAAGCAGAGACACTATGCTGTCTCTCCAGCGGTCCAGAAACTGTTGTTTGATGGACTGGATCGTATGCGTTCCTTGGGAGTAATTGAGGAAAGTCACAGTGCGTGGAGCTCACCCGTAACGCTAGTACGCAAGCCAGGTAAAGTGCGTCTATGTCTCGATGCCCGAAGGTTGAATGAGGTCACCATAAAGGATGCGTATCCGTTGCCTTTGATTGAGGGGCTGCTTTCGCGACTTCAGTCCACTAAATTCATCACAAGTCTGGACTTAAAGGATGCCTTTTGGCAAATTCCTTTGGGCGCGGAATCTAGGGAGAAAACGGCATTTACTGTGCCCGGCAGACCCCTGTACCATTTCACGGTCATGCCTTTCGGTCTGTGTAACGCACCGCAAACTATGTGCAGACTGATGCATCGGGTTATACCTCATGAGCTGCATGACAAGGTGTTTGTCTACCTTGACGACTTACTTATTACAAGTTCGACATTTGATGAGCACTTGGAACTTCTTTTCACAGTTGCACAGCTGTTACATGCAGCTAAACTCGCCATCAATGTCGAAAAGAGTAAGTTCGTTCAAAGGGAAATCAGATACCTTGGATATGTGGTTAGTGACGGTATCCTGAATACAGACCCCGAGAAAGTGTCTGGCATCGTGTCCTATCCAGTACCAAAAAGTGCGAAAGACGTGAGAAGGTTCATGGGCATGGCAGGTTGGTATCGTCGTTTTGTCCCTAATTTCGCTTCCGTGACAGCACCACGGACAGACTTGTTGAAAAGCAAAAAGGCTTTCCAGTGGACTGAAGGAGCGGGAGTGGCTTTCGATAGGGTTAAAGAACTGCTAGTTTCTGCTCCAGTGCTGGTGAATCCTGACTTCACCAAACACTTTTATATTCAGTGTGACGCCAGCACTACGGGTATCGGGAGCGATCTGTTTCAGAAGGATGACGATGGTGGAGAGCATCCCATCGCTTATATGTCCACGAAATTAAATGCTGCGCAGCGCAACTAAAGCATCACAGAGCTAGAATGCCTGGCTGCGGTGCACAGCGTCAAAAAATTTCGGGCTTATATCGAAACGCCAGACGGATCGTGACGAGAACGGGGATTCGGAGCGGTCCATCTTATCCATCTTCCATCCAACAACGGCGTCCCGAGACCACGGACGTGGCCACCAATGTGGACCCAGAGTTGTGGCGTCGTCAATAGGATGCCAAACATTAACTAGGGCTGACACTGCGACCCAAACACCTTGGTCTGCAAATCAGCCTCTGACTGAATCTTGTTATACCCCCACTAGTTGGTCGGCCTCCGGAGATGGCCGAACTTCTCGTCGCACACGCTCCTTTAATTGGTCATCGAGTTTTACTTTCGGGAGATCATGGAGGTACTTTACCTTGCGAAAATTATTGAAACAAGCTTGCGCAGATTTAATTCTGACACCGTACGGGGAAAACCGGCCTTTTGCTGAAATCAAAATAAAAGGTCGGAAGCTCATGGGGCTCCTTGACAGTGGAGCTAGCGTGAGTATACTTGGAGCGGGATCTTTAGACCTGATTAAGGATCTTGGGCTGCAGATGTCAATGCTGCAGACTGACATCCTTACTGCATCGGGTCAAAGAGCTCCCGTTCTAGGATACGTGCGTGCGCTGGTGCGATTCAACGACCGCTCGAAGATGGTACGATTTTTAATTGTTCCATCTTTGACCAGTCGCGTATATCTGGGAATTGATTTCTGGAATACGTTTCGGATGGCGCCAGTGCAAGTCTCTGCTGTTGAGGTTTTGCCCGAAACACCCGCTGTTGATTTTCACCATTTGCTTCCTGAGGATCAGCAACATTTAGAGCTTGTCAAACAACAGTTTCCATTGTTCAATGTTTTGGGGCTTGGTAAAACTTCTTTGCTAAGTCACCACATTGATACCGGTTCCGCGAAACCCATCAAGCAGAGACACTATGCTGTCTCTCCAGCGGTCCAGAAACTGTTGTTTGATGGACTGGATCGTATGCGTTCCTTGGGAGTAATTGAGGAAATTCACAGTGCGTGGAGCTCACCCGTAACGCTAGTACGCAAGCCAGGTAAAGTGCGTCTATGTCTCGATGCCCGAAGGTTGAATGAGGTCACCATAAAGGATGCGTATCCGTTGCCTTTGATTGAGGGGCTGCTTTCGCGACTTCAGTCCACTAAATTCATCACAAGTCTGGACTTAAAGGATGCCTTTTGGCAAATTCCTTTGGGCGCGGAATCTAGGGAGAAAACGGCATTTACTGTGCCCGGCAGACCCCTGTACCATTTCACGGTCATGCCTTTCAGTCTGTGTAACGCACCGCAAACTATGTGCAGACTGATGCATCGGGTTATACCTCATGAGCTGCATGACAAGGTGTTTGTCTACCTTGACGACTTACTTATTACAAGTTCGACATTTGATGAGCACTTGGAACTTCTTTTCACAGTTGCACAGCTGTTACATGCAGCTAAACTCGCCATCAATGTCGAAAAGAGTAAGTTCGTTCAAAGGGAAATCAGATACCTTGGATATGTGGTTAGTGACGGTATCCTGAATACAGACCCCGAGAAAGTGTCTGGCATCGTGTCCTATCCAGTACCAAAAAGTGCGAAAGACGTGAGAAGGTTCATGGGCATGGCAGGTTGGTATCGTCGTTTTGTCCCTAATTTCGCTTCCGTGACAGCACCACGGACAGACTTGTTGAAAAGCAAAAAGGCTTTCCAGTGGACTGAAGGAGCGGGAGTGGCTTTCGATAGGGTTAAAGAACTGCTAGTTTCTGCTCCAGTGCTGGTGAATCCTGACTTCACCAAACACTTTTATATTCAGTGTGACGCCAGCACTACGGGTATCGGGAGCGATCTGTTTCAGAAGGATGACGATGGTGGAGAGCATCCCATCGCTTATATGTCCACGAAATTAAATGCTGCGCAGCGCAACTAAAGCATCACAGAGCTAGAATGCCTGGCTGCGGTGCACAGCGTCAAAAAATTTCGGGCATATATCGAGGGGCTGCTCTTTACCATCATCACTGATCATGCTAGCCTTAAATGGCTCATGAGCCAACAGGACCTCTCTGGAAGACTTGCGCGTTGGAGTTTGAAGCTGCAGGGCTTTGATTTTGTCATCGAGCATCGCAAATGGTCACAGAACATCGTACCCGATGCTTTGTCAAGGGCACATGGATGCGGCGAGGAGGTGATGGCCATTTTGGGATGTTTGCCGGAGCACCATCATGTGGCTGCAATAATTCCCGAGTCAGCGTTCCAGGACCCAAAATATGTCGAGTTGGTAAATCAAATCGTTAAACAGCCTGACCGTTTCATGAACGTTTATGTTCGGGATGGGCGGGTTTACATTACCACCAACACGACAGGAGCGCTGACCATGGATATTCCCACAACTAAACTATGGGTCCCGGAAAGTCACAAGCAAGAGCTGATTCTCCGTGCCCATGATGATCCATTGGGCTCTCATTTCGGCATTCGGAAAACTATTGAGCTGCTGCAACGCTATTATTATTGGCCTCGTTTAAGGCAAGACGTTGCAGGGCATGTGAAAGCTTGTAACACATGCAAGCAAATTAAGCCTCCGAATGCCGTGATGCGACCACCAATGAGCTCATCTCGAGACACAGATCGACCGTTACAGCACTTGTTTGTGGATTTCATGGGCCCATACCCACGGTCAAAACAAGGGAATGTGCAGCTACTTGTGGTGCTCGACCACTACACAAAGTTTGTGTGGCTCAAGGCCTTGCCAAAAGCTACTGCTGAGGCCGTGATTAAATATTTGAGCGAGATCTTCCTGACCTTTGGAGTGCCTGAATTCCTTCACTCTGACAATGGGGCTCAGTTTACTGCAAAGGCATTGGCTAAATTCTTAGGAGAATATGGGGTCGAGCAGATATTCACTCCCTTGTATTCCCCTCAAGCCAATGCTTCGGAGCGAGCGAACCGAAGCATCCTCAACGCAATCAGAGCCTACATAGGGGATGAAGCATTTAGTGGAATCATGTGCAGCCTTTCGAAATGTTGTACATGAGGCCACTGAATGTTCCCCCCATTTCCTGATGTTTAGTTACCATCCTATGCAACATGGTTCTGATTACGCTCTTTTACGACAGTTGAGCGCGTTTGAGGATGGGGAGGTGAAACTGAGCACTCATTGTGATCGACTGCGTCTCATACACGATCGAGTGAAGGAAAAATAAACGCAGGCCTACGCAAAGGGCGCACAGCGGTATAATTTGCGCAGTCAGTTTAAATCCTTTGTTGTAGGGCAGGAGGTTTTCGTTCGAAATCATGCTCTCAGTAGTGCGGCGGACCGATTCGCGGCCAAGCTTGCCCCGAAGGTTGTTCGCGCTAGGGCTCCTCGTCCACGAGGTCTTGTGGCATACGAGCTTGAGGACGAGAGGGGAAACTTGATGGGCGTCTATCACGCCAAGGATATCCGATAGGGTCCCTGGCGCCTCTGTTCCTCGGCGACTAGTTGTTGCCCGGCGTCGAGACCCTTCTCCTGGGGTGAGTCGTGTTCACGCTGTTGCGGACAGCTGTTTGCCGCCACTCATCGTAAAAGAAAAAATGCATAACCGTATGCAGGGGTAACGACCGGTCGTTGCTGTTCGAGCATCGCAAATCATTTCAGAAAAAAAACAACAACAATGAAGCAGTGCAGTTCAAATGCAACCGCTTTGATTGTGTGTCATCGACACCTGAATGCATTTGAACTGCATTGATCGATGACCGGGCGATGACCGGTCGTTGCGCGATGTATGTATTGTTACGGGAGATGGCGGCAACGGAATAATATGCGGGAGCTAGATCAGCCGGCTGGGAAAGAAAAAGCAAAAACCGGCATCAGCTGGGAGTGGGTTTTTAAGGCTGGACCGAGAAGGTTGATTTTGGAGAGTGTCGAGCGACGGAGTTTTGATGGAGTTTTGGGCTTTTTGTTGCGATTGAAGTTTATTGATGTTGTTCGATTACATTTAAGAAATTGGAGTATTTTCAACCCGGCTGTGCACAGACGTCAGTTTTTTTAAGTCAACGGATTTTTAATTATTGTGTTTCCCGAGCAAGAAAGATCATTAGAAGTGCAGTGACTAGTATTTGGGATCTAACTAATTAGTTATGAAACCGTAATCAATTGACAAGTGATCGGAAAGATTTAGTGGAATCAAGGTTCATACTGATTCACCATAAATCAAAAGTGTTGACCGAGCAAAAAGTTGGTGACAGAGATTTTTAAGAATTGAAAGTTTTGGACTGGCACGATCGAAACTGACAGTGTATTTAATGCTGTGGTTGTCTGACAATCTTCTGAAGTGAATTGCAGCTGAGGACCAATGAAGTTATAATTAAGAGCTTTGAGTGATTGACTGATAGCGATCGATGCTGTCGAACTGCCTTGGAAGTAAGAGATTTCAGACTTGTGGTGCATTACGTATTTAAAATTTGGTAGGAAGAGGGTATCAACGCACTTCCAGCTGCGCAAATATTACAAACCAGCAGTAATGATTGGCAAATGGCACTAGGCAACTGTTTTTGAATCATAGAATTTAAACTCAATCTATTTAAAGTGACCAGCAGCGAAGTATTGGCTTGTAGAGCAAGGAACATCAACAAACCCGATCAACTCAACATAAATTCGTGATCTTTTCATTAAAGTTTTTTTTTTTGAACGTGTAGAAATATTAAAGTAACTCAGATTTGTAGATTCGAATTCCTTGACTCAAATTCAAATTAATATAAAAACCTCTTAAAAAAAAAAACCAATTAAAGTTGAAGCCAAGTTGTGTAATATCGTAATAATAGTTTACAGTGGTTCCAGAGCACGGTCGACCGTCGTCCGGATCGCACTGGTAAGTGTAAAATTTTTATTTTTTTGTATTTTCTTTCATATTCTATATGATTTGTTTTTGTTTTGATGGCATTTATATATATTTCAATTTTTATTTATTGTAGTATTAGTTTTTTTCTTAAATCAGTAAATTTTAAATTTTATTTAACGAATTATATTTAATTGCTGCTATGTTTATTTTTATTTGGATCTGATTTCTTTTGTTTCTTTTATGGCAAAATATATTTGTTAATTTTCAGTAAATCTTAGGTTTATTTTTTATTATTTCGTTAAGTTTTTTTTGGATTTTTCCGGACGGCCGTTGCGTTAGAAATGGGTAACTAACTTTGGCAAACATATAGGTTCAGTGGAGCCATGTGTGGGCTTCCTTCCTTCCATTACGTAGTTTTTTTTGGTCTTCTTGTTGTGTTCATTGGTGCATCTGCGTGACCCAGCTAGGGCTTGGCCTGCCCCTCCATTAACCCACGAAACCGGAGACTAGCCGGCACAATTAGTCACGCGAGGGTAGCAGGCCAGCCTACAATTTCTGTTGTGGTGGCGGCTGTTCACAGCTGTTTCCGCAACAATATATATATATATATATATATATATATATATATATATATATATATATATATATATATATATATATATATATATATATATATATATATATATATATATATATATATATATATATATATATATATATATATATATACATATATATATATATATATATATACTAGGTGGGGTGAAAAGTAAGCTCCTTGACCACCAGAATGTGCTGCAATCGCCAAAAAGATTATTGTGCCTTATAGTCCATTTATATTTAGGCGGACATGTCAAATTTCAGAGCGACACAGTCATTTGTTTTGTTTTGACAGCCGATTTTTGTTGACGTGTTTGGCATCATGTTGAGTATGGATAAAAGTGATTTTCGTTCTCTCATAAAACATTATTTTTTGAGAGGCAAAACGGCGAAGGAAACAAAAGAAAAGTTGAACAAATATTATGGGGCTAGTGCTCCTTCAGACTACTTCGTGAAATATTGGTTTCGAGAATTTCGTGGTGGCCGAAACTCCACTGCCGATGAAGTCCGCAGTGGCAGGCCCTCCGAAGCGGTTACAGAGGAAAATTCCAAAAAAATACATGAAATGGTGTTGGCCGACCGGAAAGTGAAAGTGCGTGAGCTAGCAGATGCCACAGGGATTAGTACTGAGCGCACACGCCATATTTTGGGCGAGATTCTGCAGATGAAAAAATTATCCTGCCGCTGGGTGCCGCGCATGCTGACTCCGGACCAAAAACACGAACGCGAGCGCACTTCGGAAGCGTGTTTGG
>OZ022264.1:127101673-127109173 GCA_963978885.1 Nemotelus pantherinus | reverse complement strand
AAGGACGTTCTACCACTACCAACCTAATGGTGCTGGTTTCCCATGTTCCATGTAAAATGGAGAAAGGTGATCAAATTGACGCAGTCTACACTGACTTTAGCAAAGCATTTGACCGTGTTGACCACTCCATTTTGATTTCCAAGCTACAGCAATTCGGAATTGCCGGATCTCTACTAAAATGGTTTAGCTCTTACCTCCACAACCGCTCACAACATGTGAAATTCCAAGGGCTTATTTCTAAAAAAAATCATGTCAATTCAGGTGTACCTCAAGGTAGCCATCTTGGCCCTTTACTTTTTAATATTTTTATATCAGACTTGTCAGAGGTTTTATCTGATGTGCCTCATCTATTCTATGCGGACGACCTGAAAATTTATTATACTATAAAGTCGTCTTCAGATGCCAGCTTTTTTCAATTAAAACTAAATTCCCTCGAACATTGGTGCAGTGTGAATAACCTACCTCTCAACATCGCGAAATGTCATGTGATTAGTTTTTCTAGAAAAAGTACGCGCGTACATTTATACGTTCCTTTTAAGCAATACGGCACTTATTAGAGTGGACAATATTTTAGACCTCGGTGTGGTGCTGGATGAAAAGCTCCGCTTTAATTTTCATTAAGACAAAATGATTTCTCAACCAAGTAAACGACTTGGCTTCATTAAGCGACGGGCCAGGGAGTTTCAGAACCTTTGGGTTTCAAAATCACTATACACCGCGTTCGTTCGCCCTCTTCTTGAGTATGCTTGCATTATCTGGAACCCAGTTCTCGAAATTCACAGCCAGAGATTTGAATCTATTGAGAAGCAATTCTTGCTATTCGCTCTTAGAGGGCTTTACTATCCAAGTGATTTTAGCAATTTACCGTCGTATGAATTTCGCCTTAGACTTTTAAACTTATTACCTCTTGCATCCAGAAGATTAATGTTATCTGCCTGTTTCAGTTTCGATGTCATTAGAGACGCTGTTAATGTCGACTATATACAGGAAAGATTTGTGCTTAATCAGCCCTTGAGAGTCACTAGATCCCGACGAATGCTAGTTGAATATAAGCATAGCACCGCATATGCTGATAATGAGCCAATTAACAGATGCTGCAAAATATTCAACAGTATGAGCCAACACATTTCCCCCACGATATCCAAAGTGTCCTTCAAAAATAGAGTTACCAAGACTCTGTTATCCTACTCTCCCTAGTCTACCGGCCTAGTATCTTTTTATGACTTAGGACTATTTTTATAATTGTTTAATTAGATAATTAATTAAATTCGTTTTTGCGTTTTGCGTATTTAATATTGTGACCTACATGTAAATTAGCTTTATGTATTTATTTATCGAATGTTTATTTATTTATATTATATTTGTTTGTATTTTATACCTATTTTGAACCTGTTTTTTTTTTAAATTTGTCTAGTTTTTTTTTAATATTTTATATTTATTTCATTTATACATATTATTATTATACCTTGTTTGGTAAATAAATATATATATATATATATATATATATATATATATATATATATATATATATATATATATATACATATATATATATATATATATATATATATATATATATATATATATATATATATATATATATATATATATATATATAAAATGTTTTTTTAGGAGGTTTGTTTTTCCGATAGATGGCGTTTTATTGTATGACAATTGTTTTGACAGCTTTAAGTGACATTTCTACTGAGTATTGTTTGGCAAATTATCATGAATCGGTTAACTCCAGAACAACGTTTTCAAATCATGGAAATTTATTTTTAAAATCAGTGTTCAATTTAAAATGTTTATAGAGCACTTCGTGAATTTTAGGGTGCTCATAATCGTCCATCAGAGACCACCATAAAGAACGTAATTACCAAATTTCAGTCTACATTCACGCTTTTGGATGCCAAGCCACCGACAAGAATGAGAAGAGTGCGTATAGAAGAAAATATTGCTGTCGTTGCAGCCAGTGTTGAAGAAAACGACAATTTATCGATTCGCCGTCGTGCTAGGCAAATTACACTTTATCCATCGACTTTATGGAAAATTTTACGTAAAGATTTGGGTTTGGTGTCATACAAAATTCAATTGGTGCAAGAATTGAAGCCACACGACCATCGTTTGCGCCGTGAATTCAGTGATTGGTCATTAAATCAATTGAACGTAGATCCATTTTTTTACCGTAAAATTCTCTTTAGTGATGAGGCGCATTTTTGGTTAAATGGATACGTTAACAAGCAAAATTCTCGCATTTGGAGCAAAGATAATCCACACGCCGTTCAAGAATTACCGATGCATCCTGATAAATGTACTGTTTGGTGCGGTTTATGGGCTGGTGGAATCATCGGTCCATATTTCTTTAAAAATGAGGAAGGACGACGCGTTACCGTGGATGGAAATCGATACAGACCCATGATCAATGAGTTTTTGTTGCCAAATCTTGAAGATATGGATATGCACGAAATGTGGTTTCAACAAGACGGTGCCACTTGCCATACAGCTCGTGAAACAATCGACTTGTTGAAAGAAACTTTCAACGACAACATTATTTCGAGAAATGGTCCGGTGAATTGGCCTCCGCGTTCGTGCGATTTAACGCCACTCGATTACTTTTTGTGGGGATACGTGGAATCATTGGTTTACGTGGATAAACCTCAATCGATTGACGCTTTAGAAACCAATATTCAACGTGTCATTGCTGATATACGCCCTCAAATGCTTCAAAAAGTGGTCGAAAATTGGACCTCTAGAATGACATTTGTGAAAAATAGTCGTGGTGGCCATATGCCAGAAATTGCGTTTAAATATTAAATGCCAAGAAATTATCTACCAAATAAAAAATAAATTTTGGTCATTTCATAATTTTGTATGTTTTATTAAAAAAAAATCGGCAACCTCTTAAAAAAACACCCTTTATATATATATATATATATATATATATATATATATATATATATATATATATATATATATATATATATATATATATATATGTATATATATATATATATATATATATATATATATATATATATATATAGTATATATATATATATATATATAAATGGATCCTTAAAATATAAAGATGTATACTTACTTAAGTTACGTACTTAATTTAATATAAATATATTATTGCAATATGAAATACATATTTTAATTAGAATACATGAAAATGAAATAAGTTATAAACAATATGTATGAAATACATATTGTATATTCTAATTTTATCCTGGTTATCAAAATGATGACCGGTAATAAAAATTTGTCTTATATCAATACGAATACATTGTATGTATAAATAAACAATTAATACAGTTATATATATATATATATATATATATATATATATATATATATATATATATATATATATATATATATATATGTATATATATATATATATATATATATATATATATATATATATGTATATATATATATATATATATATATATATATATATATATATATATATATATATATATATTAAAATTTTAATATAAATATAAATGATATATTATTGAATTATTTATATATTAATTGTTTACGGTTGTCTCCTTTGACAATCCGGGCTAGTTTTATTTCAATATCGTCGGTACTTGAACCGAGATATTGCGTGGATTTTTTATAGCCTTGATTGGATAACTACGGCACTTGTAGCCGTGATATCCTCGTAAATATATTATGATTTTAAAGACAACAACGGCACTTGTACCGTGATGTCAGTGGAAAATTCGTAGCTAGATGTTCAATTAAACGAGTGGTGTATCAGACTAGACATTTTATTTACTTTAAGTTCTTTATATATACATTTCACTTACTTGCTAGCATAAGTTGACCAAACAAAGTTCCCACGTCGTCAGCAAAATGCGCATTCATTTGACTACCTAGCCATCTGGGCGTCGCATAGCCAAGATGCAATGTGAGAACAGATGTGCACGAGTACGAGTAACTATGAACTTGAGAAATAGTAAACAATTAGAGTGTTTTGATAAATTTAATGCAAGAGAAAAAGTGTGCGAGTGCAGGTAATTATGAGCTTGACGAGCATTACGAGAAATGGTAAGCGATTAGTGCGTTTTGCTGACGACGCGTCTGGCAGCTTGTGGTAATTCTTTAATTCTTTGTCTTTGATGTTGGAATTTGATAAAAAAAATGAAGATGATGATGAACATACTCCCCGCGTTGAACGTCGTTCAAGATAACGGTTGTATTTCAATTGAGAAGTCTGGTTTTTTGTTTGCCCGAGGTGCTGGAATTGGCCTTTGCCGGGCGCGGTTGTTTCGGCACTTCCAGAATACTCCAGTCATAATAACCAAGATCAGCATGATTGATAAGTAACCAGGAATGGCGTGATACGAAACATATTGATGGCTTGTATAAGTTGGAAACTCAAAAGCCTCCTTGCGTAGGGTCTGTTGAAAGTTATTCAACAGATTTCGTTGTGGCTGATATTCCTCGTCGTCTCCAGGAAGTAAAATTGTTGGAATTGGTGATGGAATTTCAATCACAACATTTCTGGCCTTAAATGAGCTGTTGACTTGACTTGAGACGATGTTGTGCCCTGAAATGGTGATGGAATCGTGTTTCATCACACAATCTGGTTCCAGGGTTAGTATTCCGGCTCCGTCTAGTTGTAGCTTAAAATTTTGGTTTCCACAAACCACTTGTAATCGCATCTGTTGAGTCAAACCAAAAATCCACTTATTTTTGTCAGCAAGTTGAATCCAGGTATGTTTCAGTGGGATGATTTCAGTTTGACAAGCCTGGGGGATTCAGCTGTCAACAGGTTCATTTCACAAGATGAAATTTGTGCACCAGTGTGATATAAAGGACCTGCCTTTTCGCACAGAAAGGACTGATCTTCGATGGTTAGGCATGAATTCAGCTCGGCTTCAGTTATCGTAAAATAAGTGTCTCGGTGCGCATTAACGGCAAGCAGCTTGGTTGATAGCTTTATTGAAACCAGCGTTTGGTTGAAGATTACGGGTATAGGAGTCAAGTTGAGCAGTTGGTAATCACGTTTGTCAGTAAGGGGTATTCTTACTGTGAATACGACATAATTGTTGATTATGCTTCCAGCGGTCCTCATCAAACGATATAATGGCAACACGTCCTCGTCGTGCCCAGGGAGGTGCTCTCCTGGAGGTAATTTAGTCCTTATATTTTTCAACTCTTCATGAAGCTGATGTGGTGATAATAGTAGAGGACTTAGGGTTCCATGATGAGCGTCGGCCAATACATCAATGACAGTTGATTGAATGCGGTGTAAATTGGTGCTTGTTGCTACCAACTGAAGACCGAGACTAGTTAATGTTTGGAAAACCTTTTGTTGGGTATCTTCAGTACCATTCATGTTTATCCTTTGCAATATCCAATTAATCCTTTGTTCTATTCTGCCAAATTTTCGCTGAGCGCTTGTTTGATCTATTTTTATCAGGTTGATGGTTGAATCTATAACCGAAGTTTGATTTCTCAGTAACTTGATTAAAAGGTGTTGATCAGTTTTGATATTGTTTATCGTGGTAGCCATTTCATCCGCGTATTTCGAGTCTAGTACACCAAATAATGAATTGGCAAGATTTCCCACTACATCGAGTGCACCTCGTTTCATTCTCTTAGTCGTAAATAGACTATTATCGAGTTTGAGCTCAAGCTGGTCTTGCTCAAATTGGAGAATCAGGTGTTCACAATTTGTTTTATGCATCATCAGGTCGCATAGTTGCTTTAGGGCTGTTGTTCCGTTTGAAAGAGAGGTCATCTCATCCCAATATGGGGATAGGTCGTAGTATACGATCATTTTCCATTCATCAGTGACATGAAGAATATTCCCAATGTTCTCAAAGTTAACTCCGAAAGTGTTGTTAAATCGCTGTGTTTCAAATTTGGTTGGGTTGGCGTAACAGGAGGGCACTAGTATGCAGGCGAATAGAGTTGCGAGTAAGGCTCCACCGCTCAGTTTTTTCCGTTTGATGGGCTAACCTTCAACAATTTGTATCGCTCGGGCAGCATTGCCTTCGACCAGGTGGATGATCCTGTGTAGTGGAGGTTGCAATCTGATTTCGAGCCTCTTCATCGAGTTCCACCTTTGAATTCGGAGCTCCTGTGGCGGTTGTGGATTCTGAGGGTAATGGAGCGAGTCTATGTATAGGCCGAGTCAAGGTAGTGGTTTCAGTTTTCAGATCGACAACTCGAACAAATCCGTCATTGCCTTTATAGGTGCGGATTACCCGGCCAAGAGGCCATTTCATAACGGGTGTATTATCATCTTTGATGATAACAATCTTATCGATTGGTATGTTTGTCATTGCTGTTTTCCATCCGTAACGGTTTTGTAGAAGATGTAGGTATTCCTTGGACCATCGTTGCCAAAACTCACGCTTGATGTTGCTTATTTCTCGCCAGGCTGGTTGCAATCCGCCCTTCCTGCTTTCACAGTCAATTTGGGCAGTCAGTGGTTCACCAATGAGGAAGTGCCCTGGGGTTAATGCGGCTAGGTCATTAGGGTTAGAAGAAAGTGGCGTCAAGGGCCTTGAATTAAGAATCGCCTCGATTTCCACTAAAACGGTTATTAATGTCTCGTGCGTTAGTGAAACTGATCCAATCGTTTGGAATTTGAAAGATTGAATTTTGTCATTGTATGTGAAACACAATACCGTTCAAATATCCTCCATGGGATTTCTTGCAGGTCTCAATCCTTTTGAGGTAAATTTCAATGACTTCCCGGCACATTTCGGGTAAAATATCGGCCATGACTTCACGAATCATAGCTTTCAGTTCGCCCAGAGTTTAGGGATTGTTCGTATAAACACGATCTTTCGCGTACCCCAACAAAACGAAATCCAGTGGCGTTAAAACGTAAGACCTTCGAGGTCAATTCACTTCAGCCAATCGCGAAATCACACGTCCTGCAAATATCTCTTGCAAAAGAGCTTGATTTGCTGCCCTATCCTGCTGAAACCACATATCGTCAAGAACATAATTCTCGATTTTCATGCACAAATAATCGGTCAAAATGCGGCGATAGAGCTCCGAATTGACGGTGATGGCTCGTCCTTTATCTTTCTCAAAAAATACGGCATAATCACGCCACAAGACCATAATGCGCGTCAGACAGTGTCTTTTTCCGGATGTAATGGTATCTCTACGATCACTTGTGGATTTTCTGAGCCCCATATTCTACTGTTCTGCTTATTAACGTATCTAAAAACTGAAAAATAGGCCTCATCACTGTAGAACATTTTTTCCCCAAAAATCAGCATGAACAGCTTGTTGTTCTAACACGCGTTGTTCGACTGCTAAACGATAAATTATAATGGCAAACATTTAACTAAATAAATGACAGCTTGGTTGACGTGTATCTTTGATAGACGTCGGTATGCAGGGTTTTACTTTCCCAAGCACCAAATGGATACTCCTATATATATATATATATATATATATATATATATATATATATATATATATATATATATATATATATATACACCCCGCGAC
>OZ022264.1:127071673-127096673 GCA_963978885.1 Nemotelus pantherinus | reverse complement strand
GATCCTGGCTTGAGTATGTGATAGCTGGGTCCCTTAACAACAGTGTGGCATAGTTTTCGTCGGGAGCGCATGTTTCACGCGCGTGCTAACGATCGCGAACCAGCATCACACCAGACAACATTCGCCGTGTATAACAACTCATTTTGGAGGACCGGAGGATGAATGTTCGAGACATTTCGGCTGAACTCGGCATCAGTGTTGGTAGTGTAGTATCTAAGTTAGGAAATAAAAAATTATTTGGTTAAAAAAATACAATTTAGGGCTGAACCCTAGTTGTTTATTGTTCAAACTTGAAATACAAAAGCCGTCTTACAATATATTGCATGAGCTAAAATGCTAAATTATCGCTGATTCAGTTTCCTGATTTGCATCGAATTGTTCGATGCATCGATGCATAGACGCACCGTCAGCAATCTTGACCCGCGCGTGCAGGTAAATTTGTTTGTTCATGTATGATGGGCACCTGTAGGTGTTAACTCCTCCGCGTTTAAATGCAATCGTCTCTGATTGCTAGAAATAGGGGAGATCGTTGAACCGTAGGTTTAGAGCACATGATGTAGGAATTGCGGGCGATGCTACTGTTATTGATGTTGATGATTCTGGCGTTTTCATAGTTGTCGTTTGTATGATGATATTTTTCTTTTTCTCCCAAGTTCTCCAACAGGTTGCAATACCGAGAACGATAGAAAAAATCTTAATTGAACTGTAGATAAATAAATTTATGATTGTTTTTATCGGATTGTAGAAATTCGATTGATCTTGTGTTATTGATGCTAAACTCTTTCATCATTTCCAAAGACATTAGTTCGTGGTACTCCTCTGCTTCAGAGCTCGGTTGGAGTATTGCGGGTAAAGCTTGTATTGTGGTCGCTTGCTGGGAAATGCATTTTTTTTTTGTTGATGGATATGCTGGTATTTTCAAATTTTATCAAGAATGTTCCATTTAAGCTGTGGGATGTGTTTTCAACTTTCAATACGCCGACAAATTAATTCAGAAGTAGTACACCGGTTCAAATTTCATCAATAGTAGGTACATTTTGATTGTTTACTTTAGTGCAGGATGTGTTGAGGCTTCTCAATAGATTCGGGATGCAGGTTGTATTTCTTATATCTATTACATGGTCTGCTTTACAAATTGATAATTGATTTAAAGTTTTACAATTTCCATTGATAGCATAAATTTCTTCTTCGTATATCAAAATGTTGTTAAATACAATTTCGTTAATAAAATGCTTTCTTTTGATGGGCTTAGTTAATATGTTCTGATAAATTTTTCGAGTCGTTAAAGGAATATTAACAATATAAAGTAATGCAGAGCTGTTGGTTACAATCTTTACCTCTGCGAAGTCTAATGCCTCTTCTATTGTCGTATATGGTAACATTTCTTTGTCCAATACATTAGATGCAAGTTTAATTTCGTCTTTAGATAGGATTAAAGAGTTCACAATACCTAATTGAGCCCAATGTATAGCATGGTTAAAATTTTTTTATTCTTCTGCAATTATCCTAAGCCTAAATTGTACATCAAGTATTTTTTTACTATTTATCTGATTATTTTCTTTGAATAATTTATGTATTTCGTTTGCCATTCTCGTTATGTTATTTATTCTGTCGTTGTAAAGTTGGTTTATTAACACCTGTCTGTTGTTATTTTGTAGCACATCCGTGATTTTTTCTTTTATGGTGATAAAATCTTCATGGTCAGGATTGCCTGCAATCCATTTCCAAGCGCTACCAAGAAATTTAAGGGATTGCTTTATGCTTTGTGGCTTCAGATTTTGGATCAAATCCCTAATTTGATGCAGTTCTTGGGATAGGAAGGGAGGTTAGGGAATGTTGTCGGATTTCTGGAATGTTGAGGATCGGTTCGATTTGTGATACGCAGTCTTCGTACTTGTCTGCGTTGATGACGTGAATGATTTTAAAGTTTCCGTCTTGTATTTTGGTTAGTACCGCGTGGAAAGAGGCTATCTGTGAGCTAGATTCTAAAATCTGTACTCTAGCCATGGAAGTTCGAATAGTGAGTCTTAAAAATAGAATTAATTTTTGATGTTACTTTTATGAATTATTTTTCCTGATTCTGTTAAAACTGTGGAATTATTATTTTCTTTTACTGTTTCCTGCTTGTATTTGGGTGTTAATTTAGAACCTTTTCGTTTGTTTTGTTTTACATAAATAACTTCTCCAATGTCGTAGTATTTAGTGGGTTGTCTGTTTTTATTGCGGTTTCGTATGTCTCTCTCTTGTTTTCGTCTGAGTCTGTCAATGTTTTTCTGGCGTATTTTCTCTCGTTCGTCTGGGTCAAGGTTTCTGCCAAGATAGAGTTCTACTGATTTTTTTTCCAGTGGTTGAATGTATGGTGTGATTATATTCGTTTACTGCTCGTTGCAGCAGTTCGTCAAATGCTCCTTTCTGAGGCATCTCATGATTTCGATCAGGGTTGAATGCCATCGCTCGACCTGTCCATTTAATTCGCTCTTATATGGTGGAGTTTTAAATACCTTTGCAGTTCATCCTCCATTAAAGCGGTTATTGTCGATCACGACATTTTCGGGAATGCAGAAGTAATATAGGATGTCCATTAGAGGCGGTTTTATGTCCTCTACGGATCTTGAAGGAATGACTTTAGCTTGAGCGAGTTTAGAAAATTTGTCTGTCGCTGTTAAGACGAGCTTTCTTTCGGTTGAGAAGGTGTCAATATGAACAGTATGGCCGGGATATGACGGAATGGGAGTAGGATTTAAAAAGGGTTTGTTAGGGTGTCTATCGTATTTGTTTTCCTTGCATATTCTGCAACAATTAACAATGGTTTTAATTTTGGCTGTCATTCTGGGAAAATAGAAGTTTTTGAGAATTTGTATTCTATTCTCCTCGGCGTTCCGATGGGGTTTTCGGTGAACCTGAAGGATTCTTTCCTCTTGTTCAACCTCGTTAGGAATGTCCTCAACAATTTTTTGCGTAAGCCGAATGCGATAGTCTCTAAAGTGCTGTGGATATATCATTTGTATTTTCCCCATAATATCTTCAGCAGTGTAAAGTCCATTTACAGTGCTTGGATTTAAGTAACGTTTGAAAAGGCTTAGGATATCTGTGTCCGAGTATTCTGGCTTGATTATTATGTGTCGGGTGAAGTTTTCGAAAGGATGAAGAAGCTGATAGCTATCTTCGTTGCCAGTTTTGAGAATAAGCTGATTTCGAAAGACGTTCACTGGGGTTTCGACGGTCGGGATGAGATTTTGAGCAGAGCTATCGTCGCTGTGAATGGTAGGTGTCATGGAATGTATTTGAGTTTCTCGAGGAGGTCGGGAGAGAGAATCTGCAACAATATTTGCTTTTCCTGGCTTGTATTTTAATTCATAATTGTATTCTTCTAAGGCTGCTTTCCACCTTTTCATTTTGTTGTTAGTATTCTTATTGCTAAGAGCAAATGTAAGTGGCTGGTGGTCAGTGTAGATCTTCAGTTTGCGTGACCCATAAAGGTAGTTTCTCAACGAGTCTAAAGCTCATATGATGGCAAGCATTTCCCTTTCGTTTGTTGCGTACCCTTCTTCTGCTTTCTTAGAGTTCGTGAGAGATAGGTGATAGGTCTGCCTTCCTGTGAAAGGACGGCTCCGAGAGCGTATTCAGAGGCGTCTGTCGTGAGCTCAAATTCCTTGTCGAAGTTTGGATGTGCAAGGACGACTTCGTTGGAAGCGAGACAATTCTTCAATTTATTGAAATCCAAACTAATGATTTTATTTTTTGAAAAGTTTTTGGGCACCCGCCCATCTTCCCCTCTGAGAAGGGATGTCAGGGGTTTTGCGATTTTGGCATAATCTTGTATAAATCGCCGATAATACCCCGACATTCCTAAAAACGATCGAAGATCTCTAAGGGTTTTCGGAACGGGAAAGTCAAAGATTGCTTGTACTTTTTTGGGGTTTGTTCATATTCCATCCCTGCCGATGATATAACCTAAAAACTCAACTTCGCTCTTTGAAAACTCGCATTTATCGAGCTGTATTTTCATGTTATCGGATTTTAGCGTTTGGAAAACTATGTCGAGGTTTGCGAAATGCTCTGCCTCGTTTCTGCCGAAAATGATAATCTCATCAATGTATACTTGACATCTATATCTTTCCCTATGTGCTCGCGAAGGATGCCGTCGAGCGCTCGCTAAAAAATTGACGGGGCGTTCTTCAGTCCGAATGGTAACCTGGTGAACTCGAATTTTCCGTTGTTTATGGAAAAATCAGTCTTTTCGATGTGGGACTCTGTGCGCGATTGCAAATATGTTTGCGTTGTGTTTTTGCTTCGCAGCCTAGACTACAAAAAAAACTAATGTGCGCGATCGTCGGAGCAAAGATGTTTACGTTGCGTCTTTGTGTGGCTGTAACGATCGTGCACATTGATATTTGATATGCCCATAAATTCTGTTGTGCGGAATGTGCATGTATATTTGTTTTCTTTCGCGAATTTAGCATTATCGCTGACTTAGCATTTTTTGTATCTTTTGTATTTCGAATTTGGGAGTTAGTGAGACAGTTGTTCTTCAGCAATCCGTGTGATAAGTCCGATAAATTTATAAATATACCTTTTTGTTTAAGCAGAATTTTTAACTTAAAATATGTGTGGTTTGTAAAAACATTATTGTGATTCGATATTAAATGAGGTTTGAAATTCATAAATAAAAATAAATATACATTATTGTTCATGGTCCTTCGAACCGGATAGCCGGGTGTGTAGCGAAATGATCGAGTTACAAGAAGCTATTGACGCGATAAATCGTATAAACAGAAACTATCAGAAAGACTCGGTGTCTAGACATAACGTTGTCTATTTTCGAAATCGTTTAAAGGACTTACTCGAACATTTTAGTATCGTGAAGAAGTTTCACGCAAAGGCGTTGCGGGAGTTCAAAGACGATACTTTGGCAAAATATAAAGAAGTTTACGAAAATACTGAACAATCTTTCGTTTCTTTGCGGGATGTGTTCGAAGTGAAAATCGGGGAATATGAGGCTTTGGAATCGGCCAACCGTCCTCTCAGTCCAGTCGTACAGCAAGAACAAAGGGTTCTTGAAAATTATGGAAGCATCCAGCTCCAGCGAGTGGACATTCCCAAATTCGATGGCAAGTTCCAAAATTGGAGGCAATTCAAAGAGTATTTCGAATCTTTGGTGCATAACAATGCGAAATTGACGACTATTGAAAAATTCCACTATCTGATAAACTCTATCACGGGCGATGCTGGAAAGCTGTTGAAACATCTTGCATTTACGGGAGACAACTACCAGAGTGCGTGGCAAACATTGATCAATCGGTATCAAAATAACAGAGCACTGGTTAATTCGTACATCAAGTTGTTCATGTCACAGCCTCAAATGGAACCTAACTCGAAATCGATCGAACGGTTCTACAATACAACAGTGGAAACATTCACGTCGTTGGATTCGATGACAGTGCCAGTTGGAAAATGTGATGCCTTGGTAGTGTATATCATTGAATCCAAGATGGATACTGAGACTAGAGCTCAATGGGAGCAAGAGTTGAAGGGATCAAACGAAGTCCCGACGTTCAAACAAGTAAAGGATTTTTTGCAGCAGCGGCTTCATGTACTTGAAGCAGTGCAATCAGGCAAACCGCGGATCAGTAAATCCGAGATTAAAGTGGCAAATGTTGTGAACAAACCAGGCAAAATTACGAATGTGCAGTGTTATATGTGCAAGTGTAATCATAATTTACACCAGTGTGCCGAGTTCCTTAAGTTTTCAGTGTCACGACGCAGGTCAATGGTGAAGGATCTTGGTTTATGTTTCAACTGTCTGAGGTCGGGACACATGGCATCCACTTGTACTTCAAATTACAAATGCAGAGAATGCAATCGAGCACACCATAGCTTGCTGCATGATAACTTGCACAAAAAGGTGGAACGATCGACAATATCAGAAGATACACGGGCTGAATGTTCAACTTCAAACAGGCTGAGGGCCACTAATGTCACAGGAATCTCTGGAAATGCATGCCACACGATTTCAACAACTTTGCTGCCTACCGCTAAAGTGATAGTTGAATCCAAGGGTCGAAATACAATGGCTCGTGCACTTGTGGATCAAGGATCGCAAGTAAACATAATTTCTAGACGCCTGGCTAATCGACTGAATTTGAAAATTAAGCCGAACACAACTTCTGTTGAAGGCGTTGGACTCACCTCTACGAGATCGCTTGGAGAAGTTAATGTCAATGTGCGATCTAGAATTGATGAAGATGTGAATCTATCAATTCAGGCCATGGTGATGGAAACAGTTATCAGGGAACTGCCTACTATGCAAGTCAAACAAGGGAGATATAAACTCTTTGAACAACTTGAATTGGCCGATCCTCAGTATTCTCTTCCAAGTCGCATTGATATTCTCATCGGAGCGGATGTATTAGCACAAATTTTACTACCTGGATTTATTCGTGCTCATGAGCAAATACCAATGGCGCAGCAAACATCTTTCGAGTGGATTCTTTCGGGACCAGTTGAGGCTGATAGCCCACCAATGCAAGTAAGCACCATTCAATTAACAGCTTCCACAATTGAGTCTAGCACCCTCAACGACATTTTGCGAAAGTTTTGGGAGATTGAAGAAATAGAAGCTCCAAATAAGCATCTTTCATTAGAGGAGGAAGAATGTGAAGAAGAATATGCGAATTCATACCGTCGAGACGAAACAGGAAGATTCATTGTGCGAATTCCACTTAAGATGAATCCGTCAGTTTTGGGTTCTTCTAAAAGTCACGCAATGATGCGTTTTCACTCACTTGAACGCAGATTGAATAAAAATTTACCCCACAAAAAAGAATATTCTGACATTGTTAAGGAATATTTAAAGGAAGCTCACATGGAGCTTGTGCCAAATAACGAACTTGAAAAAGCTGTAAAGCTGTAATAAAAGAATCCAGCACAACTACGAAGGTGCGAGTTGTCTTTGACGCGTCAGCGAAGGCATCCAGTGGAATCTCACTGAATGAGATAATGAAGGTGGGCCCAGTGTTACAACAAGACTTATATGCGCTGCTAATGGCTTGGCGAACGCATAAGTATGTATTCACAGCCGACATCAAGGGGATGTATCGGCAGATTTGGCTCCAGTCAGATCAATGGGACTTGCAACGGATTCTGTGGAGATACTCTCAGGATGAACCTGTTAGAACCTACCGACTGAAAACTGTAACGTTTGGTACGGCTGCGGCTCCATATCTCGCGACGAAGACCATTCAACAGCTCGGCATAAACGAAGCGCATCGCTATCCATTAGGCAGTGAACTTCTACTCAATAACTTTTACGTCGATGATCTGTTGGGTGGCGCAGATGATATTCCCACTTGCATTCAGTATCGCAACGAAGTCATTGCACTACTTAGGGAGGCTGGATTCAGTATCCGCAAATGGGTGGCCAATCAGTCACGGATTACGGAAGACTTGCCACTAGATCTGAAAGAAATTAATCTCGAGAAGTGGCTGTCATCAGAAACAAACCAAGTAAGGACCTTAGGCATCCATTGGGATCCGAAAGGCGATACGTTCACTTTCAAATCCTTTGAAGCTGAAAACGATAAAGTCATGACAAAGCGCCAATTGGCCAGCGAAGCAGGGCGTATGTTTGATCCTCTCGGTTGGTTGGCTCCAATTATTATCAGGGCCAAAATAGCATTACAAAAGTTATGGCTACAACAACTGTCAAAATATAACCATTCCACGTTGGGTAAATACAACTAAAGAGTCGAAAGGCGTGCAAATTCACGCATTTTGTGACTCATCAGAAGCAGCCTATGCAACTTGCATCTATATATTAACACAACATGGTGCAGATCGAACGATCACACTGCTGACAGCAAAATCTAAAGTAGCCCCAGTAAGAAAGATCTCATTGCCACGCCTGGAATTGTGTGGGGCGACATTGTTATCAAGGCTGGTCAAAAAACTCAACGAAGTGATTCCAAGGTATATGTACGACGTTCACGCTTGGACAGATTCTACTATCGTGTTGGATTGGCTTCGTCAACCCCCCCATAAATGGAAAACGTATGTGGCTAACAGAGTGTCTGAAATTCACAATAATAACTTAATTAAGAGATGGCATTACGTACCAACCAAGTCTAATCCAGCAGATTTGGCTACAAGAGGAACAACCTTGCGACACTTAAAAGACAATCATCTTTGGTGGCAAGGACCTGAATGGTTGAAAGAAGAACAGCCTTCATGGCCGCAGTTAAAAAAGGCCAGCGGAACCACACCTGAAGCAAAATCACAAGTGAGTGCATGTAAAGCTGTGGCTTTTGAAGAAAATTTGCTGTTGAATAGATATTCAAGTCTTGAGAAATTATTGAAAATCACCGCATGGTGCATAAGATGGCGGAACCGACAGAATAGCAACCATATTTCTGTCAAAGAACTTAAAGGTGCGCTCTGTGTTTGGATTAGACTTATAGAACATCAATATTTTGCAAGTGAAATCAGCGCAATTAAAGACAAGCGAATGATATCCTCTAAAAGCAGTATTCTTTCACTTACACCATTCCTGGATAATGACGGCATTTTGCGAATGGGCAGTCGACTTAGACATTCGGAGTTGGACCACAGTCAGAAGTATAATATCATACTACCGGGCAACAATATATTGACTGGCTTGATAATAAGGCAGGCACACGAACAGACCTTTCACGGTGGAACTCAGATGACTTTACAACAGGTCAGAGAAAAATACTGGATTATCAAGGGCCGCCAACAAATGAAACAGCACATTCATCGTTGTTTGATTTGTGCCAGATTCAAACTAGAGGGCTCATCACAACTAATGGGTGAGTTACCGAAAGAAAGAGTTACAACTTCCAAACACTTCCAGTGTACAGGCGTTGACTACGCGGGACCCTTGAATATGAGGCGGAATAGAGGAAGAGGCTCCGGATGCGGCAAAGGCTACATTGCCCTGTTTATATGTTTCGCCACCAAGGCGGTGCATTTAGAAATCGTCACGGATTTGTCTTCTGATGCATTGATTGCAGCAATTCGTAGATTTTTGACACGCCGTGGTCCATGTCACGATATATACAGTGATAATGGAACCAACATGGTGGGTGCAGCGCGTCAATTGAAAGAGTTTAAAGAAAAAGTACGCCAGCAACATAAAAACATAATATCAACTACGGTGGGCGAAGGCATAAACTGGCACTTTATTCCTCATTTTGGAGGTCTATGGGAGAGTGCCGTTAAGTCCGTCAAACATCATCTCAAGCGGACATTAGGCAACAATACAGTTACCATAAAAGAAATGATGACTATTTTATTCCAAATCGAGAGTTGTTTGAACTCTCGACCTTTGTGCAAGCTAACCGATGATCCAGAAGACTATGAGGTGCTGACTCCGAATCACTTCTTAATAGGAAGACAATCGGTTCACGTAATGGATGGTAGTCCATTTACAAAGTCAGCTCTAACAAGGCGATGGAACTTTCTTCAAGACCGAGTGCATCATTTCTGGGAGAAGTGGACCAAAGAGTATCTCCATACTCTCGCGAGTCGAAATAAATGGAAGATACGAAGAGAAAATCTCAAAATCGGACAATTGGTTCTGCTGAAAGACGATCTACTTCCACCTCTCAAATGGGACAAGGGAATAATTGAAAATGTCATCGCTGGCGAGGATGGGATTGTTCGAGCCGTACAGATTAAAACTCAACATGGAGCTTTGAAACGGCCAATCAATAAAGTGTGTTTGCTCCCAGTCGATCTTAACGAGAAATCACACACCACCAGCCCAGTGAACTCCTTGAGGTCAAATACAACGAAAGGAAATCTGGTTGGAGCAATATCTTCGAGTCACAAGATCACAGGTTCAGGCTCCATTAAATGGTGGTACATGATGTTGTGAGTCCTCAGCGTTATGAGCCTAACCCAAGCATTTCAAGTGGAAACGCCATACAATGTAACACAGTTTCGACCAAATACAGGGATATTTTACGAGCGAGTAGCCAGCATGAAAATCAAAGACGGCGATTGGAAGCTCATAGCATACTACAACATCTCAACGCTAATTGATTCAATTCGCCAGCTAGAAACAAGTGTCGCCGCTCTTAAAGAGACTTGTGCAATGCAAAAGAGCGACAGTTTTTGCGGATCCATCTGGAGCTATGCAACCATGTCTCTGCAGGAGCTTCATAACAAACTAGATGTGATCCAGAATCACCATGGTCAACTAAACCGTCGAATCAAGCGCGGTTTTTTCAACGGGGTCGGGTCGTTGGCAAACGCTTTGTTCGGAGTACTTGACGACGAGTTTGCTAAACAATACCATGCAGAGATAGCACAAATAAACGAAAACCAAGACCGAACAATGTCAGTGATTAGAAACATGACTTCGATAATCAACCTTTCCGCAAAGGAGCTTGAAGGTCAAGATCGACGGATGGCTGAATTTGCTTCGAAGGTTTCTGAACAGCTGCAAAGGAAAGAAGCACAGGCCAATATGATAAAGAGTGAAGTTGAGTCCTTCATACGTTTGTTTTCACTCACTCAAAGCATATTATTTCACCTCTGGGAATCTCATCGTACTCAAGACCTGATATTGAGCAGTGTTGTAGATGCTCAGCATGGAATCGTCAGCTCACAATTACTGCCAGTGAAGCTATTGCAGCAACAACTATCTGTAATCCACCGCAATTTGGGATTTGGCAGACAGGTGTTGTCCGAAGACAAGATGGATTGGATCGATTTATACAAAACAATACGGATCCGTGCTGCTATTCATCTTACGCTGGTTATCTTTGAACTCAGTATTCCAATCGTCGAGGGTGAGTCCTTTGAGGTCTTCAAGATGCACGCGCTACCCACTCGAATCAACGATACATATTTCCATATTGAGCTCAGTAGCCGATACTTAGTTTTGAATCAAAGACATGACCGATACTTCACATTCAATGAGGTGGATTATGCTAGGTGCATGAGCTTGGAAAATCAATTATTGTGCGAAACACGAAGTCCAATATACAACCTTGGCTCCACCGAGCATTCATGTGAACTGAATACATTCCTCCACCAAGTCATTGACGCAAGTAGCTGCAGGTTAACGGAATATCAATGGACACCAACATGGATCCAACTCACAACGCAGAACTCGTGGCTTTTCCTACTGGAAAATCAACACTATCTTGAAATTTATTGTTTGAGTGCTGCTACCGGTTATAGTCTAACGATCATGGGCGAAGGAATATTACACGTTGAATCAGGGTGCACTATCAAGCATGCATCTTTCATCATCAAAATTCGTGACTCGGTAACCAGCCGAGTACACAATGACCAGTTTGCTGCTCCACAGTGGAAACTGAACATAACGGCCAGAGACAACCAGGAGGTTAAGGTTAACTTGTCACCAACTACGTTATGGAAGCGAGCGAACATGTCCAATATCCATCGAGCGATTAACGAATTGAAGGAAGGCCAGCAGCAGCTAAAAATGCATTCATTCATTTACAAGGAGCAAGGCAACATGGTCATCACTAGTGTCATCTATATTGTATACTAGTGTCATCACTAGTGTCATCTATATCTATATTGTATCATTCTAATCATAATAATTCAACTCCTTTGTCTTAAAAGTAGATTCAAAAAACGGAATCGACTGACTCCCATTCGTGCACCTAATAACGACGAACTTACCGCTGCCATTTAGTAACTGGTATAGAAGCAAATGCATATGCATGCAACATTCACACAATCAATATTTTAATACTTTTTAATACACAAAACATAAATCTTTAATAAAGAGCCCGCGTGGTCTCTTTACGGGGGGCAGAATGTGCGCGATTGCAAATATGTTTGCGTTGTGTTTTTGCTTCGCAGCCTAGACTACAAAAAAAACTAATGTGCGCGATCGTCGGAGCAAAGATGTTTACGTTGCGTCTTTGTGTGGCTGTAACGATCGTGCACATTGATATTTGATATGCCCATAAATTCTGTTGTGCGGAATGTGCATGTATATTTGTTTTCTTTCGCGAATTTAGCATTATCGCTGACTTAGCATTTTTTGTATCTTTTGTATTTCGAATTTGGGAGTTAGTGAGACAGTTGTTCTTCAGCAATCCGTGTGATAAGTCCGATAAATTTATAAATATACCTTTTTGTTCAAGCAGAATTTTTAACTTAAAATATGTGTGGTTTGTAAAAACATTATTGTGATTCGATATTAAATGAGGTTTGAAATTCATAAATAAAAATAAATATACATTATTGTTCAGACTCCTTTAAAAGAATCTGGTGAAAGTCGCCTTTAAATCAACCACCGAAAACCATTCATTTCGACCGGGATTTGCGAGAACTTCGTTAATCTCGGGAATAGGATATTTATGCGGGATGGTTATTGAGTTAAGTTTGCGGTAGTCGATTACCATTCTGAACTTCTTCTCTCCTGATGCGTCCATTTTTTTCGGACGATCCAGACCGGAGAACTGTACGGCGATCTAGAAGGTCTTATTATGCCGTCATCCAGTAATTTTCTTACTTGCTTTTCTATTTCCCCTTTTAGCGCTATTGGGTAAGTATATGAACGTGAGTATACAGGATCGTTTGTAGTTGTCCGAATTTCGCCTTTCACGTACTCGTGGCTGTTTCCCGTCACTACAATGGCGTACATTCTTCGTGGTTGTTAGGCGATTTAATTCGCGGTAATATTATTAAACGTTTCCCGCACTATGAAAAAAAATTAAGTAATCTGGATCACCGTCCCAGCCTCAGGAGATGACTTAGCGAGCTAAAGGTAGGCTAATCGCTCGACCAGATTTTGAACTTAATTTTGCGTTATAACACTTAACTTGAACGGTCCCTGCTCGGGCGCCAGTTAACAAATAAAATATTTATTTGGTTAAAAAAATACAATTTAGGGCTGAACCCTAGTTGTTTACTATTCAAACTTGAAATACAAAAGCCGTCTTACAATCTAATGCATGAGCTTAAATGCTAAATTATCGCTGTTTCAGTTTCCTGATTTGCATCGAATTGGTCGATGCATCGATGCATAGACGCGCCGTCAGATAGATAAATAGACCAAAACAATGTGATAAGGAAAACGAGGGTCGATTTAATTAAACTATAATTTGTAATTTACCATAAGTAGCAATAGCGATAGGTTAATTTAGTTTTAAGATGGAGCGTTACGATATCACGAAGGAAGTACAGGCGTCAGCCGCAACGGAAAAATAAACCACAATAATCAACCAAGACGTCACCAGAAGTGGGATGCGATAGCCTTCAAAGACTCGAAACGATACTCATCCGACAGATTTTCGTTATGGATGCGCCAGGTGAAGACCAGGGCCTGTATCGCAGTTGAACGCACGGCAAAACGACGCGCATTTCGGGCATCGGGGATAAACATAAACACTTGACCCACTTTCAATTGGTTGGCGACAGCCGCGACAGATATGGCTGGACTCGCGACGGACGTATAGTCTGGCCGGCGATAAAACGTGAAAATATACTTGCGGCGAAATTTTCGGGGCTCCCAGAACGCGCTCCAGAATCACGGGAGTAGGCGACCCACAATACAATTGGTTAAATCAACGTAAACATACCCGACATTATCACTGGTACGATTATCACTGACACTACGCCGCGACTTTTCGTTTTATGTGATCGTTTCACTTACTTGCATTGTTGGGGGGATCTGAACTCGACTTTCGCCATCCATTACGCCGCTTCATACTCACAGCACCAAGCTTCACACTTAATGCGTTCCATGAATGTAGATAAGTAGTATCGAATGAATAAAAACTCACGTCGAGACTTCCAAATTGAAGTTGACGTGGAGAAACGTCAACGAATTGTCATCGGCCAGATGTGACAGTGTTGAGTTTGAGTTGTCCCAAATGTGGGCCGTGTGTTGAATAGACAACTCAACACTCAGGAGAGTGTAACTGCCGGGATGAATACGCCCAACGGGGTTTGAAAATCCCGCTGCCGCCAAAAACTTTTCCTGCCGGCTGGATGAGGGAAAAAAGGTTTCTTTTTGGCTAGGAAGCTGTAACCTGTATCCATTTTCTACTTATATTTTTGCATGTATCCGGAACGAGCGCGAGATAAGGAGAATAAACGAAAAGGCGAATGGTAGTTTTGTTGGTGCCCGGAGTAATTTGAAGGAAACATTTTCCAGTTCCAGGCAGGAACCCAGGGGCTTCTTGTGAGACTTTCGACGGAAAAACGGTAACAAATTGGCGCCCAACGTGGGGCTATAACGGTGAATAACGGTGAAAACGGCACACAGCGGTACCCGTGAAAATTTTGAATTGCCAATTCCCAAATTGTGGGAAGGCACGTATCGAAGAAAAATCGTATCTTTAGGTTCGAAATCGTTGGAAACTACTAATCTATCGCGAAATTTTTGAAATTGAATTTATCGTGTACCTTTTCGAAGTTGAATAGATCGTAATTACTGTGTTACAATTTCTTTTACAATTGCTAAGTATGAACATATCTTATTTGCGTGAGATATTACAATTGAATTTACTGCATGATTTTCCTTCGGGCACAAAATTTATAGAAAATTTTTCATTAAACATTTAAAAATAAATATACAGATACTTGAATTCTGAGGATTTCGAGTGGGAATGATTGGAGCAGATAATGAGTGAGAGTGAGTGTGTTTAGCGATGGATTTTTATACGAGTGGGTAGCGTGTGTCGGTTCCACATAATAGATAAAAGTGCGGATATTCGAAGCAAATTGTGTGAGGGGGCAAATTGCGAGGCGGTTTGGTCCTACAGTATAGCGGGTGTGAAGGAACTGGGTTTTTTTTTTGTAATAAAGGAATATTTTCGGTAGCTGCAAGGGTTCTAGTTAAAATTTCTTTCTAGGTTCTATTTTATTTGGTGAATTGTATTGAATTTTATTAGGACTTGGCCGAAATAGGTCTTGCGGTGATTCGGTTACCGGAATAGTGATATTTTCTTATACTTTTAATCATCTAAACAATCTTTTTTTTGCAAGAGCCACGCTATAGTCTGGTGAGTTTATTTCTTTGGTACGGGGGTGGTGTTCGGATTTAGGGAAAATGAAGATTTTGGTAGACCGTTTGAATAAGGACGAGCTCACTTATCAGCTTGCCATCCGGGGCTTTCCGTCGGATACGGTGGAAAACATGCGGAAGACGCTGAGGGCGACCCTGAAAGCGGAGACTGCGTTAGATACCTCGTACGTACAAGCTGAGTATCCTTTCAGCTACGAGATCGATTATGCGCAATCGGAGGCCAAGGCGTTGGAGGTCGAGGAGTTGGTCGCGAGAGTGTCGGGAGAGAGCGCCGCTTCTGATTTCCTGAAGACGAAGGTGAAGATCGAGTTTGCGTTCCGTCGACTGGGGAATATGCAGGCAGTCACCACCGAACAGAAAGATGGCGCGAAGGAACTGCGGAACCGTTTCATTTTGGCGATGGGGAATTTTGTGTCCAAAACTGAATAGGCAAGCGACTTCGAAGAGGAACTGGTTGGGGGTGGCCGTGCATCTGTCATTCCGGTGGTTATTGTTGTTGTTTAGAGCGGCTGTTGATTTGTTCGACTCGCGGGCCCTAATATGGTTTCGTGCTAATCGGAAAGTGGCGTTGTCCTGGGATGAGCTAGTGGCAGAGCTCAAGGTGGAATTTTTGCCCTCGGATTATGAGGACCGTCTTTGGGACGAAATTCGAAGGCGCACCCAAGGCGAAAATGAATCTGTCGGTGTGTATGTGGCAGTGATGGAGCGCCTCTTCTCTCGCCTCAAACAAAGCTGCTCGGAGGAGCAGAAATTAAGGATTCTTCGTAGGAACATCTCCCCTTTTTACCAGCAGCAACTGAGTTTCACGACAATAGCCGAACTGGTTAAAATGGGACGTACGCTGGATGCCACGAGGGCGTCGGTAGCGGCTTTCGTGCCGCCCAATCCTCGGTCTAGACGATGTTTGGAACCTGATTTGGCGTATGTTGGTGCCGAATCAACAGATCAGGTAGCCGTGTTGTCCGAACGGAGCCGTGTACAGTGCTGGAATTCCCGAAAGGAAGGTCACGTTTCGAGGGAATGCACTGAGCCTCGGCGTTGTTTCGGTTGCGGACGGCAGGGGGTATTGCAAGCGGCATGCCCATCGTGCCGGGTCAGGGCGATGGAGCCGGGAACAGGAACGCAGTCTGGGCGGCAAGTTCCGGGAAACGACCGTCGTGCTCGCTAGGCGGCTAATGGAGCACGAGTGAGAGGCCGCAAAAACAATTTCGTCAACCAAACGTAGACTATGCACTGATTCGAAGTGTTCATGACAGTCGTCCGCACTTACGGGTGGAGATCGAGGACGTTGTTGTGGAGGGATTGTTGGATTCGGGTGCGAGTCGCACAATTATTGGTGGCAAAAGCTGGTCTCAATTGAGGGAAGAGGATTTGGTTCTGAGTCGAACCGGGGTGGAAGAGGTACGTCTGGCGAACGGAGTGACTTGTGCAGTTGATGGGGTGGCAAAACTGAAATTTGCTTTGAATGGCAGAGAACACCTGTTGGAAACGCTGATAATACTGGCGATTCCACATGAAGTAATTCTCGGAATCGATTTCTGGCAGTGTTTTGGAGTCGTCCTGGACATGCAGGGGCAACAATGGACGTCGATTTGTGATTGCATCGAGTCAGTCAGCTGCGGAGTCAGTCTCATTTGTCTGAACAAGAGTCGGCGATCCTACAGAATTTGCTGAAGGAGCAATTCGAACTGATGGGCGAGGGACTGGGTTGTGCGAAGTTCGTAGAGCACACTATTAAGACATCAGCCGCCCCGATAAAACAGAGATATTATCCTGTCTCCCCAGCTGTACAAAAGCAGATCAACATAGAGTTTGATGAAATGTTGAGTATGGGAGTGGTCGAGCCCTCGTCGAGCCCGTGGTCGTCCCCGATCTTGTTGGTTCGCAAAAAGGACGGGTCATACAGATTTTGTGTAGATTTTAGGAAAGTAAACGCAGTTTCGGAGGAAGACGCCTACCCCCTGCCCTATATCTCCACGACACTGGACAAATTGCGGAACGCCAAGTATCTTTCAACACTGGACGTCAAGTCCGCTTATTGGCAGGTGCCAATGGCGGTGGATTCTCGACAATATACAGCGTTCACCGTGCCAGGGAGGGGCCTGTTTTTCCCTTTCTTAGGATGCTTTTTGGTCTACACAACTCGGGTGCGACGTGGCAACGCCTGATCGACACGGTACTAGGTCCTGCGCTGGAACCATATGTCTTCACCTATCTCGACGACATCATCGTGGTGACGCAAACGTTCGATCAGCACGTAGGAGTATTGCGTGAGGTTTTCTGTCGACTGCGGGAGGCAGGCTTACGGGTGGCTAAAGAGAAGTGTCAGTTATGCAGGACAAAACTTCGGTATCTGGGGTACCTGGTGGACGAAGAGGGCTTGCACGTGGACCCTGAGAAGGTTCAGGCGGTCAGCGACTTCCCCGCCCAACATCGGTGAAGCAGGTCAGGCAGCTTTTAGGCATGGTATCTTGGTATTGAAAGTTTATTCCAGATCACCCAACGATGGTGGCACCACTAAGTGACCTTTTGAAAAAGGGGCGGAAGTTCGAGTGGACAGACGCATGTGAGCGAGCGTTCGCTTTGTGTAAAATGAAATTAACCACAGCGCCGATATAAGCTTGTCCCAATTTTAGCCTTCCATTTAAGATCCAGACTGATGCTTCGGATGTGGGTATTGGGGCCGTTCTGAGCCAAGCACACCCGACGGGCGAGACAGTAGTATGTTATCTCAGCCGTGCGTTATCGAAGCACGAAAGGAAGTACTCGACAACTGAAAAGGAGTGTCTAGGAGTGTTATGGGCAATTGAGAAATTACGGCCGTACGTGGAGGGTATACATTTTGTTTTCATTACTGATCACCATTCGCTGGTATGGTTGAATAACCTGAAAGATCCTACGGGCAGGCTGGCCAGGTGGGCGGTAAGACTACAACAATTTGATTTCGAAGTAGTGCACCGTAAAGCGAAGGAGCATCTAGTGCCAGATGCTCTCTCACGAGCTAACGACAAGGTGGATAGCCTATCTACCGCAACGAAACCGGAGCGGTGGTACGAGAAGATGGTGGAGGTCGTGCAAAAGAATCCAGAAAAGTACGCAAACTGGAAGGTTGTGGACAGCATCCTGTGGAAGCAAACAACAAGCACTAGTTTAGATGCGAGAGGCCAGAAACTCAGGAAGAGAGTCGTGCCGAAGGCGGAGACGGGAGCTATTCTCAAAAGGTGCCATGACGACCCTACAGCAGGTCACATGGGAGTCGATCGAACGTTGTCACGCATTACGCAAACCTACTATTGGCCGCGAATGAGATCGGATATTCGGCAGTATGTTAAGAAATGCAAAGTGTGTCAGGCATGTAAGGTAGAGAAGAAAGCACCGATTGGATTGATGTCCACTAGGGCGGGCGAGGCCAAAGTGCCCTGGGAGATGATCTGCGTAGATCTCGTGGGACCACTGCCTAGATCAAAGCGGGGGATGCTTTTATTTTGACGATAGTGGACTACTAAGAGAATGTAATATTAGTTTATGGAGTTCCTAGAGCTGTGGTGTGCGATAATGGGGTACAGTTCCGTGGCAAGCAATTCAAAGAGCCAGTAGAGGCATATGGGGTACAAATTCGGTACACTGCGCTATACCATCCCCAAGCCAACCCGGCTGAAAGGCGTAATCAGGATGTTAAGTGCATGTTACGATGCTATGCATCACATAATCAACGTACGTGGGACGACTACCTAGCGAAGATCGCGTGCGCGTTGCGGACGTACCAACATGAGGTCACCGGTTTCACTCCATATTTTTTAAATTTTGGCCGGGAAATGGTCACTTTTCGGGAGGAAACAGAGCCCCCCGGGAGCGGGGATAGGGATTTTTCACCTCTCAGAAACGCGAAAGCTCTGGAAGAAGTTCGTCAAGAAGTGGTTCGGAGAATGAAGGTGGTCGCGTCGGCCAGTAAGGGACGCTACGACCTCTGACGAAGAACGGAGAACTTCCAGATAGGTGATAAAGTACGGAGAAGGAATTATGTACTATTGGAAGCCAGCAAAAATTTTTCGGCTAAACTGGCCCCTGCGTATATTGGTCCTTTCTTGTTGAAGAAGAGGACATCAGCGTGGACGTTCGAACTAGCCGACGTACAGGGTAAAGCGGCGGGGACGTGGCACGCAAAGGATCTTAAGCGATATGTAGGGGCTGAAGATCAATCAGTCGATTATCATAGAAAGTATATGGAGTAGGGTAGGATAGTGGAATGAAAAGTGCGAATAATATTTGCAGAATATCGTCAATGCTTGTAGTTACATAATATATTTAAGACTAGTGTCGGTGAAGGGTGTTAGGTTTAAGGGTCTAATCTGGATAAGTTAGGTTACAGCGGTGATGGGGTCCGTTTCAGTATTCGTAGTTAGTAGGATTAGAAGTAAGTTATGTTGGTGGTGGGGGGCTATCGGGCGGTTAGAGTTAATATCTGGTTAGTTTTATATTTAGGCATATGATGTAGGGTTAGTTTATGAGTATTAATAAGTGATTAGGATTGATAATGAACATAAGAAAAAAATACCGATAACGGGGTGTAGTTCCGGCTGGGCTTTTGGTTTCTCCTTGTCATTTAATTTTATTTTGTTTTTTTTTTTTGTTGCTTCTTTCCATATTACTTTAGTATGATTCTTTTTTGTCATTCATTTTTCCTTCTTCTCCTGCGTTGTTATATTGGAATATTTTCGTGTTGTACAATACCGCATTCTAAAATCGAGATCAATTGGCATTAGAATCGTGGATAACAAATGAACGGATACCAACACCAGTACAAAACTAAAACAGGCAACATATAGCCAGACAGGGAAGGGTATGGTAGGAAGAAAGGGGCGCTGTGCGAAAAGAGTAGGTCTGAGTGTCGATGCGAGAATGAGTATGGTGTGATTTTGTGACCATTAAGTCAGAATTCAAGCACCCGGGAGATACTTCTGTTTTCATGAACGGACGCGACCAAGCTAGGTGAGCAGTCGTGTGAATCGGTTTTCGGGAATCGGTTTCCAAGTTAGAGTTGTAATCGCGTTTGAATCGGTAAAGAAAATGGTCGAAAATTTCGAAGAAATTCTCTGAAGGGAGGGGGGTGTTACGTGTTCATAGATTTTTCTTTAAAGTTTGAAAACAAAAAAAAAATCTCCAGCGTCCTCCAAAAGGGAGCACGATGGAGATAGTTACAAATCACAACTCTCAGAGTTTAACATGAAGATAAATAGACCAAAACAATGTGATAAGGAAAACGAGGGTCGATTTAATTAAACTATAATTTGTAATTTACCATAAGTAGCAATAGCGATAGGTTAATTTAGTTTTAAGATGGAGCGTTACGATATCACGAAGGAAGTACAGGCGTCAGCCGCAACGGAAAAATAAACCACAATAATCACCCAAGACGTCACCAGCAGTAGGATGCGATAGCCTTCAAAGACTCGAAACGATACTCATAAGACAGATTTTCGTTATGGATGCGCCAGGTGAAGATCAGGGCCTGTATCGCAGATGAACGCACGGCAAAACGACGCGCATTTCGGGCATCGGGGATCAACATCCCTGACCTATGCTAACACTTGACCCACTTTCAATTGGTTGGCGACAGCCGCGACAGATATGGCTGGACTCGCGACGGACGTATAGTCTGGCCGGCGATAAAACGTGAAAATACACTTGCGGCGAAATTTTCGGGGCTCCCAGAACGCGCTCCAGAATCACGGGAGTAGGCGACCCACAATACAATTGGTTAAATCAACGTAAACATACCCGACATTATCACTGGTACGATTATCACTGACACTACGCCGCGACTTTTCGTTTTATGTGATCGTTTCACTTACCTGCATTGTTGGGGGGATCTGAACTCGACTTTCGCCATCCATTACGCCGCTTCATACTCACAGCACCAAGCTTCACACTTAACACGTTCCATGAATGTAGATAAGTAGTATCGAACGAATAAAAACTCACGTCAAGACTTGCAAATTGAAGTTGACGTGGAGAAACGTCAACGAATTGTCATCGGCCAGATGTGACAGTGTTGAGTTTGAGTTGTCCCAAATGTGGGCCGTGTGTTGAATAGACAACTCAACACTCAGGTGAGTGTAACTGCCGGGGTGAATACGCCCAACGGGGTTTGAAAATCCCGCTGCCGCCAAAAACTTTTCCTGCCGGCTGGATGAGGGAAAAAGGTTTCTTTTTGGCGACAAGCGGTGAGTGATCGGACGTGCCTAGGAAGCTGTAACCTGTATCTATTTACTACTTATATTTTTGCATGTATCCGGAACGAGCGCGGGATAAGGAGAATAAACGAAAAGGCGAATGGTAGTTTTGTTGGTGCCCGGAGTAATTTGAAGGAAACATTTTTTTTCGAAGGCAACGTAACGTAGACAAGGGACTGCCGAGTACGGGAATTTATTGAAGCGAACGATATCAAATCCAGCTCAAACAAATTAGATTGCGAATCATCTGGAGACACGAACGATAGAAATTATTACATCACGATTGCGGAGTAGACCCGAATGAGGACGAGTCGCAGTTGGATCCAGGTAGTGTGCACACTTAGGCTAAGTAGGAAATAAGATACTTTAGAGCGCTACATTGTTTTGGAAGAGTGTACAGTCTATTAACGTAGAAGCGAGTAATTGTGTTTTCAATAATAGTGTCTTAACGGAAATGAGAGTTTTGATTTAGATTCCGGAGTAAAGCGGGCCATAAAATCCGATAGTAGAGAAAGTATCTTAGATACGTTTATTTGAAACCGGGAAGTTTGTTTTTAAAAAAAGACGGTTGCGGAGGGTGGGGTCTTCTCGCTTCAGAGTGACGTCAACAAGGTGATTTCGGGGTTCGAAGCGAGTGGCGCCCGAACCACCCCATCTCCGGTGAGTGAGCACCCCCCCCCGAAATTGCCCCCTTGAGTTCAGGCAGGAACCCAGGGGGTTCTTGTGAGACTTCCGACGGGAAAACGGTAACAAGGTGTCGTTTAACGAGTGGAGGAACAAGGAGGAAGGGGCGCCAGTCAAAGCGAAGACAACCAGGTCCGCGAGTAAGGTTATGTGTACTGTATTCTGGGATCGCCGGGGCGTGCTATACGGCGCCTTCCTGCGCACCCAACGTACTATCAATGCTGCATACTACTCTAACCTTCTGAAAACACACGTGAAACCCGCTTATTGCTCGAAACGGAGGAGCATTCCAGCACGAAGTGCGATTTTTCTCCAGGATACCGCGCGCCCTCATACCGTGCGTCTCACACTCGATACAATATTTGAATTGGGGTGGGAGGTACTGAAACACCCTCCCTACAGTCCGGATTTATCACCCTGCGACTACCACATGTTTGGATCACTGAAAGAGGCCCTCGGAGGTTAAAGATTCAACACTGACGACGAGGCAGAGGAGTTCGTGCGCACATGGCTGTCTGAGTTGCCCAAAGAATTCTTCGATACCAGCATCAAAATGCTTCCGGAAAGGTGGACAAAATGCGTAACTAGTGAGGGGAACTACCTAGAAAAACGGAATTTTCGTAAATTTTTTCGATAGTAAATAAACGTGTCAGAGCATTTGTCTCGATCATATTTGAACCACCCTCGTATTCATGCAGAATCACCTGTCGATATGTTTTGGACTTTTTTCCTAACAGCTTTTATAGAAAAATTTTACTGGATTGCCTTTCGAAAACTATACTAAACGCTTACAAGCCCGACGAGTTCAAAGGTCGATCTACTTTGCGTCAGTATCTGCCTAATAAACCCATCAAATGAGGCTACAAGGCATGGGTCAGAGTAAATAAATTGGACTATGTGTCACAATTTCAAATATATACTGGCAAAGTAGGTGACTCGGTCGAGAAGGTGTTGGGGCCAAGAGTTGTGATAGATCTCACGTACTGTCGGAAAGTTCGCAGGATTTATTTTGATAATTATTTCACTAATGAAAGACCTGCTGTTAGATAATATAATGCTTGTGGTACAGTAAGAAAAAAACAGAAAGATTTACCAACGAACTTTGAAATTGTTTTTGCGGGATGATTAAAATTGAAAAATTGTTGTTGAAATTTTTCTTGACAAAGTGGTTTCGAAAGTATGCACTGTTTCTCATCAGACACCAGCTCACAGTGCATACTTGACTGATGTGACGACTTGCAGTTGGAAATCATCAATTTTTATTTACGCTACTTGTGACAAATTTTAACATCTCCGACTTATATCCATGGAAATAATTTACTCCTTAAGGTTATTGATTTGTGATCATGGTTCCCTTCTTGTCTATAAATCAGCATAGACAATGTATATCGTCTCTGAAGCTTATCAAAGTAGAGAATAATTGATACGGGAAACTCGATCGTTTTGCGGAATAAGCTTCCGAAAGCAGAATCAAATTGGAATTATTTTCGCGGGATGATTAAAGTTGAAAAATATTTATTGAAATTTTTGTTGACAAAGTGGTTTCGAAAGTATGCACTGATTCTCCTCAGACACCAGCTCACAGTGCATACTTGACTGATGTGACCACTTGCAGTTGGAAATCTTTAACTTTTATTTACGTTAGTTGTGACAAATTTTAACATCTCCGACTTATTTCTATCGACATAATTTACTCATGAAGGTTATTGATTTGTGATCATGGTTCCCTTCTTGTCTATAAATCAGCATAGACAACGTATATCGTCTCTAAAGCTTATCAAAGCAGAGAATAATAGTACTAAGTATAGATCATTAATTTGTATGTACGTTAGCTGTGACCAGTGCTGCCACTCCCAAATTTTCATTGGTAAAACTGTATCAAAAAGTTTAAAAAGTTGGTTCGAGGTATTGGAAAAAAACTTAGTTTGGAACTACTATATTTATTGAATAATATAGAGCCTAAAACAAATATCACAAATTGCTTCTGCTCTTTGTTTTCATCGGTATATTGCCATTAATATTGAGGCCACACAAAATAAAATTATGGTAAAATGTAGGTTCTTTGCGAATGCGCACAAAATTCTCACGACATTAGTACAGAAAGCAGACTAATTTTAGTGAAAGTCGCTGTTTAAAATTTCAAAAGATAAAAATAATAATAATTCTTCATTTTAAATTAGAACCATACAGATATCGTTATTATTTGAATAGCTTGAAAATTTCAAATCTTCAGAGTCCATCACATAATAAATATCTTTCTTAGTTCAGAGTGTAAAGCAGATTGAAGTTGGCATTTATTACTACTAGAGAGAGAGAGAGAGAGAGAGGAGATTTGGTTGGCACATGGAAGATATATTAAAAAACTGAATTTATTTACTGGATGACAAAAATCATTTTGCTAAAAATCAGTGGGTTGCTGTATCATTGTATCAAAAATATAAGGCTTAAATAAAAACATATCAAAATGATACAAATGCATCAAAAGTGGGAACCCTGCTTGTGACAAATTTTAACATCCTCTTATATCCACTGTTTCACTAAGTATCACTCAGTAGGGCCTAGAGGTTCCAGCAATTAACCACCTCAAAATTCACATTTTGAGCTTTTGAAATTTTTGTGAAACATACAAAATGTTTTCTTTATAATATTTTTTTCAATATTAAAATACAAACTGTTAAAAAGCGTTCGTTGTTTCGGCTCAAGGTTCAAAGGAATATATATGTCTATATATATATATATATATATATATATATATATATATATATATATATATATATATATATATATATATATATATATATATATATATATATATATATATATATATATATATGTATATATATATATATATATATATATAAATATATATATACATATATGTATAAATATATATATATATATATATATATATATATATATATATATATATATATATAAATATATAAATATGTATATGTATATGTATATCTATATATATATATATATATATATATATATATATATATATATATATATATATATATATATATATATATATATATAT
>OZ022264.1:127026673-127064173 GCA_963978885.1 Nemotelus pantherinus | reverse complement strand
ATCTTGTCCTGTGTTTACATAAACAAAAAAAAAATTTGATATGGTGTAACGGGCACGCCTGGTAACCCTTGCCCAATTTACCTATATTTTTAGCATCAAAAATTTCTGTTCACGGAAACTCACGATCCAATGAGCAGAATTAATTGAAATTAGCAGAATGAATTGGTCCTATATAGAACCAGGTCTGATAGAAGTAATTTTGAAATGCAGGTGATTCTGTGCCAGTGGTGCCATCTTGAAAAATCACTAAAAAAGATAACTGCTTTAAGCCCTCTAAATTCTGATTCAATCGTTCGATTTTGACGAAATTCACACAGTAGGTGAACCTTATTTAATACCACGTTCGGTAGAAATTTGGTTGAAAAATTCGATTGGAGCTGCCAGCTATGATAATTTTGGTGTCTTAAATTTGAAAAAATTAAAAATTTGGAAGTGAAAACATTAAACCATCGAATTTCTAAAAACTGTCCGTTTCTTACAATAAAACCAATCTGTATACAAATCTTATGCTTTATCTACACGTTCAAAGTAAAACTTTGGAATTTTCATGTCGGACAAGAACGGTAACCCTCTCCCAGTCAACCTATATTTTTCGCATCAAAAACTTCTGTTCACGGGAACTCACGAACCAATAATCAGATACCATTGAAATTTACAGAATGCATTGGACTTAAGTAGGACCAGGTCTGAAAGAAGCGATTTTGAATTGTGGACAACTCTGTGCCAGTGGTGCCATCTTGGTGCCATCTTACAAAGAAAAAAAACTGCTTTTTGCCCTATGAAATTTGAATAAGTTACCAGATTTTCTTGAAATTGACACAGTAGCTGAACCCTACTCTAAACTCTGTTTGATAGAAATTTAGTTGAAAAATTCGATTGGTTCTGCCAGCTATGGTAATTTTTGTGTCTTTGGATTTGAAAATTCGCTCAGGAAAATAAAATTTTTTGCTCTATAGCTTCCAGTGCAGTCATGAAATCAATACGAATTTCATACAATTAATGGAACCTACTACAAACATTATTCAGGCCAAATTTGGTTGAAAAGCCACGATAGGGTTGCCAGCTATTGTTGGTTTTGTGTTTGTTTGCAATATCTTTATTAAGCAGTTTTATCGTAGAATTTTCAATTGGTAATGATATTGTAGTGACAATAAACAGCAAATATTAAGCTTTCCATTATTTGAAAAAACTCGCTGTAGGTAATCCTAAATTTCTTTATACTCCTATAACTTCGAATGCAATATAACAACTTGAAGCAGATGTGATATATTTTTTGGTTTGATACTGGCGAAAGATTGCCAGCACGAGTCGGTTGTGCTACTTTTGTATCAATAAATGCTTACAGTTAGTATTCACACCGGAAACATTTACAATGAAAATAAATAACCGATGTTTCAATTCCCAAAGTTCTGCAAATTTTTCGGATCGCAGCCCCAAACACCAACTTCAGTTACATTTCTGCAGGCACTGAGCATTTTCTTCATTGATGTTATATGAGATGCTGCTTTCGAAATTTTGTGAAATAAGCAACTGATAACGAATATAATTAGCCCGTGTTTTGCTCTCATAAATGTTGAAATTCATGCCAGTGGTGATATCTGAAACCTTCCACCATATGAGTTATAATGCATTCTTGAGACCAAAGTAGAACATGGCGTTTGAAACAGTTTGGCCGTAATAAGCAGCTCATGTGTTGGAATATGCACTCAAAACCTGCACGATTCTTCTACTGTTCTTCGAACATTAGTGTTTCTAGCGGTTCAGGTGCGCTAGAGTTTTTTATGCTTATTAAGGTTTTGAGTATAATTTTTCTCGTTTCTGCATCCTCTTTTTTGTGCACGATGACTTTCTGTTCTCTGTGTTGTGTTGGTTTCTTTTTCTAATGACTCCATAGAAGTTATTTCTCCATCATGAAATCACTCTCATATGTATTTTTCTAACGTTAACGCTTTTTCGCATTACACGGAATATTTCTATAAAGTAATAATGTGCATTGGAATTTTATAACTAAAACAAGTATGTTTTACCTGATTCACTGTCTGATAACATCATATAAAAATAATTTTAATAATGCTAATGATGTGTACTACATTAGATATCACTATAATGTAACTGCAAAACTGCACTATCTTTTCTCACTTATGAAAATGTGTCAACTAATCAAAACTTTTTCTTTCTCTTCCCCACTAAGCCCCGCAATTTATTTCTGAGTTCAGTGACTTACGCCACCTTCAAAATAAACATGTTTGTTATACCATTAATTAGCAAAACTTCTCTCGAACAAAATTTTAATAGTTCTGAACAAATTGATTTAAATTATTTTTTTTTGAAGAGATACCGTTAAATTGTAATTGATGTTATCATTAACTTGATTTTTTTGAAAAAGTGACTTATGCCACTTTCAAAATAAACGGCTCATATATAGATATAAATATATATATTGTTGCGGAACAGCTGTGAACAGCCGCCACCACAACAGAAATTGTAGCCTGACCTGCTACCCTCGCGTGACTAATGGTGCCGGCTAGTCACCGGTGTCGTGGGTAATTTAAGGGGCAGGTCAAGCCCTAGCTGTGTCACGCATAGGTAGACCTAATCACAAAGAAGAAGGAAAAAAAAATCCAGCAAGAGGGAAAAGGGAGCTCACTTCCATACATGGCTTCACTGAACCTATTCGTTGGTGTTTACTTACTCATTGCTATTTAATATTCCTTATATAAGAAAACTAATACAAGTTCTTTCTTTTTTAACGTAAAACAAATATATTCAAAATAGTAAAACAAATAAAATGAAAACAATTCTCCAAAACAATCTAAAAAAACATATTCAAAAATCAAGTAATTCTAAATAATAACAGGGACTTCAATTACTATAAAAGTAAATAGAAATAAAAACAAAATATCCATGCAATAACTTCCAATAAATTAAATATTAAAATTCATTAATAATTACATGTATAAAATCAAAATAATTCTCTTACCAGTGTTCCGGAAGACGGTACCGTATCCTCGCTCACTGTAACTTATTTAGTTTGATTGTTTTTAAGAATGGAATTAAATTATCCAAATTAAACTGTGGTTTATATATATTAATATTATATTTTTTTTTTAAACTTTTTGCTCAAAAAGAAATTTGCATTAGGATAAGACGTTACTTCAACAGTCTTTACACTTTGTATCAATAGTAATGTTCAAATTGTTTAATTGTCGATGATTAATTCAATTTTGTTTCTCGTTCTAAACACTGGTGTGGAGAGAAGATCCTGCATGCACTTCCATCAGCATTTTATTTTTCATCTCAATCAAATTCCCGGTGTGAATATCTATAGCCATAAAATCAAATCAGCAACGGAGATCCAGTTGTTGTCAGAGGCATCTTTCCAATGCTTTGTACGGTATCATAAATTCGATATAAAATAGTGTTTGAGTTAAACGATAACTCTGTTCGGTCCTGATTGCTAATTGCACCAACTCGCAATCAAATCACAGTGCTATCCCACGCACATTAACTTTCACAAGTTCGCAAAATTTTTCCCAGAACATATTCCAAAGGTAACTTTGTAACTTTTATCACTATGTGCACACTATTTTTCTGTACAGGTTTATTCGCGCACAAATTCTCGATTCCGATTCGTGTTCAATTGGATTATGTCACGTAGAGTACGAATTTAGCACAAAATTAGAATAATTTTAATCTTAACAGTTTTTCAATTTTGCGAATCAAACCAAATTATAGCTTTGCGTCATCTCAAGAACTTCGACGCTCTCGCAAACGTTTAGACCAAGACCACCTTTTCGGTCAGCGTCAAAACCAAAACTCCCCGGTTCAGCGCCAAAATTCAACTTCCCTGTCCCCAGCAAAAATTCACGCTGACATAATAATTGCCAGTTCAGTTTCCAGCTGATCCCGTTGCCGCCATCTCCCGCAACAACTTATCTCTCCAGCAAGCATCACCCGAACAACAAGCAATGCAGTTCAAATGCACTCAGGTGTTGATTGCATTTGAACTGCACCGCTTCATTGTTGTTGTTTTTTTTTTTCTCAGTGTTTAGGTGATGCTTGCAGAGCAACAACCGCTCGTTTTGTTTTTATACAGGCAATGCAATTCGAATGCCACTAGATGTCAATAACTTTAATTGAGTGCAATGACATTCGAATTGCACCGCCTGACTGTTTTGTTTTGTTTTTTTTTCTATATATATTGCTGTGAGTGGCGGCAAACAGCTGTCCGTAATAGCGTGGGGACGACTCACCCCAGGAGAAGGGTCTCAACGCCGGGCAACAACCAGTCGCAGAGGGACAGAGACGTCAGGATCCCTATCGGATATCCTTAGCGTGATAGACGCCCATCGAATTTCCCTTCTCGTCCTCAAGCTCGTATGCCACAAGACCTCGCGGACAACGAACCGTAGCACGAACAAGCTTCGGGGAAAGCTTGGCCGCGAAACGGTCCGCCGCACTACTGAGAGCGTGATTCCGAACGAAAACCTCCTGCCCTGGAACAAAGGATTTAAACTGACTGCGCAAATTATACCTTTGTGCGCCCTTTGCGTAGGCCTGCGTTAATTTTTCCTTCACTCGATCGTGTATGAGACGCAGTCGATCACAATGAGTGTTCAGTTTCACCTCCCCATCCTCAAACGCGTTCAACTGTCGCAACAGAGCGTAATCAGAGCCATGTTGAATAGGGTGGTAACCAAACATTAGGAAATGGGGGGAACACTCAGTGGCCTCATGTACAACATTTCGAAAGGCTGCACATGATTCCACCAAATGCTCATCCCAATTCCGGTGTTCGTCCCCTTTGTAGGCTCTGATTGCGTTAAGGATGCTTCGGTTTGCTCGCTCTGAAGCATTGGCTTGAGGCGAATACAAGGGAGTGAATATATGCTCGACCCCATATTCTCCTAAGAACTTAGCCAATGCCTTTGCAGTAAACTGAACACCATTGTCGGAGTGAAGGAATTCAGGCACTCCAAAGGTCAAGAAAATCTTGCTCAGATATTTAACCACGGCCTCAGCAGTAGCTTTTGGCAAGGCCTTGAGCCACACAAACTTTGTGTAGTGGTCTAGCACCACGAGTAGCTGCACATTCCCATGTTTTGACCGTGGGTATGGGCCCATGAAATCCACAAACAAGCGCTGCAACGGTCGATCCGTATCTCGAGATGAGCCCATTGGTGGTCGCATCACGGCATTCGGAGGCTTAATTTGCTTGCATGTTTTACAAGCTTTGACATGCTCTGCAACGTCTTGCCTTAAACGAGGCCAATAATAATAGCGTTGCAGAAGCTCAATCGTTTTCCGAATGCCGAAATGAGAGCCCAATGGATCATCATGAGCACGGAGAATCAGCTCTTGCTTGTGACTTTCTGGTACCCATAATTTGGTTGTGGGAATGTCAGTGGTCAGCGTTCCTGTCGTGCTGGTAGTAATATACACCCGCCCATCTCGAACATAAACGTTCAAAAAACGATCAGGCTGTGTCATGACTTGATTCACCAGCTCGACATATGTTGGGTCCTGGAACGCTGACTCGGGAATTATTGCAGCCACACGATGGTGCTCCGGCAAACATCCATTAATGGCCATCACCTCCTCGCTGCATCCGTGTGCCCTTGACAAAGCATCGGGTACGATGTTCTGTGACCCTTTTCGATGCTCAATGACAAAATCAAAGCCCTGCAGCTTCAAACTCCAACGGGCAAGTCTTCCAGAGAGGTCCTGTTGGCTCATGAGCCATTTAAGGCTAGCATGATCAGTGATGATGGTAAAGGGCAACCCCTCAATATATGCTCGAAATTTCTTGACGCTTTGCACCGCAGCCAGGCATTCTAGCTCTGTGATACTATAGTTGTGCTGCGCAGCATTTAACTTCGAGGACATATAAGCGATGGGATGCTCTCCACCATCATCATCCTTCTGAAACAGGACGCTCCCGATACCCGTAGTGCTAGCGTCACACTGAATATAAAAGTGTTTGGTGAAGTCAGGATTCACCAGCACTGGAGCAGAAACTAACAGTTCCTTGACTCTATCGAAAGCCACTCCCGCTCCTTGAGTCCACTGGAAAGCCTTTTTGCTTTTCAACAAGTCTGTCAGTGGTGCTGTCACGGAAGCGAAATTAGGGACAAAACGACGATACCAACCTGCCATGCCCATGAACCTTCTCACGTCTTTCGCACTTTTTGGTACTGGATAGGACACGATGCCAGACACTTTCTCGGGGTCTGTCTTCAGGATACCGTCACTAACCACATATCCAAGGTATCTGATTTCCCTTTGAACGAACTTACTTTTTTCGACATTGATGGTGAGTTTAGCTGCATGTAACAGCTGTGCAACTGTGGAAAGAAGTTCCAAGTGCTCATCAAATGTCGAACTTGTAATAAGTAAGTCGTCAAGGTATACAAACACCTTGTCATGCAGCTCAAGAGGTATAATCCGATGCATCAGTCTGCACATAGTTTGCGGTGCGTTACACAGACCAAAAGGCATGACCGTGAAATGGTACAGGGGCCTGCCAGGCACAGTAAATGCCGTCTTCTCCCTAGATTCCGCGTCCAAAGGAATTTGCCAGAAGGCATCCTTTAAGTCCAGACTTGTGATGAATTTAGTGGACTGAAGTCGCGAAAGCAGCCCCTCAATCAAGGGCAACGGATACGCATCCTTTATGGTGACCTCATTCAACCTTCGGGCATCGAGACATAGACGCACCTTACCTGGCTTGCGTACTAGCGTTACGGGTGAGCTCCACGCACTGTGACTTTCCTCAATTACTCCCAAGGAAAGCATACGATCCAGTTCATCAAACAACAGTTTCTGGACCGCTGGAGAGACAGCATAGTGTCTCTGCTTGATGGGTTTCGCGGAACCGGTATCAATGTGGTGACTTAGCAAAGAAGTTTTACCAAGCCCCAAAACATTGAACGATGGAAACTGTTGTTTGACAAGCTCTAAACGTTGCTGATCCTCAGGAAGCCAATGGTGAAAACCAACAGCGGGTGTTTCGGGCAAAACCTCAACAGCGGAGACTTGCACTGGCGCAATCCGAAACGTATTCCAGAAATCAATTCCCAGATATACGCGACCGGTCAAAGATGGAACAATTAAAAATCGTACCATCTTCAAGCGGCCGTTGAATCGCACCAGCGCACGCACGTATCCTAGAACGGGAGCCTTTTGACCCGATGTAGTAAGGATGTCAGTCTGCAGCATTAACATCTGCAGCCCAAGATCCTTAATCAGGTCCAAAGATCCCGCTCCAAGTATACTCACGCTAGCTCCACTGTCAAGGAGCCCCATGAGCTTCCGACCTTTTATTTCGATTTCAGCAAAAGGCCGGTTTTCCCCGTACGGCGTCAGAATTGAATCTGCGCAAGCTTGCTTCAATAATCTACGCAAGGTAAAGTACCTCCATGATCTCCCAAAAGCAGAATTTGGTGACCAATTAAAGGAGCGTGTGCGACGAGAAGTTCGGCCATCTCCGGAGGCCGACCAACTAGAAGGGAAATTACAAGACTCGGTCAAAGGCTGATTTGCAGACCAAGGTGTTTGGGTCGCAGTGTCAGCCGTATTTAATGTTTGGCATCCTATTGAAGACGCCACAACTCTGGGTCCACATTGGTGGCCACATCTGTGGTCTCGAGACGCCGTTGTTGTGTGGCAGATGGACCGCTCCGAATCCCCGTATTCGTTACGATCCGCCTGGCGTTTCCCGAGCCGTTGCATCGTCCACACCTGGGTTTAAGAACATCAGGAGCTCCACAACCATAGCAAAAAATTCTGGTTGGAGGCACAGAACAATCTTGGTAAGAATGCCCCAGGTCTTGGCAATTCCAACAGACCCGGAGATCTGTGGATGAATGTGTCGGACGAGAATTTGACGATACCACTGGTTGGGACCTACGTGTCATTAGAGGAGCGCGAGCTGATGTGGTGACTGCTTCCACCAAATGAGCTGTATCATCATTTTCAGGCTCATATAGTTCATGGACCACGCGTCGCGTTTGGGTGCTATCAGCTCGTTGACCCGACGGATACCACACACTTTCAGTCGCCACACACCGCCGCAGCAACTCACGAGCATTTCGGAATTCGAGCCCAGCCAAGTGCTCTCGTAGGCGCCGGTTCATGTTGCGTAGCAATATGCACTGGAGGTCAACATCGGATAATGGGTTGCTGAGCTGCAGAGCCATTGCCTCGATCGCATCGAAGAACACCTGGATGGACTCGCCCGGTTTTTGAGTGCGAGCGTCGATTTCTCGCCTGATATCGACGTCACTTCGACGGTCCTCAAAACGCTCTCGCAGCTCCTGTTCAAGATCAGCCCAAGTCACCGAACCATGGAGCTCCATATAACGCCAGTACCACTCTTCCGCTGGACCTTGAAGTAACAAATGTAGGTCGTGAGCGAGTACGGCCAACGAAACCCCATAGCTCGCCGCCATGGTCTTGACTCTAAACAAGAACCGAGTCACGCTGAGACCCGTCGAAGTGCCATCGAAGCGAATTGTCCACTTTGACGGTGGCATAATAGCGGAGGATCTGCTGGAATTCATCGAATGGGATGTTTCAGCTCCGTCCAATCTGCGAGGGATTGCAGGGCCTTCGATATCGGCTCCATCTCCTTCTAAATGACCCGTAGAATGAAAGGGCCCAGGTGCTGACGATGGTCCTGGAATTGTGGCGGGAACGCCACCCGAAAATGGTTGAGCACGTTGCTCAGCTGGTGGAGTGAGCGATAACCGTTCCAATGCTCGGCTCAAGCGATCAAAGCCAGAATCATTATTAGTGGGTTTACGATTGCGTTTTGCTCGAGGCATTTTCCCAAATTATAAAGACCAGCAATCGATTATAAATAATGATAAATAAATATTAATATTTTACAGAAGATCTAAACCCTAACTAATTAAAACCCAAAACCCAATAAAATAGGTAAATTTTAAAACAAAAGTAATCCCTAGATAAATAAACTTAAATCCAATCAAATTCGAACTAAATTCCAATTTATAAGTTCCAATTTGAACACCTAGCGCTGAAGCAATTCTTCAAATAATAAGCAATTCTTCAATAAATAACCGCAACGCTTATAAAACAAAGTTCAATTTAGATATGCAAAACGAAATCATGCAAACGAAAGCCATGCAAAAATCCACTAAATGATATCTTGAACTCCGATAAAAATAATCATGCCAAAATTATATAAACTAAAATACTAGCAACTGCTAGTACTTGAAAAGAATACAAAAAAAAAATTAATACATATTTAGGTTCAGTGAAACCAAGTGTCAGTGAGCATATTAGGAGGGAAACAAAGGTATGAAATTGGAGAAGGAAACAAAAGGATGGAGGAAAAATGCACCATGATTCCGGGTGGAGCAACCCAGAAGATGCCGGAAGGGAACACCCAATTCAAAATAGATGAGATATAATCATCGACAGCTATTGCCGGATATGGAGTCCGCAAGGCATCAACGGAATCACCCCAAAAACCTGACGAGAGTGTAAAAACGCCACTCAATTCTAATTGCTTAGTCAAGCTAAGCGACTCGCAGACGAGGATATGAGTGACGCTCAACCCCCATCAGGCCCAGAACCACAGCCCAATCTTCCTGTCTAACAATTGACAACCCACAACAGCTGAATAGGCGTCACTGTTGTGGTAGCGACCGTTCACAACGAAAGAAAGTAAAGTTGAAATTAAGGGAAGAGAAAAGAAAAAGTAAATGTATTAAGTAAATATAATCCAATATGAATGATCTGATACAAATGCCATCTACGCCAAAGAAACAAAAAAAAAATGGCTGAGGCAACCAAGTGCTCCCGGGAACAAGTGTCACCCCAGCCTATCAGATCATTCATTCGGAGCATGATAAGGTGAAAATTCAAAAATAAACGGAAAATGAACTAAAATCAAAAAAATCAAATACAAGTTAAAACTAATGAACTTCGAGAAAATCTAAAATGGCATTTGATATATAAAAACTTTAACATAATAAACAATTAAATGAAATAAACAAAAAACTAAAACCGATTTTACACCAAAGCCTTGAAACCAAATTTTGGGCGCCATTTGTTGCGGAACAGCTGTGAACAGCCGCCACCACAACAGAAATTGTGGCCTGACCTGCTACCCTCGCGTGACTAATGGTGCCGGCTAGTCACCGGTGTCGTGGGTAATTTAAGGGGCAGGTCAAGCCCTAGCTGTGTCACGCATAGGTAGACCTAATCACAAAGAAGAAGGAAAAAAAAATCCAGCAAGAGGGAAAAGGGAGCTCACTTCCATACATGGCTTCACTGAACCTATTCGTTGGTGTTTACTTACTCATTGCTATTTAATATTCCTTATATAAGAAAACTAATGCAAGTTCTTTCTTTTTTAACGTAAAACAAATATATTCAAAATAGTAAAACAAATAAAATGAAAACAATTCTCCAAAACAATCTAAAAAAAAATATTCAAAAATCAAGTAATTCTAAATAATAACAGGGACTTCAATTACTATAAAAGTAAATAGAAATAAAAACAAAATATCCATGCAATAACTTCCAATAAATTAAATATTAAAATTCATTAATAATTACATATATAAAATCAAAATAATTCTCTTACCAGTGTTCCGGAAGACGGTACCGTATCCTCGCTCACTGTAACTTATTTAGTTTGATTGTTTTTAAGAATGGAATTAAATTATCCAAATTAAACTGTGGTTTATATATATTAATATTATATTTTTTTTTTAAACTTTTTGCTCAAAAAGAAATTTGCATTAGGATAAGACGTTACTTCAACAGTCTTTACACTTTGTATCAATAGTAATGTTCAAATTGTTTAATTGTCGATGATTAATTCAATTTTGTTTCTCGTTCTAAACACTGGTGTGGAGAGAAGATCCTGCATGCACTTCCATCAGCATTTTATTTTTCATCTCAATCAAATTCCCGGTGTGAATATCTATAGCCATAAAATCAAATCAGCAACGAAGATCCAGTTGTTGTCAGAGGCATCTTTCCAATGCTTTGTACGGTATCATAAATTCGATATAAAATAGTGTTTGAGTTAAACGATAACTCTGTTCGGTCCTGATTGCTAATTGCACCAACTCGCAATCAAATCACAGTGCTATCCCACGCACATTAACTTTCACAAGTTCGCAAAATTTTTCCCAGAACATATTCCAAAGGTAACTTTGTAACTTTTATCACTATGTGCACACTATTTTTCTGTACAGGTTTATTCGCGCACAAATTCTCGATTCCGATTCGTGTTCAATTGGATTATGTCACGTAGAGTACGAATTTAGCACAAAATTAGAATAATTTTAATCTTAACAGTTTTTCAATTTTGCGAATCAAACCAAATTATAGCTTTGCGTCATCTCAAGAACTTCGACGCTCTCGCAAACGTTTAGACCAAGACCACCTTTTCGGTCAGCGTCAAAACCAAAACTCCCCGGTTCAGCGCCAAAATTCAACTTCCCTGTCCCCAGCAAAAATTCACGCTGACATAATAATTGCCAGTTCAGTTTCCAGCTGATCCCGTTGCCGCCATCTCCCGCAACAACTTATCTCTCCAGCAAGCATCACCCGAACAACAAGCAATGCAGTTCAAATGCACTCAGGTGTTGATTGCATTTGAACTGCACCGCTTCATTGTTGTTGTTTTTTTTTTTCTCAGTGTTTAGGTGATGCTTGCAGAGCAACAACCGCTCGTTTTGTTTTTATACAGGCAATGCAATTCGAATGCCACTAGATGTCAATAACTTTAATTGAGTGCAATGACATTCGAATTGCACCGCCTGACTGTTTTGTTTTGTTTTTTTTTCTATATATATTGCTGTGAGTGGCGGCAAACAGCTGTCCGTAATAGCGTGGGGACGACTCACCCCAGGAGAAGGGTCTCAACGCCGGGCAACAACCAGTCGCAGAGGGACAGAGACGTCAGGATCCCTATCGGATATCCTTAGCGTGATAGACGCCCATCGAATTTCCCTTCTCGTCCTCAAGCTCGTATGCCACAAGACCTCGCGGACAACGAACCGTAGCACGAACAAGCTTCGGGGAAAGCTTGGCCGCGAAACGGTCCGCCGCACTACTGAGAGCGTGATTCCGAACGAAAACCTCCTGCCCTGGAACAAAGGATTTAAACTGACTGCGCAAATTATACCTTTGTGCGCCCTTTGCGTAGGCCTGCGTTAATTTTTCCTTCACTCGATCGTGTATGAGACGCAGTCGATCACAATGAGTGTTCAGTTTCACCTCCCCATCCTCAAACGCGTTCAACTGTCGCAACAGAGCGTAATCAGAGCCATGTTGAATAGGGTGGTAACCAAACATTAGGAAATGGGGGGAACACTCAGTGGCCTCATGTACAACATTTCGAAAGGCTGCACATGATTCCACCAAATGCTCATCCCAATTCCGGTGTTCGTCCCCTTTGTAGGCTCTGATTGCGTTAAGGATGCTTCGGTTTGCTCGCTCTGAAGCATTGGCTTGAGGCGAATACAAGGGAGTGAATATATGCTCGACCCCATATTCTCCTAAGAACTTAGCCAATGCCTTTGCAGTAAACTGAACACCATTGTCGGAGTGAAGGAATTCAGGCACTCCAAAGGTCAAGAAAATCTCGCTCAGATATTTAACCACGGCCTCAGCAGTAGCTTTTGGCAAGGCCTTGAGCCACACAAACTTTGTGTAGTGGTCTAGCACCACGAGTAGCTGCACATTCCCATGTTTTGACCGTGGGTATGGGCCCATGAAATCCACAAACAAGCGCTGCAACGGTCGATCCGTATCTCGAGATGAGCCCATTGGTGGTCGCATCACGGCATTCGGAGGCTTAATTTGCTTGCATGTTTTACAAGCTTTGACATGCTCTGCAACGTCTTGCCTTAAACGAGGCCAATAATAATAGCGTTGCAGAAGCTCAATCGTTTTCCGAATGCCGAAATGAGAGCCCAATGGATCATCATGAGCACGGAGAATCAGCTCTTGCTTGTGACTTTCTGGTACCCATAATTTGGTTGTGGGAATGTCAGTGGTCAGCGTTCCTGTCGTGCTGGTAGTAATATACACCCGCCCATCTCGAACATAAACGTTCAAAAAACGATCAGGCTGTGTCATGACTTGATTCACCAGCTCGACATATGTTGGGTCCTGGAACGCTGACTCGGGAATTATTGCAGCCACACGATGGTGCTCTGGCAAACATCCATTAATGGCCATCACCTCCTCGCTGCATCCGTGTGCCCTTGACAAAGCATCGGGTACGATGTTCTGTGACCCTTTTCGATGCTCAATGACAAAATCAAAGCCCTGCAGCTTCAAACTCCAACGGGCAAGTCTTCCAGAGAGGTCCTGTTGGCTCATGAGCCATTTAAGGCTAGCATGATCAGTGATGATGGTAAAGGGCAACCCCTCAATATATGCTCGAAATTTCTTGACGCTTTGCACCGCAGCCAGGCATTCTAGCTCTGTGATACTATAGTTGTGCTGCGCAGCATTTAACTTCGAGGACATATAAGCGATGGGATGCTCTCCACCATCATCATCCTTCTGAAACAGGACGCTCCCGATACCCGTAGTGCTAGCGTCACACTGAATATAAAAGTGTTTGGTGAAGTCAGGATTCACCAGCACTGGAGCAGAAACTAACAGTTCCTTGACTCTATCGAAAGCCACTCCCGCTCCTTGAGTCCACTGGAAAGCCTTTTTGCTTTTCAACAAGTCTGTCAGTGGTGCTGTCACGGAAGCGAAATTAGGGACAAAACGACGATACCAACCTGCCATGCCCATGAACCTTCTCACGTCTTTCGCACTTTTTGGTACTGGATAGGACACGATGCCAGACACTTTCTCGGGGTCTGTCTTCAGGATACCGTCACTAACCACATATCCAAGGTATCTGATTTCCCTTTGAACGAACTTACTTTTTTCGACATTGATGGTGAGTTTAGCTGCATGTAACAGCTGTGCAACTGTGGAAAGAAGTTCCAAGTGCTCATCAAATGTCGAACTTGTAATAAGTAAGTCGTCAAGGTATACAAACACCTTGTCATGCAGCTCAAGAGGTATAATCCGATGCATCAGTCTGCACATAGTTTGCGGTGCGTTACACAGACCAAAAGGCATGACCGTGAAATGGTACAGGGGCCTGCCAGGCACAGTAAATGCCGTCTTCTCCCTAGATTCCGCGTCCAAAGGAATTTGCCAGAAGGCATCCTTTAAGTCCAGACTTGTGATGAATTTAGTGGACTGAAGTCGCGAAAGCAGCCCCTCAATCAAGGGCAACGGATACGCATCCTTTATGGTGACCTCATTCAACCTTCGGGCATCGAGACATAGACGCACCTTACCTGGCTTGCGTACTAGCGTTACGGGTGAGCTCCACGCACTGTGACTTTCCTCAATTACTCCCAAGGAAAGCATACGATCCAGTTCATCAAACAACAGTTTCTGGACCGCTGGAGAGACAGCATAGTGTCTCTGCTTGATGGGTTTCGCGGAACCGGTATCAATGTGGTGACTTAGCAAAGAAGTTTTACCAAGCCCCAAAACATTGAACGATGGAAACTGTTGTTTGACAAGCTCTAAACGTTGCTGATCCTCAGGAAGCCAATGGTGAAAACCAACAGCGGGTGTTTCGGGCAAAACCTCAACAGCGGAGACTTGCACTGGCGCAATCCGAAACGTATTCCAGAAATCAATTCCCAGATATACGCGACCGGTCAAAGATGGAACAATTAAAAATCGTACCATCTTCAAGCGGCCGTTGAATCGCACCAGCGCACGCACGTATCCTAGAACGGGAGCCTTTTGACCCGATGCAGTAAGGATGTCAGTCTGCAGCATTAACATCTGCAGCCCAAGATCCTTAATCAGGTCCAAAGATCCCGCTCCAAGTATACTCACGCTAGCTCCACTGTCAAGGAGCCCCATGAGCTTCCGACCTTTTATTTCGATTTCAGCAAAAGGCCGGTTTTCCCCGTACGGCGTCAGAATTGAATCTGCGCAAGCTTGCTTCAATAATCTACGCAAGGTAAAGTACCTCCATGATCTCCCAAAAGCAGAATTTGGTGACCAATTAAAGGAGCGTGTGCGACGAGAAGTTCGGCCATCTCCGGAGGCCGACCAACTAGAAGGGAAATTACAAGACTCGGTCAAAGGCTGATTTGCAGACCAAGGTGTTTGGGTCGCAGTGTCAGCCGTATTTAATGTTTGGCATCCTATTGACGACGCCACAACTCTGGGTCCACATTGGTGGCCACATCTGTGGTCTCGAGACGCCGTTGTTGTGTGGCAGATGGACCGCTCCGAATCCCCGTATTCGTTACGATCCGCCTGGCGTTTCCCGAGCCGTTGCATCGTCCACACCTGGGTTTAAGAACATCAGGAGCTCCACAACCATAGCAAAAAATTCTGGTTGGAGGCACAGAACAATCTTGGTAAGAATGCCCCAGGTCTTGGCAATTCCAACAGACCCGGAGATCTGTGGATGAATGTGTCGGACGAGAATTTGACGATACCACTGGTTGGGACCTACGTGTCATTAGAGGAGCGCGAGCTGATGTGGTGACTGCTTCCACCAAATGAGCTGTATCATCATTTTCAGGCTCATATAGTTCATGGACCACGCGTCGCGTTTGGGTGCTATCAGCTCGTTGACCCGACGGATACCACACACTTTCAGTCGCCACACACCGCCGCAGCAACTCACGAGCATTTCGGAATTCGAGCCCAGCCAAGTGCTCTCGTAGGCGCCGGTTCATGTTGCGTAGCAATATGCACTGGAGGTCAACATCGGATAATGGGTTGCTGAGCTGCAGAGCCATTGCCTCGATCGCATCGAAGAACACCTGGATGGACTCGCCCGGTTTTTGAGTGCGAGCGTCGATTTCTCGCCTGATATCGACGTCACTTCGACGGTCCTCAAAACGCTCTCGCAGCTCCTGTTCAAGATCAGCCCAAGTCACCGAACCATGGAGCTCCATATAACGCCAGTACCACTCTTCCGCTGGACCTTGAAGTAACAAATGTAGGTCGTGAGCGAGTACGGCCAACGAAACCCCATAGCTCGCCGCCATGGTCTTGACTCTAAACAAGAACCGAGTCACGCTGAGACCCGTCGAAGTGCCATCGAAGCGAATTGTCCACTTTGACGGTGGCATAATAGCGGAGGATCTGCTGGAATTCATCGAATGGGATGTTTCAGCTCCGTCCAATCTGCGAGGGATTGCAGGGCCTTCGATATCGGCTCCATCTCCTTCTAAATGACCCGTAGAATGAAAGGGCCCAGGTGCTGACGATGGTCCTGGAATTGTGGCGGGAACGCCACCCGAAAATGGTTGAGCACGTTGCTCAGCTGGTGGAGTGAGCGATAACCGTTCCAATGCTCGGCTCAAGCGATCAAAGCCAGAATCATTATTAGTGGGTTTACGATTGCGTTTTGCTCGAGGCATTTTCCCAAATTATAAAGACCAGCAATCGATTATAAATAATGATAAATAAATATTAATATTTTACAGAAGATCTAAACCCTAACTAATTAAAACCCAAAACCCAATAAAATAGGTAAATTTTAAAACAAAAGTAATCCCTAGATAAATAAACTTAAATCCAATCAAATTCGAACTAAATTCCAATTTATAAGTTCCAATTTGAACACCTAGCGCTGAAGCAATTCTTCAAATAATAAGCAATTCTTCAATAAATAACCGCAACGCTTATAAAACAAAGTTCAATTTAGATATGCAAAACGAAATCATGCAAACGAAAGCCATGCAAAAATCCACTAAATGATATCTTGAACTCCGATAAAAATAATCATGCCAAAATTATATAAACTAAAATACTAGCAACTGCTAGTACTTGAAAAGAATACAAAAAAAAAATTAATACATATTTAGGTTCAGTGAAACCAAGTGTCAGTGAGCATATTAGGAGGGAAACAAAGGTATGAAATTGGAGAAGGAAACAAAAGGATGGAGGAAAAATGCACCATGATTCCGGGTGGAGCAACCCAGAAGATGCCGGAAGGGAACACCCAATTCAAAATAGATGAGATATAATCATCGACAGCTATTGCCGGATATGGAGTCCGCAAGGCATCAACGGAATCACCCCAAAAACCTGACGAGAGTGTAAAAACGCCACTCAATTCTAATTGCTTAGTCAAGCTAAGCGACTCGCAGACGAGGATATGAGTGACGCTCAACCCCCATCAGGCCCAGAACCACAGCCCAATCTTCCTGTCTAACAATTGACAACCCACAACAGCTGAATAGGCGTCACTGTTGTGGTAGCGACCGTTCACAACGAAAGAAAGTAAAGTTGAAATTAAGGGAAGAGAAAAGAAAAAGTAAATGTATTAAGTAAATATAATCCAATATGAATGATCTGATACAAATGCCATCTACGCCAAAGAAACAAAAAAAAAAATGGCTGAGGCAACCAAGTGCTCCCGGGAACAAGTGTCACCCCAGCCTATCAGATCATTCATTCGGAGCATGATAAGGTGAAAATTCAAAAATAAACGGAAAATGAACTAAAATCCAAAAAATCAAATACAAGTTAAAACTAATGAACTTCGTGAAAATCTAAAATGGCATTTGATATATAAAAACTTTAACATAATAAACAATTAAATGAAATAAACAAAAAACTAAAACCGATTTTACACCAAAGCCTTGAAACCAAATTTTGGGCGCCATTTGTTGCGGAACAGCTGTGAACAGCCGCCACCACAACAGAAATTGTGGCCTGACCTGCTACCCTCGCGTGACTAATGGTGCCGGCTAGTCACCGGTGTCGTGGGTAATTTAAGGGGCAGGTCAAGCCCTAGCTGTGTCACGCATAGGTAGACCTAATCACAAAGAAGAAGGAAAAAAAAATCCAGCAAGAGGGAAAAGGGAGCTCACTTCCATACATGGCTTCACTGAACCTATTCGTTGGTGTTTACTTACTCATTGCTATTTAATATTCCTTATATAAGAAAACTAATGCAAGTTCTTTCTTTTTTAACGTAAAACAAATATATTCAAAATAGTAAAACAAATAAAATGAAAACAATTCTCCAAAACAATCTAAAAAAAAATATTCAAAAATCAAGTAATTCTAAATAATAACAGGGACTTCAATTACTATAAAAGTAAATAGAAATAAAAACAAAATATCCATGCAATAACTTCCAATAAATTAAATATTAAAATTCATTAATAATTACATGTATAAAATCAAAATAATTCTCTTACCAGTGTTCCGGAAGACGGTACCGTATCCTCGCTCACTGTAACTTATTTAGTTTGATTGTTTTTAAGAATGGAATTAAATTATCCAAATTAAACTGTGGTTTATATATATTAATATTATATTTTTTTTTTAAACTTTTTGCTCAAAAAGAAATTTGCATTAGGATAAGACGTTACTTCAACAGTCTTTACACTTTGTATCAATAGTAATGTTCAAATTGTTTAATTGTCGATGATTAATTCAATTTTGTTTCTCGTTCTAAACACTGGTGTGGAGAGAAGATCCTGCATGCACTTCCATCAGCATTTTATTTTTCATCTCAATCAAATTCCCGGTGTGAATATCTATAGCCATAAAATCAAATCAGCAACGGAGATCCAGTTGTTGTCAGAGGCATCTTTCCAATGCTTTGTACGGTATCATAAATTCGATATAAAATAGTGTTTGAGTTAAACGATAACTCTGTTCGGTCCTGATTGCTAATTGCACCAACTCGCAATCAAATCACAGTGCTATCCCACGCACATTAACTTTCACAAGTTCGCAAAATTTTTCCCAGAACATATTCCAAAGGTAACTTTGTAACTTTTATCACTATGTGCACACTATTTTTCTGTACAGGTTTATTCGCGCACAAATTCTCGATTCCGATTCGTGTTCAATTGGATTATGTCACGTAGAGTACGAATTTAGCACAAAATTAGAATAATTTTAATCTTAACAGTTTTTCAATTTTGCGAATCAAACCAAATTATAGCTTTGCGTCATCTCAAGAACTTCGACGCTCTCGCAAACGTTTAGACCAAGACCACCTTTTCGGTCAGCGTCAAAACCAAAACTCCCCGGTTCAGCGCCAAAATTCAACTTCCCTGTCCCCAGCAAAAATTCACGCTGACATAATAATTGCCAGTTCAGTTTCCAGCTGATCCCGTTGCCGCCATCTCCCGCAACAACTTATCTCTCCAGCAAGCATCACCCGAACAACAAGCAATGCAGTTCAAATGCACTCAGGTGTTGATTGCATTTGAACTGCACCGCTTCATTGTTGTTGTTTTTTTTTTTCTCAGTGTTTAGGTGATGCTTGCAGAGCAACAACCGCTCGTTTTGTTTTTATACAGGCAATGCAATTCGAATGCCACTAGATGTCAATAACTTTAATTGAGTGCAATGACATTCGAATTGCACCGCCTGACTGTTTTGTTTTGTTTTTTTTTCTATATATATTGCTGTGAGTGGCGGCAAACAGCTGTCCGTAATAGCGTGGGGACGACTCACCCCAGGAGAAGGGTCTCAACGCCGGGCAACAACCAGTCGCAGAGGGACAGAGACGTCAGGATCCCTATCGGATATCCTTAGCGTGATAGACGCCCATCGAATTTCCCTTCTCGTCCTCAAGCTCGTATGCCACAAGACCTCGCGGACAACGAACCGTAGCACGAACAAGCTTCGGGGAAAGCTTGGCCGCGAAACGGTCCGCCGCACTACTGAGAGCGTGATTCCGAACGAAAACCTCCTGCCCTGGAACAAAGGATTTAAACTGACTGCGCAAATTATACCTTTGTGCGCCCTTTGCGTAGGCCTGCGTTAATTTTTCCTTCACTCGATCGTGTATGAGACGCAGTCGATCACAATGAGTGTTCAGTTTCACCTCCCCATCCTCAAACGCGTTCAACTGTCGCAACAGAGCGTAATCAGAGCCATGTTGAATAGGGTGGTAACCAAACATTAGGAAATGGGGGGAACACTCAGTGGCCTCATGTACAACATTTCGAAAGGCTGCACATGATTCCACCAAATGCTCATCCCAATTCCGGTGTTCGTCCCCTTTGTAGGCTCTGATTGCGTTAAGGATGCTTCGGTTTGCTCGCTCTGAAGCATTGGCTTGAGGCGAATACAAGGGAGTGAATATATGCTCGACCCCATATTCTCCTAAGAACTTAGCCAATGCCTTTGCAGTAAACTGAACACCATTGTCGGAGTGAAGGAATTCAGGCACTCCAAAGGTCAAGAAAATCTTGCTCAGATATTTAACCACGGCCTCAGCAGTAGCTTTTGGCAAGGCCTTGAGCCACACAAACTTTGTGTAGTGGTCTAGCACCACGAGTAGCTGCACATTCCCATGTTTTGACCGTGGGTATGGGCCCATGAAATCCACAAACAAGCGCTGCAACGGTCGATCCGTATCTCGAGATGAGCCCATTGGTGGTCGCATCACGGCATTCGGAGGCTTAATTTGCTTGCATGTTTTACAAGCTTTGACATGCTCTGCAACGTCTTGCCTTAAACGAGGCCAATAATAATAGCGTTGCAGAAGCTCAATCGTTTTCCGAATGCCGAAATGAGAGCCCAATGGATCATCATGAGCACGGAGAATCAGCTCTTGCTTGTGACTTTCTGGTACCCATAATTTGGTTGTGGGAATGTCAGTGGTCAGCGTTCCTGTCGTGCTGGTAGTAATATACACCCGCCCATCTCGAACATAAACGTTCAAAAAACGATCAGGCTGTGTCATGACTTGATTCACCAGCTCGACATATGTTGGGTCCTGGAACGCTGACTCGGGAATTATTGCAGCCACACGATGGTGCTCCGGCAAACATCCATTAATGGCCATCACCTCCTCGCTGCATCCGTGTGCCCTTGACAAAGCATCGGGTACGATGTTCTGTGACCCTTTTCGATGCTCAATGACAAAATCAAAGCCCTGCAGCTTCAAACTCCAACGGGCAAGTCTTCCAGAGAGGTCCTGTTGGCTCATGAGCCATTTAAGGCTAGCATGATCAGTGATGATGGTAAAGGGCAACCCCTCAATATATGCTCGAAATTTCTTGACGCTTTGCACCGCAGCCAGGCATTCTAGCTCTGTGATACTATAGTTGTGCTGCGCAGCATTTAACTTCGAGGACATATAAGCGATGGGATGCTCTCCACCATCATCATCCTTCTGAAACAGGACGCTCCCGATACCCGTAGTGCTAGCGTCACACTGAATATAAAAGTGTTTGGTGAAGTCAGGATTCACCAGCACTGGAGCAGAAACTAACAGTTCCTTGACTCTATCGAAAGCCACTCCCGCTCCTTGAGTCCACTGGAAAGCCTTTTTGCTTTTCAACAAGTCTGTCAGTGGTGCTGTCACGGAAGCGAAATTAGGGACAAAACGACGATACCAACCTGCCATGCCCATGAACCTTCTCACGTCTTTCGCACTTTTTGGTACTGGATAGGACACGATGCCAGACACTTTCTCGGGGTCTGTCTTCAGGATACCGTCACTAACCACATATCCAAGGTATCTGATTTCCCTTTGAACGAACTTACTTTTTTCGACATTGATGGTGAGTTTAGCTGCATGTAACAGCTGTGCAACTGTGGAAAGAAGTTCCAAGTGCTCATCAAATGTCGAACTTGTAATAAGTAAGTCGTCAAGGTATACAAACACCTTGTCATGCAGCTCAAGAGGTATAATCCGATGCATCAGTCTGCACATAGTTTGCGGTGCGTTACACAGACCAAAAGGCATGACCGTGAAATGGTACAGGGGCCTGCCAGGCACAGTAAATGCCGTCTTCTCCCTAGATTCCGCGTCCAAAGGAATTTGCCAGAAGGCATCCTTTAAGTCCAGACTTGTGATGAATTTAGTGGACTGAAGTCGCGAAAGCAGCCCCTCAATCAAGGGCAACGGATACGCATCCTTTATGGTGACCTCATTCAACCTTCGGGCATCGAGACATAGACGCACCTTACCTGGCTTGCGTACTAGCGTTACGGGTGAGCTCCACGCACTGTGACTTTCCTCAATTACTCCCAAGGAAAGCATACGATCCAGTTCATCAAACAACAGTTTCTGGACCGCTGGAGAGACAGCATAGTGTCTCTGCTTGATGGGTTTCGCGGAACCGGTATCAATGTGGTGACTTAGCAAAGAAGTTTTACCAAGCCCCAAAACATTGAACGATGGAAACTGTTGTTTGACAAGCTCTAAACGTTGCTGATCCTCAGGAAGCCAATGGTGAAAACCAACAGCGGGTGTTTCGGGCAAAACCTCAACAGCGGAGACTTGCACTGGCGCAATCCGAAACGTATTCCAGAAATCAATTCCCAGATATACGCGACCGGTCAAAGATGGAACAATTAAAAATCGTACCATCTTCAAGCGGCCGTTGAATCGCACCAGCGCACGCACGTATCCTAGAACGGGAGCCTTTTGACCCGATGTAGTAAGGATGTCAGTCTGCAGCATTAACATCTGCAGCCCAAGATCCTTAATCAGGTCCAAAGATCCCGCTCCAAGTATACTCACGCTAGCTCCACTGTCAAGGAGCCCCATGAGCTTCCGACCTTTTATTTCGATTTCAGCAAAAGGCCGGTTTTCCCCGTACGGCGTCAGAATTGAATCTGCGCAAGCTTGCTTCAATAATCTACGCAAGGTAAAGTACCTCCATGATCTCCCAAAAGCAGAATTTGGTGACCAATTAAAGGAGCGTGTGCGACGAGAAGTTCGGCCATCTCCGGAGGCCGACCAACTAGAAGGGAAATTACAAGACTCGGTCAAAGGCTGATTTGCAGACCAAGGTGTTTGGGTCGCAGTGTCAGCCGTATTTAATGTTTGGCATCCTATTGACGACGCCACAACTCTGGGTCCACATTGGTGGCCACATCTGTGGTCTCGAGACGCCGTTGTTGTGTGGCAGATGGACCGCTCCGAATCCCCGTATTCGTTACGATCCGCCTGGCGTTTCCCGAGCCGTTGCATCGTCCACACCTGGGTTTAAGAACATCAGGAGCTCCACAACCATAGCAAAAAATTCTGGTTGGAGGCACAGAACAATCTTGGTAAGAATGCCCCAGGTCTTGGCAATTCCAACAGACCCGGAGATCTGTGGATGAATGTGTCGGACGAGAATTTGACGATACCACTGGTTGGGACCTACGTGTCATTAGAGGAGCGCGAGCTGATGTGGTGACTGCTTCCACCAAATGAGCTGTATCATCATTTTCAGGCTCATATAGTTCATGGACCACGCGTCGCGTTTGGGTGCTATCAGCTCGTTGACCCGACGGATACCACACACTTTCAGTCGCCACACACCGCCGCAGCAACTCACGAGCATTTCGGAATTCGAGCCCAGCCAAGTGCTCTCGTAGGCGCCGGTTCATGTTGCGTAGCAATATGCACTGGAGGTCAACATCGGATAATGGGTTGCTGAGCTGCAGAGCCATTGCCTCGATCGCATCGAAGAACACCTGGATGGACTCGCCCGGTTTTTGAGTGCGAGCGTCGATTTCTCGCCTGATATCGACGTCACTTCGACGGTCCTCAAAACGCTCTCGCAGCTCCTGTTCAAGATCAGCCCAAGTCACCGAACCATGGAGCTCCATATAACGCCAGTACCACTCTTCCGCTGGACCTTGAAGTAACAAATGTAGGTCGTGAGCGAGTACGGCCAACGAAACCCCATAGCTCGCCGCCATGGTCTTGACTCTAAACAAGAACCGAGTCACGCTGAGACCCGTCGAAGTGCCATCGAAGCGAATTGTCCACTTTGACGGTGGCATAATAGCGGAGGATCTGCTGGAATTCATCGAATGGGATGTTTCAGCTCCGTCCAATCTGCGAGGGATTGCAGGGCCTTCGATATCGGCTCCATCTCCTTCTAAATGACCCGTAGAATGAAAGGGCCCAGGTGCTGACGATGGTCCTGGAATTGTGGCGGGAACGCCACCCGAAAATGGTTGAGCACGTTGCTCAGCTGGTGGAGTGAGCGATAACCGTTCCAATGCTCGGCTCAAGCGATCAAAGCCAGAATCATTATTAGTGGGTTTACGATTGCGTTTTGCTCGAGGCATTTTCCCAAATTATAAAGACCAGCAATCGATTATAAATAATGATAAATAAATATTAATATTTTACAGAAGATCTAAACCCTAACTAATTAAAACCCAAAACCCAATAAAATAGGTAAATTTTAAAACAAAAGTAATCCCTAGATAAATAAACTTAAATCCAATCAAATTCGAACTAAATTCCAATTTATAAGTTCCAATTTGAACACCTAGCGCTGAAGCAATTCTTCAAATAATAAGCAATTCTTCAATAAATAACCGCAACGCTTATAAAACAAAGTTCAATTTAGATATGCAAAACGAAATCATGCAAACGAAAGCCATGCAAAAATCCACTAAATGATATCTTGAACTCCGATAAAAATAATCATGCCAAAATTATATAAACTAAAATACTAGCAACTGCTAGTACTTGAAAAGAATACAAAAAAAAAATTAATACATATTTAGGTTCAGTGAAACCAAGTGTCAGTGAGCATATTAGGAGGGAAACAAAGGTATGAAATTGGAGAAGGAAACAAAAGGATGGAGGAAAAATGCACCATGATTCCGGGTGGAGCAACCCAGAAGATGCCGGAAGGGAACACCCAATTCAAAATAGATGAGATATAATCATCGACAGCTATTGCCGGATATGGAGTCCGCAAGGCATCAACGGAATCACCCCAAAAACCTGACGAGAGTGTAAAAACGCCACTCAATTCTAATTGCTTAGTCAAGCTAAGCGACTCGCAGACGAGGATATGAGTGACGCTCAACCCCCATCAGGCCCAGAACCACAGCCCAATCTTCCTGTCTAACAATTGACAACCCACAACAGCTGAATAGGCGTCACTGTTGTGGTAGCGACCGTTCACAACGAAAGAAAGTAAAGTTGAAATTAAGGGAAGAGAAAAGAAAAAGTAAATGTATTAAGTAAATATAATCCAATATGAATGATCTGATACAAATGCCATCTACGCCAAAGAAACAAAAAAAAAAATGGCTGAGGCAACCAAGTGCTCCCGGGAACAAGTGTCACCCCAGCCTATCAGATCATTCATTCGGAGCATGATAAGGTGAAAATTCAAAAATAAACGGAAAATGAACTAAAATCAAAAAAATCAAATACAAGTTAAAACTAATGAACTTCGAGAAAATCTAAAATGGCATTTGATATATAAAAACTTTAACATAATAAACAATTAAATGAAATAAACAAAAAACTAAAACCGATTTTACACCAAAGCCTTGAAACCAAATTTTGGGCGCCATTTGTTGCGGAACAGCTGTGAACAGCCGCCACCACAACAGAAATTGTGGCCTGACCTGCTACCCTCGCGTGACTAATGGTGCCGGCTAGTCACCGGTGTCGTGGGTAATTTAAGGGGCAGGTCAAGCCCTAGCTGTGTCACGCATAGGTAGACCTAATCACAAAGAAGAAGGAAAAAAAAATCCAGCAAGAGGGAAAAGGGAGCTCACTTCCATACATGGCTTCACTGAACCTATTCGTTGGTGTTTACTTACTCATTGCTATTTAATATTCCTTATATAAGAAAACTAATGCAAGTTCTTTCTTTTTTAACGTAAAACAAATATATTCAAAATAGTAAAACAAATAAAATGAAAACAATTCTCCAAAACAATCTAAAAAAAAATATTCAAAAATCAAGTAATTCTAAATAATAACAGGGACTTCAATTACTATAAAAGTAAATAGAAATAAAAACAAAATATCCATGCAATAACTTCCAATAAATTAAATATTAAAATTCATTAATAATTACATATATAAAATCAAAATAATTCTCTTACCAGTGTTCCGGAAGACGGTACCGTATCCTCGCTCACTGTAACTTATTTAGTTTGATTGTTTTTAAGAATGGAATTAAATTATCCAAATTAAACTGTGGTTTATATATATTAATATTATATTTTTTTTTTAAACTTTTTGCTCAAAAAGAAATTTGCATTAGGATAAGACGTTACTTCAACAGTCTTTACACTTTGTATCAATAGTAATGTTCAAATTGTTTAATTGTCGATGATTAATTCAATTTTGTTTCTCGTTCTAAACACTGGTGTGGAGAGAAGATCCTGCATGCACTTCCATCAGCATTTTATTTTTCATCTCAATCAAATTCCCGGTGTGAATATCTATAGCCATAAAATCAAATCAGCAACGGAGATCCAGTTGTTGTCAGAGGCATCTTTCCAATGCTTTGTACGGTATCATAAATTCGATATAAAATAGTGTTTGAGTTAAACGATAACTCTGTTCGGTCCTGATTGCTAATTGCACCAACTCGCAATCAAATCACAGTGCTATCCCACGCACATTAACTTTCACAAGTTCGCAAAATTTTTCCCAGAACATATTCCAAAGGTAACTTTGTAACTTTTATCACTATGTGCACACTATTTTTCTGTACAGGTTTATTCGCGCACAAATTCTCGATTCCGATTCGTGTTCAATTGGATTATGTCACGTAGAGTACGAATTTAGCACAAAATTAGAATAATTTTAATCTTAACAGTTTTTCAATTTTGCGAATCAAACCAAATTATAGCTTTGCGTCATCTCAAGAACTTCGACGCTCTCGCAAACGTTTAGACCAAGACCACCTTTTCGGTCAGCGTCAAAACCAAAACTCCCCGGTTCAGCGCCAAAATTCAACTTCCCTGTCCCCAGCAAAAATTCACGCTGACATAATAATTGCCAGTTCAGTTTCCAGCTGATCCCGTTGCCGCCATCTCCCGCAACAACTTATCTCTCCAGCAAGCATCACCCGAACAACAAGCAATGCAGTTCAAATGCACTCAGGTGTTGATTGCATTTGAACTGCACCGCTTCATTGTTGTTGTTTTTTTTTTTCTCAGTGTTTAGGTGATGCTTGCAGAGCAACAACCGCTCGTTTTGTTTTTATACAGGCAATGCAATTCGAATGCCACTAGATGTCAATAACTTTAATTGAGTGCAATGACATTCGAATTGCACCGCCTGACTGTTTTGTTTTGTTTTTTTTTCTATATATATTGCTGTGAGTGGCGGCAAACAGCTGTCCGTAATAGCGTGGGGACGACTCACCCCAGGAGAAGGGTCTCAAACCAGTCGCAGAGGGACAGAGACGTCAGGATCCCTATCGGATATCCTTAGCGTGATAGACGCCCATCGAATTTCCCTTCTCGTCCTCAAGCTCGTATGCCACAAGACCTCGCGGACAACGAACCGTAGCACGAACAAGCTTCGGGGAAAGCTTGGCCGCGAAACGGTCCGCCGCACTACTGAGAGCGTGATTCCGAACGAAAACCTCCTGCCCTGGAACAAAGGATTTAAACTGACTGCGCAAATTATACCTTTGTGCGCCCTTTGCGTAGGCCTGCGTTAATTTTTCCTTCACTCGATCGTGTATGAGACGCAGTCGATCACAATGAGTGTTCAGTTTCACCTCCCCATCCTCAAACGCGTTCAACTGTCGCAACAGAGCGTAATCAGAGCCATGTTGAATAGGGTGGTAACCAAACATTAGGAAATGGGGGGAACACTCAGTGGCCTCATGTACAACATTTCGAAAGGCTGCACATGATTCCACCAAATGCTCATCCCAATTCCGGTGTTCGTCCCCTTTGTAGGCTCTGATTGCGTTAAGGATGCTTCGGTTTGCTCGCTCTGAAGCATTGGCTTGAGGCGAATACAAGGGAGTGAATATATGCTCGACCCCATATTCTCCTAAGAACTTAGCCAATGCCTTTGCAGTAAACTGAACACCATTGTCGGAGTGAAGGAATTCAGGCACTCCAAAGGTCAAGAAAATCTCGCTCAGATATTTAACCACGGCCTCAGCAGTAGCTTTTGGCAAGGCCTTGAGCCACACAAACTTTGTGTAGTGGTCTAGCACCACGAGTAGCTGCACATTCCCATGTTTTGACCGTGGGTATGGGCCCATGAAATCCACAAACAAGCGCTGCAACGGTCGATCCGTATCTCGAGATGAGCCCATTGGTGGTCGCATCACGGCATTCGGAGGCTTAATTTGCTTGCATGTTTTACAAGCTTTGACATGCTCTGCAACGTCTTGCCTTAAACGAGGCCAATAATAATAGCGTTGCAGAAGCTCAATCGTTTTCCGAATGCCGAAATGAGAGCCCAATGGATCATCATGAGCACGGAGAATCAGCTCTTGCTTGTGACTTTCTGGTACCCATAATTTGGTTGTGGGAATGTCAGTGGTCAGCGTTCCTGTCGTGCTGGTAGTAATATACACCCGCCCATCTCGAACATAAACGTTCAAAAAACGATCAGGCTGTGTCATGACTTGATTCACCAGCTCGACATATGTTGGGTCCTGGAACGCTGACTCGGGAATTATTGCAGCCACACGATGGTGCTCCGGCAAACATCCATTAATGGCCATCACCTCCTCGCTGCATCCGTGTGCCCTTGACAAAGCATCGGGTACGATGTTCTGTGACCCTTTTCGATGCTCAATGACAAAATCAAAGCCCTGCAGCTTCAAACTCCAACGGGCAAGTCTTCCAGAGAGGTCCTGTTGGCTCATGAGCCATTTAAGGCTAGCATGATCAGTGATGATGGTAAAGGGCAACCCCTCAATATATGCTCGAAATTTCTTGACGCTTTGCACCGCAGCCAGGCATTCTAGCTCTGTGATACTATAGTTGTGCTGCGCAGCATTTAACTTCGAGGACATATAAGCGATGGGATGCTCTCCACCATCATCATCCTTCTGAAACAGGACGCTCCCGATACCCGTAGTGCTAGCGTCACACTGAATATAAAAGTGTTTGGTGAAGTCAGGATTCACCAGCACTGGAGCAGAAACTAACAGTTCCTTGACTCTATCGAAAGCCACTCCCGCTCCTTGAGTCCACTGGAAAGCCTTTTTGCTTTTCAACAAGTCTGTCAGTGGTGCTGTCACGGAAGCGAAATTAGGGACAAAACGACGATACCAACCTGCCATGCCCATGAACCTTCTCACGTCTTTCGCACTTTTTGGTACTGGATAGGACACGATGCCAGACACTTTCTCGGGGTCTGTCTTCAGGATACCGTCACTAACCACATATCCAAGGTATCTGATTTCCCTTTGAACGAACTTACTTTTTTCGACATTGATGGTGAGTTTAGCTGCATGTAACAGCTGTGCAACTGTGGAAAGAAGTTCCAAGTGCTCATCAAATGTCGAACTTGTAATAAGTAAGTCGTCAAGGTATACAAACACCTTGTCATGCAGCTCAAGAGGTATAATCCGATGCATCAGTCTGCACATAGTTTGCGGTGCGTTACACAGACCAAAAGGCATGACCGTGAAATGGTACAGGGGCCTGCCAGGCACAGTAAATGCCGTCTTCTCCCTAGATTCCGCGTCCAAAGGAATTTGCCAGAAGGCATCCTTTAAGTCCAGACTTGTGATGAATTTAGTGGACTGAAGTCGCGAAAGCAGCCCCTCAATCAAGGGCAACGGATACGCATCCTTTATGGTGACCTCATTCAACCTTCGGGCATCGAGACATAGACGCACCTTACCTGGCTTGCGTACTAGCGTTACGGGTGAGCTCCACGCACTGTGACTTTCCTCAATTACTCCCAAGGAAAGCATACGATCCAGTTCATCAAACAACAGTTTCTGGACCGCTGGAGAGACAGCATAGTGTCTCTGCTTGATGGGTTTCGCGGAACCGGTATCAATGTGGTGACTTAGCAAAGAAGTTTTACCAAGCCCCAAAACATTGAACGATGGAAACTGTTGTTTGACAAGCTCTAAACGTTGCTGATCCTCAGGAAGCCAATGGTGAAAACCAACAGCGGGTGTTTCGGGCAAAACCTCAACAGCGGAGACTTGCACTGGCGCAATCCGAAACGTATTCCAGAAATCAATTCCCAGATATACGCGACCGGTCAAAGATGGAACAATTAAAAATCGTACCATCTTCAAGCGGCCGTTGAATCGCACCAGCGCACGCACGTATCCTAGAACGGGAGCCTTTTGACCCGATGCAGTAAGGATGTCAGTCTGCAGCATTAACATCTGCAGCCCAAGATCCTTAATCAGGTCCAAAGATCCCGCTCCAAGTATACTCACGCTAGCTCCACTGTCAAGGAGCCCCATGAGCTTCCGACCTTTTATTTCGATTTCAGCAAAAGGCCGGTTTTCCCCGTACGGCGTCAGAATTGAATCTGCGCAAGCTTGCTTCAATAATCTACGCAAGGTAAAGTACCTCCATGATCTCCCAAAAGCAGAATTTGGTGACCAATTAAAGGAGCGTGTGCGACGAGAAGTTCGGCCATCTCCGGAGGCCGACCAACTAGAAGGGAAATTACAAGACTCGGTCAAAGGCTGATTTGCAGACCAAGGTGTTTGGGTCGCAGTGTCAGCCGTATTTAATGTTTGGCATCCTATTGACGACGCCACAACTCTGGGTCCACATTGGTGGCCACATCTGTGGTCTCGAGACGCCGTTGTTGTGTGGCAGATGGACCGCTCCGAATCCCCGTATTCGTTACGATCCGCCTGGCGTTTCCCGAGCCGTTGCATCGTCCACACCTGGGTTTAAGAACATCAGGAGCTCCACAACCATAGCAAAAAATTCTGGTTGGAGGCACAGAACAATCTTGGTAAGAATGCCCCAGGTCTTGGCAATTCCAACAGACCCGGAGATCTGTGGATGAATGTGTCGGACGAGAATTTGACGATACCACTGGTTGGGACCTACGTGTCATTAGAGGAGCGCGAGCTGATGTGGTGACTGCTTCCACCAAATGAGCTGTATCATCATTTTCAGGCTCATATAGTTCATGGACCACGCGTCGCGTTTGGGTGCTATCAGCTCGTTGACCCGACGGATACCACACACTTTCAGTCGCCACACACCGCCGCAGCAACTCACGAGCATTTCGGAATTCGAGCCCAGCCAAGTGCTCTCGTAGGCGCCGGTTCATGTTGCGTAGCAATATGCACTGGAGGTCAACATCGGATAATGGGTTGCTGAGCTGCAGAGCCATTGCCTCGATCGCATCGAAGAACACCTGGATGGACTCGCCCGGTTTTTGAGTGCGAGCGTCGATTTCTCGCCTGATATCGACGTCACTTCGACGGTCCTCAAAACGCTCTCGCAGCTCCTGTTCAAGATCAGCCCAAGTCACCGAACCATGGAGCTCCATATAACGCCAGTACCACTCTTCCGCTGGACCTTGAAGTAACAAATGTAGGTCGTGAGCGAGTACGGCCAACGAAACCCCATAGCTCGCCGCCATGGTCTTGATTCTAAACAAGAACCGAGTCACGCTGAGACCCGTCGAAGTGCCATCGAAGCGAATTGTCCACTTTGACGGTGGCATAATAGCGGAGGATCTGCTGGAATTCATCGAATGGGATGTTTCAGCTCCGTCCAATCTGCGAGGGATTGCAGGGCCTTCGATATCGGCTCCATCTCCTTCTAAATGACCCGTAGAATGAAAGGGCCCAGGTGCTGACGATGGTCCTGGAATTGTGGCGGGAACGCCACCCGAAAATGGTTGAGCACGTTGCTCAGCTGGTGGAGTGAGCGATAACCGTTCCAATGCTCGGCTCAAGCGATCAAAGCCAGAATCATTATTAGTGGGTTTACGATTGCGTTTTGCTCGAGGCATTTTCCCAAATTATAAAGACCAGCAATCGATTATAAATAATGATAAATAAATATTAATATTTTACAGAAGATCTAAACCCTAACTAATTAAAACCCAAAACCCAATAAAATAGGTAAATTTTAAAACAAAAGTAATCCCTAGATAAATAAACTTAAATCCAATCAAATTCGAACTAAATTCCAATTTATAAGTTCCAATTTGAACACCTAGCGCTGAAGCAATTCTTCAAATAATAAGCAATTCTTCAATAAATAACCGCAACGCTTATAAAACAAAGTTCAATTTAGATATGCAAAACGAAATCATGCAAACGAAAGCCATGCAAAAATCCACTAAATGATATCTTGAACTCCGATAAAAATAATCATGCCAAAATTATATAAACTAAAATACTAGCAACTGCTAGTACTTGAAAAGAATACAAAAAAAAAATTAATACATATTTAGGTTCAGTGAAACCAAGTGTCAGTGAGCATATTAGGAGGGAAACAAAGGTATGAAATTGGAGAAGGAAACAAAAGGATGGAGGAAAAATGCACCATGATTCCGGGTGGAGCAACCCAGAAGATGCCGGAAGGGAACACCCAATTCAAAATAGATGAGATATAATCATCGACAGCTATTGCCGGATATGGAGTCCGCAAGGCATCAACGGAATCACCCCAAAAACCTGACGAGAGTGTAAAAACGCCACTCAATTCTAATTGCTTAGTCAAGCTAAGCGACTCGCAGACGAGGATATGAGTGACGCTCAACCCCCATCAGGCCCAGAACCACAGCCCAATCTTCCTGTCTAACAATTGACAACCCACAACAGCTGAATAGGCGTCACTGTTGTGGTAGCGACCGTTCACAACGAAAGAAAGTAAAGTTGAAATTAAGGGAAGAGAAAAGAAAAAGTAAATGTATTAAGTAAATATAATCCAATATGAATGATCTGATACAAATGCCATCTACGCCAAAGAAACAAAAAAAAAAATGGCTGAGGCAACCAAGTGCTCCCGGGAACAAGTGTCACCCCAGCCTATCAGATCATTCATTCGGAGCATGATAAGGTGAAAATTCAAAAATAAACGGAAAATGAACTAAAATCAAAAAAATCAAATACAAGTTAAAACTAATGAACTTCGTGAAAATCTAAAATGGCATTTGATATATAAAAACTTTAACATAATAAACAATTAAATGAAATAAACAAAAAACTAAAACCGATTTTACACCAAAGCCTTGAAACCAAATTTTGGGCGCCATTTGTTGCGGAACAGCTGTGAACAGCCGCCACCACAACAGAAATTGTGGCCTGACCTGCTACCCTCGCGTGACTAATGGTGCCGGCTAGTCACCGGTGTCGTGGGTAATTTAAGGGGCAGGTCAAGCCCTAGCTGTGTCACGCATAGGTAGACCTAATCACAAAGAAGAAGGAAAAAAAAATCCAGCAAGAGGGAAAAGGGAGCTCACTTCCATACATGGCTTCACTGAACCTATTCGTTGGTGTTTACTTACTCATTGCTATTTAATATTCCTTATATAAGAAAACTAATGCAAGTTCTTTCTTTTTTAACGTAAAACAAATATATTCAAAATAGTAAAACAAATAAAATGAAAACAATTCTCCAAAACAATCTAAAAAAAAATATTCAAAAATCAAGTAATTCTAAATAATAACAGGGACTTCAATTACTATAAAAGTAAATAGAAATAAAAACAAAATATCCATGCAATAACTTCCAATAAATTAAATATTAAAATTCATTAATAATTACATATATAAAATCAAAATAATTCTCTTACCAGTGTTCCGGAAGACGGTACCGTATCCTCGCTCACTGTAACTTATTTAGTTTGATTGTTTTTAAGAATGGAATTAAATTATCCAAATTAAACTGTGGTTTATATATATTAATATTATATTTTTTTTTTAAACTTTTTGCTCAAAAAGAAATTTGCATTAGGATAAGACGTTACTTCAACAGTCTTTACACTTTGTATCAATAGTAATGTTCAAATTGTTTAATTGTCGATGATTAATTCAATTTTGTTTCTCGTTCTAAACACTGGTGTGGAGAGAAGATCCTGCATGCACTTCCATCAGCATTTTATTTTTCATCTCAATCAAATTCCCGGTGTGAATATCTATAGCCATAAAATCAAATCAGCAACGGAGATCCAGTTGTTGTCAGAGGCATCTTTCCAATGCTTTGTACGGTATCATAAATTCGATATAAAATAGTGTTTGAGTTAAACGATAACTCTGTTCGGTCCTGATTGCTAATTGCACCAACTCGCAATCAAATCACAGTGCTATCCCACGCACATTAACTTTCACAAGTTCGCAAAATTTTTCCCAGAACATATTCCAAAGGTAACTTTGTAACTTTTATCACTATGTGCACACTATTTTTCTGTACAGGTTTATTCGCGCACAAATTCTCGATTCCGATTCGTGTTCCATTGGATTATGTCACGTAGAGTACGAATTTAGCACAAAATTAGAATAATATTAATCTTAACAGTTTTTCAATTTTGCGAATCAAACCAAATTATAGCTTTGCGTCATCTCAAGAACTTCGACGCTCTCGCAAACGTTTAGACCAAGACCACCTTTTCGGTCAGCGTCAAAACCAAAACTCCCCGGTTCAGCGCCAAAATTCAACTTCCCTGTCCCCAGCAAAAATTCACGCTGACATAATAATTGCCAGTTCAGTTTCCAGCTGATCCCGTTGCCGCCATCTCCCGCAACAACTTATCTCTCCAGCAAGCATCACCCGAACAACAAGCAATGCAGTTCAAATGCACTCAGGTGTTGATTGCATTTGAACTGCACCGCTTCATTGTTGTTGTTTTTTTTTTTCTCAGTGTTTAGGTGATGCTTGCAGAGCAACAACCGCTCGTTTTGTTTTTATACAGGCAATGCAATTCGAATGCCACTAGATGTCAATAACTTTAATTGAGTGCAATGACATTCGAATTGCACCGCCTGACTGTTTTGTTTTGTTTTTTTTTCTATATATATTGCTGTGAGTGGCGGCAAACAGCTGTCCGTAATAATATATATATATATATATATATATATATATATATATATATATATATATATATATATATATATATATATATATATATAGATATATATATATATATATATATATATATATATATATATATATATATATATATATATATATATATATATATATATATATATATATATATATATATATATATATATATATATATATATACATATATATATATATATATATATATATATATATATATATATATATATATATATATATATATATAGATATAAATATATATGTATATATATAAATATATCTATATATATAGACATAAATATATATATATATATATATATATATATATATATATATATATATATCTATATATATAGACATAAATATATATATATATATATACATATATGTTTAAATATATATATATATGTATATATATATATATATATATATATATATATATATACATATATATTTATATACATATATATATGTATATATATATATATATATATATATATATATATATATATATATATATATATATATATATATATAGATATATATATATATATATTTATATAGAGATATATATATATACTATCAGGAGCTACGATCGACAGTAGACTCAAATATTCAGCCTATGTCTAACATGTCTGCAATAAGGCGTCTACCGTTAGTGCAGTCGTAGCTAGGATGCTTCCAAACATCGGAGGACGAAGTCGAAATTGCAGAATCCTGATCTCCAGAGCTGTGAGTTCCATTCTGCTGTATGCAGTGAGCAATGCCGCAAAATAAAACGAAGATATTCTCAGTCGATCGATTTAGTGCCCTCAGGGTTATTCGGGAATATAGGCCGATTTCAAGAGAAGCGGCAAGTGTGGTAGCAGGGATGTTGCCAATTGACATTCTCGCAGCCAAAACGCAGAGACTCTACAGAAACAATAATGCCGACACAAATTTGGAGCGGCACATGCTCATCCCTGATATTCAAACATCAACCAAACGCCCACATGGGGAAGTAACCTACGATCTAACGCAGTATCTAACTGGATATGGTGCGTACCGAAAGTACCTACATCACTTCGGTTTAGATCACACTCCAAATTGCTCGAGATGCGAGTTCGAAGAAGACCCGGAGCACATTCTTTTCAATTGTACGCGTTTTCCCGACACAGAGCCAAGTTGAAACAATACGCGAACTTGCCACCATCGACAGAAAATCTGACAAAATAGTAGCGCAGATACACGCAATTCTTCGGAAGGAGGACAAGGTAAGAAGAGGAAAAAGAACTTCGATCAACTAAAGCTGACCCCGCCCCACGAAGTAATAACGATTGGCAGTCCCATAAAAATGTGGCGTAGAGAGTGAGGTGGTTTTTCGCTTTACATAACCAAGGTACGAAAATGGCAAGTGTGGGCTTTCTCCTCATTGGAAAAAAATATGTAGATATATATATATATATATATATATATATATATATATATATATATATATATATATATATATATATATATATATATATATATATATATATATATATATATATATGTATATATATATATTTATATATATATTTGTAAACATATATATATATATATATATATATATATATATATATATATATATATATATATATATATATATATATATATATATATCTGTTTTTCATGCCGGTCATTGTTCCATACATCCATTCGATACATAAAGTAATTATTTAGCGTCGTTCACCATCTCTACAGTGACGGCAGGATCTATCATATCGTCTCTTGCTGATCAAAATAATTTCGCTGAAATTAAAAATAATTACGCTGAAATTAAAAATAATTAAGCTGAAATTACAAATCATTAAGCTGAAATTTTTTGTGTACTCTGATAATATTTTTTAATATATAAATTCATGTATTTAGTATCTCTTAATAATATAAAGAATGTTCTATTTTTAGATACGAACAAAATTTTCGTCGGACATCGACTTCTACTTCGTGCTATGACTCATCCAGTGGTAATGGATATTTAAAACGATGCAGTGAACTGAATGGAAAAGGTATCTTCAAGAAAGTTACAGCATTTAAAAGCAGCTTCTTTTAGAATTATAAAACTTCAAATGAAGTAAACACTATTATTTCAAAGAATAATCAGCCTAAATTATTAAGATGGTATCAAACAAACAATCAATTCAAAGTAAATATACAGTGTATGTAATTGTGTTTTGCATTTGTGCTAGTAACTGTAAAATCCTAACCACAAACTTTCAACTTTTGCTTAAAAAGCAAATAAAAAATGATGTCTTTGAAGTGAAACACATAATTGGGCAAAAAATAATCTTTATTAAAGCTAGGAGCTAACATTTTCATTAGAAATAATTGTTAGAAAACAAAATGGCGGCCGCCCCAATGGATCGCCGCAGCACCGCCGAAAAATAAAGCAAATTACGCCTCGTAAATTCCTGGACAATATAAGCGTCTGTGAGCAAACTACCAAAAAGATTTCATTAGTTTTGAATATAAAGGGCTGCACGGGCCTAAATTTAGAACAAAACAAATTTTTTTGACGATCTGGGAAACATTTTATTGATTAAAAAATTTTTTTTTATTAAGTTTTTTGATTCAAAAGTATACCACATTTTTTTTAATCGCTCTAGGACTCTAAAGTTAGGCCCGTGCAGTTCTTTATACTCAAGACTAATGAAATATTTTTGATAATTTGTTCACAGATGCTTATTTTGTCCAGGAATTTAC
>OZ022264.1:127004464-127018973 GCA_963978885.1 Nemotelus pantherinus | reverse complement strand
AACATAAACAGTAAAAAATAAAAGCAAAGTTGTAAATTACGAGTACATAGAAACAAAACGAAAAATTAAATAAAATAATTAACAAAAAAAATCAATAATAAATTAATAAATAACAAATAAATAAAACATTGTCATATAGCTTAGGATTAAGGGTTGCGGATGGCTTGGACAAGGGAGGATTTGAAGGATAATTTTGAGACTGTTGGAGAATACAGATTACTTATGCTATTGAATATCCTGCAGCATCTATTTATCGGCTCATTAGCTGCGTAAGTAGTGGAGTGTGGATATTCCTTAAGTAAACGGGAGGACCTGGTATTTCTTACAGGGTTATTCAACACCATTTTGCTATTCAGGAATTCAGCTTTGATGACGCCTCTAATGACGTCAAATGTGAAGCAGGCCGAAATCATCTTTCTTCTAGATGCAAGTGTTAATAAGTTTAGATGACCCAGTCGAAACTCATAAGGAGGAAGGGTATTAAAATCGTAAGGGCTGTATAGTTCTCTCAATGCGAAAAGTAAGAATTGTTTTTGTATGGACTCGAGCCTGCTACTGTGGGTTTCAAAAGCCGGATTCCAGCAAATGGAAGCATATTCGAGAATAGGGCGTACAAGAGAGGTATATAAGGATCTTGTGACCCACAGGTTACGAAATTCTTTGGCACGTCTTTTGATGAAGCCTAGCTGTTTGTTCGCACGGGAAAGTATTTTATCATAATGCAAGGTGAAGCGGAGTCGCTCATCCAAGACAACACCAAGGTCGACAACGTTATCAACTCGAGCTAACAAATTATTCCCGAGGAAGTATGTGTTATGTGAGACGGTGCATTTTCGGGAGAAACTTATAACTTGGCACTTAGCAATGTTGAGAGAGAGCTTGTTTTCATTGCACCAATGGTCAAGTGAATCAAGTTTGGATTGGAGAAAGAGTGCATCGGATTTAAATTTAATGATATGATAGACTTTGAGATCGTCGGCATAAAGTAGATGAGGTATATTTGCTAGGGCGTCAGATAGGTCAGAAATAAATATATTAAAGAGAAGTGGGCCAAGATGGCTACCTTGTGGTACACCAGAGGTAGCAGAGATATTTTTCGATAAGAGTCCTTGGAATTTTACCAGCTGAGTTCGATTTCCAAGGTAAGAAGTCAGCCAGCTAAGCAAAGATCCACCAAGTCCGAATTTCAGTAGCTTTAGAATTAAGGTAGGGTGGTCAACTGTGTCAAAAGCTTTACTAAAGTCTGTATAGACTGCGTCAATTTGGTATCCTTTCTCCATTTTACATAGGACTTCTGAGATTAGGACTGTCAAATTTGTGGTAGTTGAGCGACCTTTTTTAAAACCATGTTGTTGCTCGTTCAGACGGGAGTCAACAAGTGGAGAAAGTTTATCGTAGACAATCTTTTCAAAAAGTTTCGGAATAGAAGATAAGATGGCAATACCTCTATAATTTCCGATACAGCGTCTATCACCATTTTTGAATATGGGTGTGACATATGAAAGTTTCCAACGGGATGGGAAAACTCCAGACGAAAGTGATCTGTTGAAAAAGATATGAAAGGGAGTTATAAGCTGCTCTACACATTTGCGCAAGAAAGTTGGAGGAAGAAGATCTGGCCCTGGACCTTTGTTGCAATCGAGTTCCGAAATAGCTTTACGTATTTCGTCACGTGTAATTTCTAAGTGGCTGATAAAAGCTATAGCAGTGGAATGAGAGGAAGGGAGATGTGAGTTTGATGAGTCAGGAGCAATAAAAATATTCTGGAAATTATCTGCGAATAAATCACAAATCTCATTAGGAGAGGAAGAAGTGATATCATTAAAGAACATCGACGATGGATAACCAGTAGTTTTTCGCTTCACATTTACAAAATCATAAAATTTTTTCGGGTCGCGGATTATATTTTCACCTGTTGCCTTAATGTAATTGTCATAAGCCTCGTGAGACTTTGCCAGAAATTGCTTAGCAGTTTCATTATATTCATCCTGAATAGCAGAACTAACGTCGATATTGTTTTTAATCCGCTTATAAAGTTTGTTCCTTCGATTTCGCAAATGCCTAAGGTCCCTATCAAGCCATGGCTCAGACAGTTTCTTCTTTTTTTTTATCTTAGGTACATATCTTTCAACGGCGTCAAATATATTGTCATAAAAAATGGAAATGGCTTCCTCAAGATCTAACGTTGAAAGAGTATTCGGCCAATCTATAGAGTCAAGGTGATGGTGAATGCTTTCATAATTAGCATTAAGAAAGTCATATACAATTGAATTATTGTACGCTCTAAAATAAGTAGAATCAGAAGTGGGAAGTTCAACTGATAGTGCAGTGTGGTGTAAACTATTTGAAAAAAGATGTTCTGCATCATCAGTTGGACTTACCACTACCTCGTCATAGGCGTTTGTAAATACAAGATCCAACCAATGACCGTTTTGGTTGGGAGTTGGAGAGACTTGCTGCAAATCGTTGCCATAAAAAGTACTCGCAAGGTTGAAGTCATTGGAATCTGAGAGGTTAACAGGGAGAAGAAATGCGTCGTTTTCATCGGGGATAAAACGTAAGTTGGGACGATTGAAATCCCCTAGGAATATTATTTTGTCTTTTTCATTTAGAGATGTTGTAATGGAAGATATTAATTCACAGAAATGGTTGTAAACTGATTCGTCCGATCTGGGTGGGATATAGGCCAAACTAATGTAAAGGAAATTGTTATTCAAAGAAACACGAATAACAAGGTGTTGGAACAAAACATTGGGGGTGATGTCAATAATCTCACTTGAAACAGTGTTGCTAACCGCCAGTAAAACCCCACCGCCTCGCGATTGACCTGTGGAAGAATAGTCGCGATCATTTCTGTAAATTGTCCAACTGCTATCAAGGATCTCCTCATTTTTATAAGAGTCATTTAGCCAAGTTTCAGTGAAGGCGAGTAAATTAAAGTGGCAGGATTTTGCGTCAAGATATAATTTATTCAATTTGCCTCTCATACCACTACAATTGTGGTAAAAGAGTCTGAGTCCATTGAAAGAAGGGGTTATGTTAGGACAAATGCCTAACAGAGTTGACTGCTTTTCGACGAGAAGCAGTTGTCATTAAATTGTCAATAGTGGCAGTATTCGTAGTTGCCTCGGTAGAGGCGACATAAGAAGTTAGGTGGCTAGAGGATAAAGAGGAGCTAACATTGTTTGCATTTTGTTGAGAAGAAACGGAAGCATCAGTAGGACGTGGAATTAATGAGTTCTTACGAGTAGAAGCAATGTTAAAAGTACCGTCCAACGATAAATTGTTTGTTACTACCGTAGACTGGGTGGGGTTTTTAGAAGGAATAGTCAACAAGTTGGATAGAATTTGAGGATTTTGAAAGGATGGAGATTTGCGGGTAATAGGAACATTATGCGAAATACAATTTTTTCTTACAGAATTAGTTTTAGTTTCTTTCTTACGCCTATTGTTGGTGACTCGATTTTTCCAGGGAGAAAATGTAACGCCATTCCAGTCGAAGCTGCTGCTACCTCCGTCTAAACTCGTAAAAATCCAGGCATATTTTGAAGGAATCAACACTTTATATCGTTTCTGCGAGTTGTGTTTCCGTTGTGGTAGTTTTGTTATACAATAATCTGTGATGTGGAAACCGGCTTCGAGAAATCTATCCAGCCAACCTTGATCAGCAGCGGGGGGTATTCCTTTGACGAAGAACGCTACTTTGTCGGTGTCAACTTGTAATTGGAAGCGTGATCCTTCGTCTTGACAACTTTCATTATTTTTTTTTATTTTTTCAATGCGACTGTCCCATTCATTTTTCGACCAATAAGTACCAAATTTATATATTGGCTTCGTACAAGAAGGAATAAAAGATTCGCGTTGGTTACTTGATGAACCAGTAGTAGAAGTTAGCTCTTTGATAGGAGACGAAGCCATGTCTTTTGTTGTCACTTTTGGCATGTTGCTGTTAATATCGGCCATTGAGAGTTCATGGAGAAGCGAATGTTCGTGAATAGATGGCCGATTATTTAAGACTTCCAATTGATTCTCACGCTGGTGCTCAAAGTGTTCAAGCTTATTATTTATATTACTTAACTTTAGTGCTTGTTCAACGAACGCATTTTTTAGCAAGGAATTTAGCTTATCGAACATTGAAGAAAATTTTTGCTCAGCATTCTCGAGCATATTTATAAAAGTTACTTGGCGAGAGCTGATTGGGACAGAATTGGTTGGGATACTTGAAGATATTGTATCTAATTTGCCATTCAAAGAATCTATTCTCTCTTCTAGTGCGGCAAGAGACTTTTCAACGCAATTGTTGTTGTTGTTGTTAGTTTTCGAAAGAGTAGATGAAAGTACATCGAAATGTTGCGAAATGTCCGCCAGGATATCTTCGTTTGCTCTAGCCTGAGCTTGATGTTTCAATATAAGATGGTCTTTTTCAGCATTCAATGTACCAATATAACTGATTATGCTGTCGTACATGCTTTTCATCAGCCGGTCCACATTTTGGCAATCAGTGCATATGAAATGGCGTTCTAAGTATGGATGGTACCAATCCCGTGGAGCACCCATACATGCGCCATGTAATTTTCTATTGCAGAATGCTTTGCAATGTACAAACTTCATGGTGTTGTCGAATGCGAAACAGTTCTCTAGGCTGCACTTGAAACTCATCATTGAACTGCCAAGAAGTATGCAATTTACGACGTAAATTTTATCACGGACACGAACCGATTATGTGTGGTAACAGTCGTATATAGTAAGCTTAATCCCACAAAAGCACAGCTTTTCGGTAGTCGATGTATTTTATTTATTAAGAACTGGGTTTGTTTTATATAAAAATCAAAGAATACAGGTCAAAAATGTACTACCCTGATGAGATACGAACCCGCGATTTCTGTATTTGAGAGCCGATACCGTACCCACCGATCCAATTTGATTAACGTATGAGTCGTAAAGAAAAATAGATATAAATGTCCGGATGTGTGGATATTAAGTTAAATTGAAATTATTCAGCTTTTTGTTTCTGTTGTTGTTTTTTTTTAAGTTTAATAAAAATCGTCAAAAACCAGTCAAAAAATATTTCACACCAGTCACAAAAATATTTAACACCAGTCAAAAATATTTCACACTGATTCAAAATTGAACTCGCAATTTGAATATCCAAGAGCCGACACTGTAACCACCGGGCTATGTTGATCGATAATAGGTGCAAAAGTTAGACGGGATATAAATGCCCGGTATGTGACGCACTGGGTTTAATTATGAAAAATGTAACTGTTCTATGAAAATTTCTTTGAATGTGCACTTACGTAGCCCGAAAAGATGAAAAACTTGAAATTGCGACACACACAGCCCGCACACAAGACAAAATGTTCGCAGACAAATGACCTAGTTGAATTCTTGATGCTAAGCCGTTGACGTCAAAAAAAACACCGCGTTACACGGTTGCAATCAGTTATTCATTTGGGGAATTCCCGAGGTATTCAAAGTTTTGTTTGAAAAGCCGTAAAATGTGGAATTTGTGTGACGAAACGATTAAAAAGGCTTGCCAAACACAGCCGAGGGTTATGAAATCAGGGTTAAGCACTTTCGAGGATATTTATATAGCACTTTTAACTTAATTAATATTGATATTCTGCACTCCGACAAGAACGCTCTAGCCACTTCTCTTGACAGCTGTCACTCATCAAAATCCGGAAAAATCAATGAACATGTTTCAAATCGTGTTATTTATTGAAAAATGAAGTTTAAGTACTAAAACGTCTTACATGGCATTTCGTGCATCTATTGACATTGTAATTATTCAATGTAGCCTCCATCAGCTTGAATCACGGCCTCCATTCGCGGTCTGATGCGCTCGCACGCCTTCTGCAATTCTGCGCTGTCAATATTGGCGAACCTTTTCAATTACGCTCCATACGTAATCGTCCAAGGGATTTAAATCTAAACTATTCGGAGGCCAAAATTCCATAGAAATGATCAAATTGCACCTTAGAAGAAATGATAAAATTGCAGCAATCCACTTGCTTTGCTCTTGCAGCTTACCAAAGCATTTGTCTAACCTTGATCGTGTAAGAATAATATCGAAGGTCCTCCTTAACGATTCTCCGCATGGTAGGCTCGCTCACATTCACAATAGACGCCAGTTTTCGTAACGATAACCCCGGGTCTTCCAGAATTGAGTAATCTCCCGTCCTGACCGTCCAGTTCGAAGACTTTCGATTATCGCGGCTCTTCGGTTATACTCCTGACGCATTTTTGACAGACTGACAATTTTGAGGTAAACCCCTTATACTTATGTCGGCTTACTACTCGTACGCCGACGGCGACCTCTGGCACTAACACAATGTAGCGAGAAATTCAATTTGAAAAATGTTCGGATATATATATATATATATATATATATATATATATATATATATATATATATATATATATATAGATATATAGATATAGATATATATATATATATATATATATATATATATATATATATATATATATATAGATATATATATATATATATTATAGATATAAATATATATATATATATATATATATATATATATATATATATTATAGATATAATATATATATATATATATATATATATATATATATATATATATATATATATATATATATATATATATACTTAGTCCTGCCATAAGTTCTGTCACATAATTTCTCACATTGGCAACAACTTTATTTTATGAGTGACATTTCAATATCGGCCAGTTTTATAAACGTCATAATGTTGTTGACAGTTGATGGTCATTTAAAGTTTGTTCGTTAACGTGTGAAAATGGAATGGGGTGTAATAGAAAACCGAATTGCAGTGATTGCACTACATAAGTGTGGAAAATCCGCGAGTGAAATTTTCAAGTTGTTGTGCCCGTTAAAAATAACGCAAAGATTTGTGTATCGTGCGATCCAGAGATATAACGAGATCCAGACTATTGAAGATCGACCTCGTTCTGGACGTCCGCGTGATGTACGTTCTTCTGCTGCCATCAAAGCGGCCGAGAGTCGAATTCGCCGAAATCCGCTTCGTAAACAACGAATCATGGCTCGAGAGATGAACATCTCCACCCGAAGTATGTCTCGCATCATAAAATCGGACCTCGGGATGAGTGCTTTTCGACGATCAACGGGACATTTGCTGACTGAGCAGTTGAAGCAAATTAGGAGCACCAGATCGAAAGAGCTCCTTCGGCGGTACGGCAACAACAAATATCGAGAAATTTTATTTACCGATGAAAAAATTTTTACGGTGGAGGAACATTTCAACCGCCAAAATGATAAGGTGTATGCCCACAGCTCCAGAGAAGCCCGAGAAGTTGCCACTAGGGTACAGCGAGAACATCATCCAGCATCAGTCATGGTATGGTGGGGTGTCAGCTACGAAGGGGTCACCGAGCTTCATTTTTGCGAAAAAGGCGTAAAAACTGCAGCGAAAAATTATCAAACGGACATCCTGGAGGGATGTGTGAAGCCGCTGAACTCTACGCTATTCAACAACCGACATTGGGTTTTCCAGCAAGATTCTGCGCCAGCCCACAAACCTCGAACCACACAAGCGTGGTTGGAAACCAATATTCCAGAGTTTATAAGGGCGACGGAATGGCCTTCTGGGAGCCCAGATTTGAATCCCCTGGACTACACACTGTGGGCGGAGTTAGAGTCCATGGTGTGCACGAGACGACACCCAAATATCGAGAGCCTTAAGCGATCTTTGACAGAAGCAGTAGCTAATTTTCCGCTAGAAACAGTGCGTACTGCTATCGATGACTGGCCCAACAGATTAAAGAGCTGTGTAAAGGCTAAAGGCGGCCACTTTGAATAATTTGTTGCTTATTTTACTTCCATTAGTATGCCAAAATAAAATATATTTTCCTTTGTCAAAAACTCTTTTTCATTTATACAAAAATTGCCCATATACGTGTGACAGAACTTATGGCACGACTATGTATATATATATATATATATATATATATATATATATATATATATATATATATATACATAGTCGTGCCATAAGTTCTGTCACACGTATATGGGCAATTTTTGTATAAATGAAAAAGAGTTTTTGACAAAGGAAAATATATTTTATTTTGGCATACTAATGGAAGTAAAATAAGCAACAAATTATTCAAAGTGGCCGCCTTTAGCCTTTACACAGCTCTTTAATCTGTTGGGCCAGTCATCGATAGCAGTACGCACTGTTTCTAGCGGAAAATTAGCTACTGCTTCTGTCAAAGATCGCTTAAGGCTCTCGATATTTGGGTGTCGTCTCGTGCACACCATGGACTCTAACTCCGCCCACAGTGTGTAGTCCAGGGGATTCAAATCTGGGCTCCCAGAAGGCCATTCCGTCGCCCTTATAAACTCTGGAATATTAGTTTCCAACCACGCTTGTGTGGTTCGAGCTTTGTGGGCTGGCGCAGAATCTTGCTGGAAAACCCAATGTCGGTTGTTGAATAGCGTAGAGTTCAGCGGCTTCACACATCCCTCCAGGATGTCCGTTTGATAATTTTTCGCTGCAGTTTTTACGCCTTTTTCGCAAAAATGTAGCTCGGTGACCCCTTCGTAGCTGACACCCCACCATACCATGACTGATGCTGGATGATGTTCTCGCTGTACCCTAGTGGCAACTTCTCGGGCTTCTCTGGAGCTGTGGGCATACACCTTATCATTTTGGCGGTTGAAATGTTCCTCCACCGTAAAAATTTTTTCATCGGTAAATCAAATTTCTCGATGTTTGTTGTTGCCGTACCGCCGAAGGAGCTCTTTCGATCTGGTGCTCCTAATTTGCTTCAACTGCTCAGTCAGCAAATGTCCCGTTGATCGTCGAAAGGCACTCATCCCGAGGTCCGATTTTATGATGCGAGACATACTTCGGGTGGAGATGTTCATCTCTCGAGCCATGATTCGTTGTTTACGAAGCGGATTTCGGCGAATTCGACTCTCGGCCGCTTTGATGGCAGCAGAAGAACGTACATCACGCGGACGTCCAGAACGAGGTCGATCTTCAATAGTCTGGATCTCGTTATATCTCTGGATCGCACGATACACAAATCTTTGCGTTATTTTTAACGGGCACAACAACTTGAAAATTTCACTCGCGGATTTTCCACACTTATGTAGTGCAATCACTGCAATTCGGTTTTCTATTACACCCCATTCCATTTTCACACGTTAACGAACAAACTTTAAATGACCATCAACTGTCAACAACATTATGACGTTTATAAAACTGGCCGATATTGAAATGTCACTCATAAAATAAAGTTGTTGCCAATGTGAGAAATTATGTGACAGAACTTATGGCAGGACTAAGTATATATATATATATATATATATATATATATATATATATATATATTATATCTATAATATATATATATATATATATATATATATATATATATATATATATATATATATATATATATTTATATCTATAATATATATATATATATCTATATATATATATATATATATATATATATATATATATATATATATATATATATATATATCTATATCTATATATATATATATATATATATATATATATATATATATATATATATATATATATATATATATATATATATCCGAACATTTTTCAAATTGAATTTCTCGCTACATTGTGTTAGTGCCAGAGGTCGCCGTCGGCGTACGAGTAGTAAGCCGACATAAGTATAAGGGGTTTACCTCAAAATTGTCAGTCTGTCAAAAATGCGTCAGGAGTATAACCGAAGAGCCGCGATAATCGAAAGTCTTCGAACTGGACGGTCAGGACGGGAGATTACTCAATTCTGGAAGACCCGGGGTTATCGTTACGAAAACTGGCGTCTATTGTGAATGTGAGCGAGCCTACCATGCGGAGAATCGTTAAGGAGGACCTTCGATATTATTCTTACACGATCAAGGTTAGACAAATGCTTTCGTAAGCTGCAAGAGCAAAGCAAGTGGATTGCTGCAATTTTATCATTTCTTCTAAGGTGCAATTTGATCATTTCTATGGAATTTTGGCCTCCGAATAGTTTAGATTTAAATCCCTTGGACGATTACGTATGGAGCGTAATTGAAAAGGTTCGCCAATATTGACAGCGCAGAATTGCAGAAGGCGTGCGAGCGCATCAGACCGCGAATGGAGGCCGTGATTCAAGCTGATGGAGGCTACATTGAATAATTACAATGTCAATAGATGCACGAAATGCCATGTAAGACGTTTTAGTACTTAAACTTCATTTTTCAATAAATAACACGATTTGAAACATGTTCATTGATTTTTCCGGATTTTGATGAGTGACAGCTGTCAAGAGAAGTGGCTAGAGCGTTCTTGTCGGAGTGCAGAATATCAATATTAATTAAGTTAAAAGTGCTATATAAATATCCTCGAAAGTGCTTAACCCTGATTTCATAACCCTCGGCTGTGTTTGGCAAGCCTTTTTAATCGTTTCGTCACACAAATTCCACATTTTACGGCTTTTCAAACAAAACTTTGAATACCTCGGGAATTCCCCAAATGAATAACTGATTGCAACCGTGTAACGCGGTGTTTTTTTTGACGTCAACGGCTTAGCATCAAGAATTCAACTAGGTCATTTGTCTGCGAACATTTTGTCTTGTGTGCGGGCTGTGTGTGTCGCAATTTCAAGTTTTTCATCTTTTCGGGCTACGTAAGTGCACATTCAAAGAAATTTTCATAGAACAGTTACATTTTTCATAATTAAACCCAGTGCGTCACATACCGGGCATTTATATCCCGTCTAACTTTTGCACCTATTATCGATCAACATAGCCCGGTGGTTACAGTGTCGGCTCTTGGATATTCAAATTGCGAGTTCAATTTTGAATCAGTGTGAAATATTTTTGACTGGTGTTAAATATTTTTGTGACTGGTGTGAAATATTTTTTGACTGGTTTTTGACGATTTTTATTAAACTTAAAAAAAAAACAACAACAGAAACAAAAAGCTGAATAATTTCAATTTAACTTAATATCCACACATCCGGACATTTATATCTATTTTTCTTTACGACTCATACGTTAATCAAATTGGATCGGTGGGTACGGTATCGGCTCTCAAATACAGAAATCGCGGGTTCGTATCTCATCAGGGTAGTACATTTTTGACCTGTATTCTTTGATTTTTATATAAAACAAACCCAGTTCTTAATAAATAAAATACATCGACTACCGAAAAGCTGTGCTTTTGTGGGATTAAGCTTACTATATACGACTGTTACCACACATAATCGGTTCGTGTCCGTGATAAAATTTACGTCGTAAATTGCATACTTCTTGGCAGTTCAATGATGAGTTTCAAGTGCAGCCTAGAGAACTGTTTCGCATTCGACAACACCATGAAGTTTGTACATTGCAAAGCATTCTGCAATAGAAAATTACATGGCGCATGTATGGGTGCTCCACGGGATTGGTACCATCCATACTTAGAACGCCATTTCATATGCACTGATTGCCAAAATGTGGACCGGCTGATGAAAAGCATGTACGACAGCATAATCAGTTATATTGGTACATTGAATGCTGAAAAAGACCATCTTATATTGAAACATCAAGCTCAGGCTAGAGCAAACGAAGATATCCTGGCGGACATTTCGCAACATTTCGATGTACTTTCATCTACTCTTTCGAAAACTAACAACAACAACAACAATTGCGTTGAAAAGTCTCTTGCCGCACTAGAAGAGAGAATAGATTCTTTGAATGGCAAATTAGATACAATATCTTCAAGTATCCCAACCAATTCTGTCCCAATCAGCTCTCGCCAAGTAACTTTTATAAATATGCTCGAGAATGCTGAGCAAAAATTTTCTTCAATGTTCGATAAGCTAAATTCCTTGCTAAAAAATGCGTTCGTTGAACAAGCACTAAAGTTAAGTAATATAAATAATAAGCTTGAACACTTTGAGCACCAGCGTGAGAATCAATTGGAAGTCTTAAATAATCGGCCATCTATTCACGAACATTCGCTTCTCCATGAACTCTCAATGGCCGATATTAACAGCAACATGCCAAAAGTGACAACAAAAGACATGGCTTCGTCTCCTATCAAAGAGCTAACTTCTACTACTGGTTCATCAAGTAACCAACGCGAATCTTTTATTCCTTCTTGTACGAAGCCAATATATAAATTTGGTACTTATTGGTCGAAAAATGAATGGGACAGTCGCATTGAAAAAATAAAAAAAAATAATGAAAGTTGTCAAGACGAAGGATCACGCTTCCAATTACAAGTTGACACCGACAAAGTAGCGTTCTTCGTCAAAGGAATACCCCCCGCTGCTGATCAAGGTTGGCTGGATAGATTTCTCGAAGCCGGTTTCCACATCACAGATTATTGTATAACAAAACTACCACAACGGAAACACAACTCGCAGAAACGATATAAAGTGTTGATTCCTTCAAAATATGCCTGGATTTTTACGAGTTTAGACGGAGGTAGCAGCAGCTTCGACTGGAATGGCGTTACATTTTCTCCCTGGAAAAATCGAGTCACCAACAATAGGCGTAAGAAAGAAACTAAAACTAATTCTGTAAGAAAAAATTGTATTTCGCATAATGTTCCTATTACCCGCAAATCTCCATCCTTTCAAAATCCTCAAATTCTATCCAACTTGTTGACTATTCCTTCTAAAAACCCCACCCAGTCTACGGTAGTAACAAACAATTTATCGTTGGACGGTACTTTTAACATTGCTTCTACTCGTAAGAACTCATTAATTCCACGTCCTACTGATGCTTCCGTTTCTTCTCAACAAAATGCAAACAATGTTAGCTCCTCTTTATCCTCTAGCCACCTAACTTCTTATGTCGCCTCTACCGAGGCAACTACGAATACTGCCACTATTGACAATTTAATGACAACTGCTTCTCGTCGAAAAGCAGTCAACTCTGTTAGGCATTTGTCCTAACATAACCCCTTCTTTCAATGGACTCAGACTCTTTTACCACAATTGTAGTGGTATGAGAGGCAAATTGAATAAATTATATCTTGACGCAAAATCCTGCCACTTTAATTTACTCGCCTTCACTGAAACTTGGCTAAATGACTCTTATAAAAATGAGGAGATCCTTGATAGCAGTTGGACAATTTACAGAAATGATCGCGACTATTCTTCCACAGGTCAATCGCGAGGCGGTGGGGTTTTACTGGCGGTTAGCAACACTGTTTCAAGTGAGATTATTGACATCACCCCCAATGTTTTGTTCCAACACCTTGTTATTCGTGTTTCTTTGAATAACAATTTCCTTTACATTAGTTTGGCCTATATCCCACCCAGATCGGACGAATCAGTTTACAACCATTTCTGTGAATTAATATCTTCCATTACAACATCTCTAAATGAAAAAGACAAAATAATATTCCTAGGGGATTTCAATCGTCCCAACTTACGTTTTATCCCCGATGAAAACGACGCATTTCTTCTCCCTGTTAACCTCTCAGATTCCAATGACTTCAACCTTGCGAGTACTTTTTATGGCAACGATTTGCAGCAAGTCTCTCCAACTCCCAACCAAAACGGTCATTGGTTGGATCTTGTATTTACAAACGCCTATGACGAGGTAGTGGTAAGTCCAACTGATGATGCAGAACATCTTTTTTCAAATAGTTTACACCACACTGCACTATCAGTTGAACTTCCCACTTCTGATTCTACTTATTTTAGAGCGTACAATAATTCAATTGTATATGACTTTCTTAATGCTAATTATGAAAGCATTCACCATCACCTTGACTCTATAGATTGGCCGAATACTCTTTCAACGTTAGATCTTGAGGAAGCCATTTCCATTTTTTATGACAATATATTTGACGCCGTTGAAAGATATGTACCTAAGATAAAAAAAAAGAAGAAACTGTCTGAGCCATGGCTTGATAGGGACCTTAGGCATTTGCGAAATCGAAGGAACAAACTTTATAAGCGGATTAAAAACAATATCGACGTTAGTTCTGCTATTCAGGATGAATATAATGAAACTGCTAAGCAATTTCTGGCAAAGTCTCACGAGGCTTATGACAATTACATTAAGGCAACAGGTGAAAATATAATCCGCGACCCGAAAAAATTTTATGATTTTGTAAATGTGAAGCGAAAAACTACTGGTTATCCATCGTCGATGTTCTTTAATGATATCACTTCTTCCTCTCCTAATGAGATTTGTGATTTATTCGCAGATAATTTCCAGAATATTTTTATTGCTCCTGACTCATCAAACTCACATCTCCCTTCCTCTCATTCCACTGCTATAGCTTTTATCAGCCACTTAGAAATTACACGTGACGAAATACGTAAAGCTATTTCGGAACTCGATTGCAACAAAGGTCCAGGGCCAGATCTTCTTCCTCCAACTTTCTTGCGCAAATGTGTAGAGCAGCTTATAACTCCCTTTCATATCTTTTTCAACAGATCACTTTCGTCTGGAGTTTTCCCATCCCGTTGGAAACTTTCATATGTCACACCCATATTCAAAAATGGTGATA
>OZ022264.1:126811964-126996964 GCA_963978885.1 Nemotelus pantherinus | reverse complement strand
CGAGTTGCTTCCTTTATTTTTTTTGCTTCTTGTGCATCTTCTCATTCGCTTTCGTCTTCCCGTTCGCTTTCATCTTCTCCATCGTCACTAAAACTGGGTAGCGTGCACCAGGGTTTCATCTTGTCCGAAGCGTAAACTGATGAATAGTGGTGTTTAGTCCTATGAGAACCCTTGAAGTCTTCCACTACGTATCGATCATGACCCAAAACTTTGGTGACTTCAAATGGTCCTTTATAACGTGGCTCTAATTTGCGTGAGCCACCCGTACTAGCTGGAGCACAAGATCACCTAACTTGTACATCTTTGGCTTTCCGTGAGTATTGTCAAATCGCTGCTTCCCCTTTTTTCGTTGCTCAGTAATTCGATTTGCAGACTCTTCTCTCATTCTTGCAATTTCATCGTCAGATCTGAATTCGCCATCATGTAACGCTAGAATTAATTTGTTTCCTAATATATCTCGTGGTTTGAATCCGAATAATAACTCGCTTGGGGCTTTACCGCTGCTTTTGTTTATTGAGCCATTAATGACATATTGAATCGTTCGTAATTTTCGATCCAGTGCTTATCGTTATTTGTTGACGGCAATAACATCGACAGTAAAGTTCTGTTGGCTCACTCTACCTGTCCGTTCGCTCTGAGTGTCCTTACAGCATTTAATACATGTCGGATATTGTTGTCCTGACAATATTTCTTGAACTGGTTTGACGTGAATGATGTTTCTCTGTTGGAGATAATACGTTTCGGTACGCCGAAGTATCCAATCACTTCATCTAGAAAGCTGACAACGTGCTTAGTTGCAGTACTTTTCACGGCTTTGCATATGGTATATTTTGTGAATGCGTCAACCATCATCATTACGTGCTCGTTGCCTTTACTGCTTCGTGGAAAAGGACCCAAATGATCAATGTGTACTGTTTGAAAAGGTATTGGCTCGATTTCGTCATAGTGATACTCGCCTTCCTTCCTCCCAGCTACTTGCTTATGATATGCGCATTCGATACACATTCGAATATAAGACTTTACAAAATTCCTCATTCTGGGGAACCATGCGTAGGTCCGAATCCTTTCTATCGTGCGGTCTACACTAAGATGACCGGCGTTGTCATGGTTGTCTCGCACAATGTTCCATCGCAAGGATTTTGGAACAACCCATAATTTCTTCTCCTTTTCCTTTTTGAAAAGTCTTTATTTATACAGCACATAACCGTCGTGGTACGTTTTTCCGCTTGCTTTCATTTGTTCGACTATTTGCTTCAGACGTTCATCTTGTAACTGCATACTGTACAACCAATCGCTTGTTTCAAGTTGGACCTTTGATATTTTAAGAGAAGCTGTATCTAATTCGCTTTCCTTTTCATCCGTTTTTCGGCTCAAGGCGTCGACATGAGCCATTTTAATGCCAGCTCGATGTTCGATTTCCAAATCAAATTCCTGGATGCGTAACCACCATCTTCCAATACGTGGAAGTAGTTCTCTCTTTTGCATAGCTGTTTTAATAGCGCTGCAATCGGTCACCAGCTTTACCTTCTTCCCATATATGTAATACTTAAAGCGCTCCAGGGACTCGACGGCAGCTAAAGTCTCTAATTCGTAGCTATGGAAGCTCTTTTCGTTATTTGTCGTTGACCTACTATAATATGCGATTGGACTCAATTCATCGTTGTTTCTTTGAAGCAATACACCTGCCAAGCCTATGGAGCTCGCATCCGTGTGAACTTCGTGCTGAGCTTCGACCGCATATGCTGATATTAGTGGTTGACTGACTAATGCGTTTTTCAGATCATCAAATGCTTTCTGCTGTTCGTTCTCCCACACGAATTCTTCATTTATATGCGTAAGCTTACGTAATGGTTCTGCTCGAATGGCAAAGCCGGGCACGAACTTTCGGAAGTATCCACTAAGTTCAAGAAATTGTCGAATTTCCATTGCATTTTTAGGTACAGGAAAATTACGGATTGCTGAAGTTTTGATCTCACCAGGTTTTATTCCGTCCTTGGATAATTCGTGTCCCAAAAATTGAATAGACTGTTTTATAAACATACACTTCTTGATATTGAGTGTAAGCCCTAACGAACGCAGAGCTGAAAGTACCCTTTCAAGTTTTTCAAGCATGTTTTCCGTTGAATTACTGCCAACCAAAATGTCGTCCATATAGTGGATCATGTCACCTTCCTGAGTCTTTTCCTTAAGTGACGACATGAGACGTTGAAACACTGCTGGAGCGTTCTTCAATCAAAACGGCATGCGTTTGAATTCATATAGTCCATCCGGCGTTATAAAAGCAGTATATTTTCTGCTCGATTCTGCTATTGGCACCTGGTAGTATCCACTATCTAGGTCGAGCACAGAAAAACAAGTATACGCCATGGCTTCGTGCAATCGTTCTTCGATATTGAGTGTAGGAAAATTCTCTTTGACAGTCAACTGATTCAGGAGTCGGAAGTCTACACATAAACGGTCATCACCACTCTTTTTCTTAACCAACACCATGGGACTTGCATACTCGGATTTTGACCTCAAAATAATGTTGTGGTCTAACAGCTCCTGAATCATTCGAGTTACGTTAGCTCTTTTTCGCTCGGGTATACGGTACGGTCTTTGAACTACAGGTTTACTGTCTGAGACCTCAATCTTCATTTCAATTTCTTTCGTGCAACCAATTTCTCCGATTCCATTTGCAAAGACGTCTCTGAATTCGTTTACAAGCAGGTTAATTGATTAAAATCGTCGTCTTTGACAGGACCGCACAATATATCTTCTCTTCGTATCAGCATTCGATCATGGAATATATTTCTAGTTTCATCTTCTGCTCTGATTGATAATGAATTTTTGGTAATTTTTGCGTTGATTAAATTATCTGCGAAAATGTCTTGTCCGAGAAGCACATGAGAAGAAATTGCGGTATCATTAATTTAGTTCTATCCAATGTGATTTCCGCCGTAACTTTATGTTAAAGTATGGTAATGGCTCCGCCTACCCCTTTTATTTTCACGAGACAGTTTTCCCAATTTTTGCTTATTTCTCTGGCTTTCGTCGCTCGTACCAAGCTGCATTGGCTGCCTGTATCGAAAAATATTTGACAAGGCCTCCCGTTTGCTTTACCATACTTCGTTAGTATCGTCTCTAAATTTACATCAGCTCTTCTAGCCAATTTGTGTCCGCAATTCATAGGTTCCGACCTTGGATGCACCTTGTCGCAATCCTTGCATCGATTTCGGCGTGGTGGCAGTTTGCAGTCTCGGGAAATGTGCCCAGTTTCATTACAATTATAGCACTTTCGATGTTTTCGATCTGTTTTCTCATCCTTAAATAGACTACGCACATCACCACGCTCGTTGAATGCCGTACTATTTGGTGCCTTCGAATTATTACCGTATCTTGTACTGTTTTCTACGTTAGAAATTTTGTTTCTCGACGTGTTTTGTAAGAACTCTTTTATTAATTCACGGAGTTCTTTTACAGAGTTTATCTTTATCGCGGCAATTGAGTTTTGTAACTCACGATCTCGTAAACCATCACGGGTATATTTTACAATCGCTTGCTCACTGATACCGAACTTTCTTCCCAGAGCCGACATTCGAAAAGAATAGTCAATCATGCTTTCAGAATAGGCACGTACAGAATTTTGCATTTTGTGATGTATCTCAGCTTCATTAGCGTCGATACCAAATTCTGCAATCAGTTCTGCTTTAAAATTGTTCCATTTTACGGGCAACTCTGGGGAGGCGTCCAACCAAAGTCTAGCAGCACCCTTTAGCTTGCTGAACACGGCAAGGAGTAAACATTTTTCCTCCCACCCGTAGGGCCGATACGCATTTTCTACGTGCTTCACAAACTGTTCTACGTCCAAACACAACTCATTACTAGGATCGAACGTCGGAATCGTCTGAGCAATTTCGTTCACCGAATTTTGATTACGCAAATTGTTCATAAATGCATTTTCGTTAAGTGGTGGTTCAGAACATGTACGCTGATCTTGACTTTGTGCCAAATTGCTAACAGTTTGCGCCAAACCATCTACAATTTGTCGCAATTCATTTAACTGCGCTGCAACATGAATATCTTCCCTTGCCGTTTCCATCTCTTCTTTCTCCACTTCGCCGTTCTCATAGACTTCATAAAGTCTTCCTAATTTCTCCGTCTTTGTGCCAGTTAACGGCAACCCGTTGATTTCCAATAATTTATTCAATTCGTGCACCCGCAATGTGCTTATCTTTATCATTTGTTATTTCAATTTATCGAGCACCAATATGACAATAGGACCACCGTATAAAATAAATACGTGTAGCGTCTGCGAAAGCATTATCCTTTTATCCCACTTGTGTAGCGTCTGCGAATGCGTTATCCTTTTATTCCACTTGTGTAGCGTCTGCAAAAGCGTTATCCCTTTTATCCCACTTCTGAAAATGTAAACGTTCTATAGCTTTTTATTCCATTAATTATAAATCAAATCAATCAAATCTTATCAAATCAATCAAAATCTTAACGTTGTTGAAAAAAAAAGAAAAGACGTCTAGTCGTCGTTATTATGTTTCGTCGCCTACTCATTTAATGAGATGTCCTTTTTAGTTTAAAGTTGTCCGACATTGCCATGTTAATGTCATTGCCTTACATATATATAAATATATATATATATATATATATATATATATATATATATATATATATATATATATATATATATATATATATATATATATATATGTATACATATATACATGTATATATATATATATATATATATATATATATATATATATATATATATATATATATATATATATATGTATAAGTATATATATAAATATTTATATATATATAATATATAGGGCCATGTCTCTAAAAAAAGTTGATAATGTTTAACCCTTTGGCGCCGGCAGCCATTTTAGTGATATTTCTAACATACCTATTATTCCGTCCGCAAATTACTTTTGCAAAAATAAACTTAGCGAAATGAATTTCGAACTTGTTTTGAATGTGAATCGGATAATGTTTTGGAATTTTTTAACCCCATGTGTGCTCTAGGTGAAAATTTTTAAATTGCGATAACTTTTGACAGAGCTATCAAATCATTATGAAATTTTCAGAACGTATTGGTATTATTTAGTTGTAAATTTTTAATGAGCATGTTCGCAACCCTGTAGTTAGGGCAGGCACTGAAAGTGAAAACCTTCAAATCGTCGACTCTCCTAACAAATTATTGCTTTTTGGCACTCATATATAAATTACATGCTTTTTCTATGTAGCCAAAGTTAAACATATGAAATTTTACAATGGGCAAGAACGGTAACCCTTCTCCAATTTACCTATATTTTTAGCATAAAAAACTTCTGTTGACGGGAACTCAGGACCCGATAATCAGATAAAGTTGAAATTTGCAGTATATATAGGTATTAAATAGGACCAAGCCTGATAGAAGTGATTTTGAAATGGGGGCAATTATGTGCCAGTGGTGCCATCTTGAAAAATCACTAAGAAAAATAACAACTTTTAGCCCTAAAAATTCTACTTGAGTCATCAGATTTTGGCGAAATTTACAGAGTAGCTAAATTTTACTTTAAGGCACGTTTGGTTAAAATTTGGTAGAAAAATTAGTTTGGTACTGCCAGCTATGGTAATTTTGGGGTCTAAAATTTTGAAAATTCATCCGGAAAATAAAGCTCTTTGCCCCATAGCTTCCAGTGCAGCCATGGAATCATAGTTAAATTCATATGGCAAATTAAACTTATTGTAGATAAAACTTTGCAGTTATCTAGTTGGAAAAACAATGATAGGGAGGGTTGCCAGCTATGGCTGTTTTTTTTTTTGCATATCTTTAGTAAGAGATTGTATCATAAGATTTTCAAATCATAGTGATCATGTAATGAAAATAGCAAATATTATGAACTAGAAACTTTGAAAACTTTTGCGGGTGGTAACCGTAAATTTCTTTGTACCCCTATAACTTCCAATGCAAGACATCGGATCAATACGAAATTCGCAGAGTAGGTTGACGTCAACGTGAGGCAGATATGACATTTTTTTGGCTTCCGTTCGAGCAAAGGGCTGCTAGCTTGAGGCATTTTTGTTACTTTTTTACCAATAAATGCTTACATTAAGTATCCACATCGCGAACATTTGCAATGAAAATAAGTAAACAATGTTTAAATTTTCTAAGGTCTGGTCATTTTTCGGATGGCAACCCCAAACACCTTTCTATCTTTGTAACTTTCGATGATCTCATCGAAATTAAATTGGCTTAGAGTCTATTATTACTTAGGGTGTATTGGTCTTAAGTAGCAGAAGTAGCTAGTCGTAGTGTCCTTAAGTAGCTAGTGGTAGAATACTCACCCAAAATCTGCACAAATCCTATACTGTTCTTCGAACAATAGTGTTTTTTTTATTTCATCTCTTTTCCTTATTGATACGATTATTCTCAAAGAAAGCCAATGCTTCGGGGGTGTGTTTTTTCCGAATAAATTTGGTTGTTGTAGATTGCTTGATTGTGTTGCTGATAGTCTGGATACATTCATGAGCAAATAAGTTTGCATCTTCATCATTATTTGATGACTAAGTCCCAATCGATTTGATCAAGCTTCCTTTTTACTTCTTTAACATTAATTATATTGGTCGTTTGTCTACTTACTGAGTTGAGATTTGTTTCTTGGCAGTTTATGTCAACTTTAATTAATGTTGTGAAATGATCAGTGATTGAATTTGGTAGAATAATAGGTGCATAATGGCACCGGGGGGAGTTATTCTAAAGCAGGATATGGTCAATGCATGATTTGCTAATACCATCTATCCATGTCGGTTCATTTATATGCTGTTGAGTTGTCAGATAGTTGATTGTTGCATTGATATTATCTAATAAGTTAATATTAACATCACCTATTATCATGCCAATCGCAATATGGTCTGTGCAAATAACTATGTTGTAAATGTCTAAAATGAAGTTATCGTTATGAATAGTTTGTGATTTATAAATCGCAAATAACCTAGCAGTTTTATTATTTGTCATTTTAATATTTAATTGATGAAAATAATTAATTATAAATTAATTTAATTAAATTATATAATAAAAGTAATTAAATTTAATTAAAGTTTTGGGTGCTAATTTCGTTGTGTGCTTAATTGTTCGCTTAGTACAAACTAAAACCCCATCATTTTTGTTGAGACATTGAAATGTATAATACATCGAATACATAGCTATTTTGAAGGAAAGTGACACGATGTCAGAATCGACCAAGTAGCTACCGTGGTGCGGTTCTGACAAAACAATTACATCTATGCTAATATCTAATTCATTTAGTAATATGTTTAATTCATCAAATTTTTTTTATGTTACTAATTTTTATGCTCCTAATGTTGAAATGAAGAATTTTTAGCCCTTTACAATCAGATCTACCAAATAGGTGCTTGCACTCAGCGGCACATTTAGCAATGTATGTTTTAATATCGTTGTTTGTAAGTATTTCATTGAAAAAAATCCATTAACAATGTGTAGAAAATGATAAACGAAAGCAACTTTAATGTAAGACTTATCTTAGTGATTGATATCTAATTCTGGTTCACAATTTATTTTGAAGACTCTCCCCTGTTCAGTTTTTCTGATAAGAATACATTCGTCTCGAATCCAAACGAATTTCAATGAATTTTCCCTCGCAAATTGTTTTGTTAAATAAAGTAGTTTTTTGTTTGCTTTCGTGAGATGACGGTTAATGAAGAACTTTGAAGGAGGTAAGTTATCATGCAGGTTCTTATAGACTAAGTCAGCTTTTGGCTTTGCTCAAGCCAAATATCTCTATGTTCTTTAGAGGCAAATCGGACAATTAAAGGCCTCGGTGGATTATTTTTTTGGTTACGTTGTATTTGTCTCCTAGCAAAAACCTGCTTGACTTGGTTAGCATCAATATTCAGTAGACTCGCAATGTTATTCAGCACTTCCACTACATTCTCGTTGGGTGTTTCAACTAATCCATTGATTTCAATATCTGAACTTAATTTCCCCTGTTTCAGTTGATTGACTTAGATTGATAAAGTTTTTAACTGTTTCTTTAAGTTGATGTTTTCAGCATCCAGTTTATCATATATATTTGAATATATTTTTCTATTTTCTCGCTGTATTGATCCATTTTTGTATGGAACTCATCAATCTTATTGCAACAATAGTCACAATAGTCCAAGGATATACGGTAATTGGATAGTTCTTCGTTGAACATATTACGCATCTCCTGCAGTTCTTTTGAGTGGGTTCGCATTTCCCGCTTGATTAACTCAATATTAGCCTCAATTTGGTTCCTGTTTGGGTCGACATCTTTTGGCGTTCTCGGCCGTGATTCAATCGTGTGTATCTTTGGAGCATCTAACGCAAATTTACAACTTTGGCATTGTCAATGTTTCTTTTTTTCTTTTTTAACTTTCTAAAGTTAGATTCGGTAAAGCCTCCACAGAAAAAGTGGAAGGTTTTCTGGCAAGATAAGCATCCTAAAGCTTCAGGTTTATCCAAGATTTTATCCAAGCATCTTTCACACTGGATCATTGTAGCCGTGATTGATGAATAACGGGTGTCGTATTAGGTGGGTTATGGTTTGAGTCTACAATCAAATGTTACAAAAGTGTGTAGATATCTCTCCTAATGTAGATACAGCAGGATATCACAACAATAAAAGAATTTGCTACTTAACAAACTTCGTGTTTATTTTTTTGTAATTTTACTGTCTAACTCTATGATTCTGATTAACTTTCTAACTCTATGATTCTGAAAACACCCGAACTCGTTGGTCTCCGATTCCCAAGAGAGAGATCCTCGTTCTCGACCGCTGAACTGTATTCTCGTTCTTCGTTGTGCGACAACGACGCCTCTGACGGACGACGAGAGGCAACATGCCGTGCTGCCACAGTACTCCCCCGCGAGTGGCATTGCGCATGGCACGATGTTATTACACTTGACAGCTGATGCGGCAAATCCTGAACAGCTGGCACGGAATTCGAGACACCAGATCTAACGACACGGCTACCACCTAAAGCTCGATTTTCAAGTGATGAGCGCCTTCTGCTCGGCGGGTAAGTTCGAAGCCCTGCCGGTGGAGGATTAAATGGTTTGACTTGGACATCGACATGGCTATGGTGCACGAGTGATCGTGTGGTTTCTTCGTGATGTCTGTTAACAGGATCAGCTGGAAGAGACTCCGAAACTTGTGCAGTGGCGGTATTGAACGTCGATATCTTCTTGCGTTGGTGCGTTAAACTATTGCTTCTGGTAATAACGAACGGATCGTCTTGGTTTGGCTGAACTTCCAGAAACGCAGGCTTTAAACGCTCCGTCGAAACATTAACTGTGCGCCCGTTGACAGCTACTGTGAACAGCTGATCTGAAATACGGTCAATAACCTTATGTGGCCCAGTATAAGGTTGTGATAAGGCTTTCCTAACCGCATCTACTCGTAGGAAAACATGCGAGCATGATGATAGCTTCTTGTTGATGAAGTTGGTTGGGGCGTTTCGGTGGGTTGTCGGTACGGGGCGAAGTTGGCACATCACGTTTCGCAGATTGGCCAATTATTCATGAGGCTCAGCGGACGGCTGATCAGGAACAAAAAATTCTCCAGGAATAGAGAGTGTAGTGCCGTAGACCATCTCAGCACACGATGATGATATATCTTCTTTGACACTAGTGCGAAGGCCCAACAAAACTGTTGGTAGAACCATGATACAATGAGAACAAGGTAGTCTATTCCGAGTACCAAAATGCGTTCGTTCTGCGCTGGTGACAACTGTGAGTGATTTGCCTTTAAGCCAATGTAAAATTGGGCAACTTCGAGGAGGGCGTTTGGGGTGTTAGTAGAGGGATATTTCGATTTTGATGATGGGGATTGAATGACTAGTATGTGCTTATAAATGTCCAAGAAAATCTCAATGAAAAAGCTATTCTACAAAGCACAATGATGGAAAACCCAATAGCTTATTTTCCTCAAGAAAATGTTGAATGCACTCACTTTAACGAATCATTTAGAGTGTTTTTATGGGTACGATGCTAGTTGTATGTACGTGCGATGTTGGGTTGCAGATTCATGCAGCTCGATAGATGCAAACGGGCATAGATGGAAACGTGCATTGAAAAATTATGATGCACTTGATGTACTTGAATTATGTTCATTGCGGCTGTTGGTCAGCTGCAATTTGAAAATATTGGAACAGTTTGAAAAAATGTTGGTATTTTCTTATTAGCATCGCACATTTGGGAAATGCTTAATTGAAAAAGTTAAAAAACTTGTTGTTAAGATGCGGTTTCTTCCAGCCCGGTAGGGTATTAGATGTAAATATGGATTGAGAAATAATGCTGCAGTGAGATATATATGTATGTGCGTATGCATATAAGACATGGCAATGGGCTAATTAAGGATATAAGGTTGTTCAATTATGCGCAAAGTGCATACATATGATATAATTGTTGTTTAATAATTATGTTGATTGACGTTGTTTGTGAGGTGCATTTTCAAGATATCGGTAGAGTTTGAAAATAGATTTGTATTGTGTTATTATGTATGGAAATGCTTTATTGACACATAAACAAGCATTTGAATGGCCAGCGAAAGCGAGTTGATAGTAGCGAAAAAATTAATAAAGTAGATGTTAAGATGGGGATTCTTGTAGCCCGGTAGGGTAATAGATAAATCGGTACAGTTCCAAAATAGATATGTATTGTGCTATTAACACCGCACAGTTTGGAAATGCTTTGTCGAATTTGACCACCGAAAGGATGTTGATTGTGAGCGGGCAAATAATAAATTTGATGTTAAGAAGGTGATTTGTGTAACCGGAGAGGGTCATAGATGCAAATACCCATTTATAAATTATACTTCAGCGAGATATATGTGTATGTGCGTATGCATATATGATAATGCCGATGAGCTAATTGAAGATTTAAAGTTTTTGAATGCTGCGCAAAGTGTATACATATGATTTAATTGATGTATAACAATTATGTTGATTTCGGTTTTTGGTGAGGTGGATTTCGAAGATATCGGTACAGTTTGAAAATATATATTTACATTGTGTTATTAACATCGCAGAGTATGTAAATGCTTTGTTGACATAGAAATAAGCATTTGAATGGCCAGCGAAAGGGAATTGATAGTGGGCGATAAAATAATAAATTTCATGTTAAGGTGCGGATAAATGCAACCGGAGAGGGTCATAGATGTAAATATGAATTGTGAAATTATGCTTCAGTGAGATATTTGTGTATGTGCGTATGCATATTAGGCAATGCCAATGAGCTAATTGAGGATATAAGGTTGTTCAGTTATGCGCAAAGTGCATGCATATGATTTAATTTTTGTTTAATAATTATGTTTAATAATATAAAAATAATTTAAAAATTACAACCAGCAAACACTTGGAAGCAAAGTATGCGCAAAGGCAAAAAGTAAAATTAGCAACGCAGCTTTTTTCCCACACCAATTCCGCGGCATTAAAAAGATCAGGCTCGCTGCAAATGCTGAAGAGCAACAATTGGTTGGAGTGTGCTAATTTCATCAAACAGGTACTTTAAAATATTAACTAATATCTTGCATTTATTCATGAGTATTTCATTTCAGGTTAACGATTGGTTCGATGTTTTTAACAGCCGAGTTCCACAATCAGACTCGAGAGACCGTATGAAAGCATATGGTCTGGCGAAACAAGAACAAGATAATATTCTTGATAATATGCTGCACATAGCTTCAACAATTAAAGTAGGAAACCATAAAAAGATGCTTCCGTTTCAAAGAGGCATAATCGCAAATATAAATGCTTTGAAAATGCTCTACCAAGATCTGAAGGCTGATTTTGGGCTGTCATACTTGCTGACATACCGCCTTAATCAGGACCCATTGGAGCAATTTTTCGGCGCCATGAGAGCAACCGGAGGACTTCACGACCACCCAAGCGCCCTCGAGTTTAAATACCGCATGAGGAAGTATTTACTTGGGCGAAACGAGCAAGTATTGTCTGAAAGTGCCAACATTGAGTCAGACAATATACCGCCTACGCAACTAACGGCAACAAAAAGTGTTGCGTATGACTGCTCGACAACTATAACAGCTTCACTCATGCGGTATTTAGATACAGATGAACCACAAGACCGAACACTGCAAGATCCCATCCAACTGGATGCATTGGAGTCTGATGGATTAGAACATATAGCTGGCTATATAGCTTTCAAATTAAGAAAACTAGATCCATTCATAGGAATGCCTACTGCGAAAATTGATAAAAAGGAAGAAGTACAAACATGGTGCTACTATCTATCCGAAGGAGGACTCTACAAACCAAGCAAAATACTTATGGAAGGAATTGTGCAGCTTAATGCAATTTTTACTAAAATTCATGGGCGTGACTTAAAAAAAAACCCCTAATATTTTAGCTGAATTATTAACTCTATCAGGTCACATAGATTTAAGCAAACATGTAAAAAAAACTTTTCTTTAGATGCAAAATCTATTTTCGAATAAGGCAATTAAACTCAAAAACTTTACAAGATACTCATAAAAAAAAACAAAGAAAATTCAATAAAACAGTTAACTAGCGAATATTTCTTTCATTATCTACTAAGAACCCTTTGTTCTATAATCATCCACCAAATCGCAATAAGCAGATACAAGATCAGAGACCAGCTTTCCCCTGTGAAGCAATTTCAACCTTCTAGCCATCAGTTTCAAACCAGGAAACATGTGCACCAAAATTTGGAATCGCTAGTTTCATATCCCCAGGTATAAATTTTATTGTTATATTTGTTAATTTAACCAGAAGTTGGGATGAAAAGATGTTCAAGTGGGTGAAATTTTAAATATGTATGAGGAAAATATAAAAAGGCACACCAACACATCATTCATAATATACTAACCTTGTAAATAATTTTCAAAATTGTTTCGCTTATTTACATAATTAGAATTTACACTAAGATAACTATATACAGTTGTTGGGGGGAAATGAACATATTATCAAATAAAATTAATGACTTGGCGCCAAAGAAAATTTTATTCAGTCGAAACAATGTAATTCATTTATTTAAATAAACTTCTATTATATAACTAGCAATATTCTTTTGTTCATTCATATTTCTCATTCAAACAACCAAATAGTTCACACATATCAGAGCAATAGAACCTATCATAAAAATTACACTTACCATGAGTAAAGTTGAACTTACCGTATTTTCATAAAGGTTTTTTTTTCAACGAAGCACATATGTTCCATAAACTAAAGCTCTTCAGTATAACCCCAAAGAAACATGTTGATTGACTTTTATAAAATTTGTTCACATTATTAATGTACATTAAATTTTAACTGAAGAAAATTCATCGGAAAAGTTGATTGTTTAGTAACCACACTTTGTTATTTGATGTTTTCAAATGTGCGGAATCCTATAATATCGAATCATTGGATAAAATTATTTTTCGCGCAGAAAAATGTGTTTTTGATCTGACGTTAACATGTTTTCAGTTAAAAGAAAATACTTACCTATTCAAAATAAATCACTTCATCTAACACTTGTATTGTATTCATTTTTATTGCAATCTAATACGATATCTGATTCAAAACGCGGTCAAAATATATTTTGGTCTTCGAAAACAATAATGGCGTTTGAAAAAACTATGTCAATATTGAAAATGTGCAAAACATACAATACATGCAGAAGTTGTCGCATGTAAATGAGAACGTGTCTTTGTTTGCTATACAGTTTGAATAAGAACAGATCTCTTCAATCCAAGTAATTATAAAAAAAAATTCTTGCATTCACAAGTATGCTAGTAAATAGTTTCTCGCATTTGCGAATAAACAAGTAAATACTTTTTTGGATTCGCGGACATATATTCCTCTGACTGTTGCCAAACAAATCAAATGTTCTAAATCTATATTATTCACAACATTAATTTCTGCGCCAATTATCCAATTTCCACCGATGGCCAATCAAATGCTTATTTCTATGTTAATAAAGCATTTCCTTGTTGTGTAGTGTTAATAACACAATTTAAATCTATTTTCAAACTGTAGCAATATATTCAAAATGTACCTCACAAATAACCTCAACCAACATATTTATCCTACATCTATTAAATCATATGTATGCACTTTGCGCATTGTTCAAAAACTTAACATTTCCAATTTACTGATCGACATTTTGTTATATGCATACGCACATACACATACATCTCCCTTAAGCATAATTTATAAATGCATATTTACATCTATAACCCTCTCCGGTTACATAAAACCCCTTGTTAACATCAAATTTATTATTTTTCCGCTCACAATCAACTCCCTTTCGGTGGCCAAACTCAACAAAGCATTTCCAAACTGTGCAGTGTTATTAACACAATACAAATCTATTTTCGAACTGTACCGTAACATCTATTACCCTACCGGGCTGCAAGAATCCCCACCTTAACATAAACTTTATTAATTTTTTGCGCTCTTCATCAATTCCGTTTCGCTGCCCATTTAAATGCTTATTTCTATGTCAATAAAGCATTTCAGTACTGTGTGGTGTTAATAACACAATTCAAATATATTTTCAACCTGTACCGATATCTTCAAAATCCACCTCACCAACAAACTAAATAAACATAATTGTTATACATAAATTAAATCATATGCATGCACTTTGCGCATAACTGAACAACTTTATATCCTCAATTAGCTCATTGGCATTGCCTTATATGCATACGCACATACACAAATATCTCACTGAAGCATAATTTCACAATTCATATTTACATCTATGACCCTCTCCGGTTGCATTAATCCGCACCTTAACATGAAATTTATTATTTTATCGCCCACTATCAATTCCCTTTCGCTGGCCATTCAAATGCTTATTTCTATGTCAACAAAGCATTTACATACTCTGCGATGTTAATAACACAATGTAAATATATATTTTCAAACTGTACCGATATCTTCGAAATCCACCTCACCAAAAACCGAAATCAACATAATTGTTATACATCAATTAAATCATATGTATACACTTTGCGCAGCATTCAAAAACTTTAAATCTTCAATCAGCTCATCGGCATTATCATATATGCATACGCACATACACATATATCTCGCTGAAGTATAATTTATAAATGGGTATTTGCATCTATGACCCTCTCCGGTTACACAAATCACCTTCTTAACATCAAATTTATTATTTGCCCGCTCACAATCAACATCCTTTCGGTGGTCAAATTCGACAAAGCATTTCCAAACTGTGCGGTGTTAATAGCACAATACATATCTATTTTGGAACTGTACCGATTTATCTATTACCCTACCGGGCTACAAGAATCCCCATCTTAACATCTACTTTATTAATTTTTTCGCTACTATCAACTCGCTTTCGCTGGCCATTCAAATGCTTGTTTATATGTCAATAAAGCATTTCCATACATAATAACACAATACAAATCTATTTTCAAACTCTACCGATATCTTGAAAATGCACCTCACAAACAACGTCAATCAACATAATTATTAAACAACAATTATATCATATGTATGCACTTTGCGCATAATTGAACAACCTTATATCCTCAATTAGCCCATTGCCATGTCTTATATGCATACGCACATACATATATATCTCACTGCAGCATTATTTCTCAATCCATATTTACATCTAATACCCTACCGGGCTGGAAGAAACCGCATCTTAACAACAAGTTTTTTAACTTTTTCAATTAAGCATTTCCCAAATGTGCGATGCTAATAAGAAAATACCAACATTTTTTCAAACTGTTCCAATATTTTCAAATTGCAGCTGACCAACAGCCGCAATGAACATAATTCAAGTACATCAAGTGCATCATAATTTTTCAATGCACGTTTCCATCTATGCCCGTTTGCATCTATCGAGCTGCATGAATCTGCAACCCAACATCGCACGTACATACAACTAGCATCGTACCCATAAAAACACTCTAAATGATTCGTTAAAGTGAGTGCATTCAACATTTTCTTGAGGAAAATAAGCTATTGGGTTTTCCATCATTGTGCTTTGTAGAATAGCTTTTTCATTGAGATTTTCTTGGACATTTATAAGCACATACTAGTCATTCAATCCCCATCATCAAAATCGAAATATCCCTCTACTAACACCCCAAACGCCCTCCTCGAAGTTGCCCAATTTTACATTGGCTTAAAGGCAAATCACTCATTGTTGTCACCAGTGTGCGAATGGGATAGAGATAGACATGCGCAATGGATTACCTTGTTCTCATTGTATCATGGGTAGAACGTCCGGCCAAGCTGGGTTACGTTCATGTGACATGATGGCCGCTTTGAGCGACCGGTGCCAGCGCTCGACGATTCCATTAGATGCCGGGTGATAAGGAGAGGTTCTCGTTTTTTCGCAGCCAATAAAGTTTGCCAAGGCTTTAAACAGTGCCGACTCAAATTGAGTGCCCTGATCCGTTGTGATCGTCCGAGGCACCCCAAAGCGTGCAACCCAAGTGTTAAAGAAAGCCTTGGCCACAGAATCCGCCGTCTGGTCAGTCAAGGGAATTGCCTCGGGCCACCTGGTAAATCGATCAATTACTGTGAGGCAGTACTTGTAGCCTTGCGATTGCAGAAGTGGACCGATGATATCCAGATGGATATGCTGAAACCTCTCCTCTGGCGTTTGGAAAGACTGAATCGGATTTCTTTGATGTCGATGAACCTTTGAACGCTGGCAAGGTATACAGGAACGCGACCAAGCTCGAATATCTTTTTTCATATTGACCCACACATACTTCCGGGCAACAGCCTTGCATGTAATTCGGCCACTGGAGTGCGCCGTCTGGTGAAATATGTTAAATATGCATCTGCGTAACGAAATGGGAACGAGGGGGCGGTTGAATCCTAACGATGTGTCGCAGATGAGCTCCCGGCCATTGCATATTACAGGTTGCAAATTGAGGGATGTAGTGTTATTTTGGATTAACATTTGAATTTCCTTGTCTAGCCGTTGCTGGCGTGAAAACTCCTCCTCGTCGATCAGACTAGGCATGCAGATTGTCTCTATGCGTGATAACGCGTCTGCCATTCCGTTTTGCTGTCCTGGTAAATACCGTATGTCAGTCGAGAACTGCGAAATAAAGTTTAATTGCCTGATCTGTCGTGGAGTCGCTTTGTTAGCCGGTTGAGAGAATGCGTATGTGAGCGGTTTGTGATCCGTGTGAATTGAAAACTGTGAACCTTCCAACAAATGACGAAAATGACGGATACTTTCAAAGATTGCGAGTAGCTCACGATCGTAAGCGCTATATCTGGTTTCAGTGGTAAATAGTTTCTTTTGGAAAAATGCAAGTGGTCGCCAACAATTTTCTTGAATTTGTTCCACGACCGCACCTGTTGCTAGGTCGGAAGAGTCTGTGATTAGTCTCAGGGGATTTCCAGGTTTGAAATGGACAAGCAAAGCAGTCTCTGCCAAGCTATTTCTGCACTCCTCGAATGCTTTTACAGTTTCTGGTGTGCAGGAAATTATCGTTTTATCATTTTTCTTTGAGTTGTTGAAGTATTTATTCAAAGGAGCTTGGAGTTCAGCAGCATTTGGAATAAACCGGCGATAGTAATTTAAGGCCCCCAAAAAACGCCTGAGTTCCTGGACCGTGGAAGGTTTCCTGAATCGTCTGATCGCCTCTACTCGTCCTGGTGGGGGTGATGTACCACGCTCATCAATTAAGTTACCCAGGTACTCCACCTGTTTTGCTCCAAAGATACACTTTGCCACACTAATGATGATACCATATTTGTTAAGGCGCTCGAAAAGCATATTAAGGTGTTCTATGTGCTGCTGCACTGACTCGGATGCCACGAGAATGTCGTCCACATAACAGACACAAAATTCCATACCGTAAAGCACCTGATCCATAAACCGTTGAAATGACTGTGCAGCATTCCGGAGGCCAAACGTCATTACGGTAAACTCAAACAGTCCAAAAGGCGTGGTGACAGCCGTTTTGGGAATGTCTTCCTGCGCAATGGGTATTTGGTGAAATGCTTTTAACAGGTCAGTCTTCGAAAAAATGCATTTACCAGCCAATTCTGCTGTGGTATCTTCGATATGGCGCATAAGATACCGGTCTGGTTTAGTTACCGCATTGAGGCGGCGGTAGTCCCCACAAGGGTGCCACGATCCATCCTTTTTTTAACTAAATGCAGTGGGCTTGCCCACGGACTACATGATGGGCGACAATAACCTCTCTCCAACATATACTGGAATTCCGTTTTAGCCGCCTTGAGTTTCTCATGTGTAAGCCTCCGTGGTTGGTCTGCCACAGGTGGGCCATGAGTAATAATATGATGGCGTGTCGCGTGGGCGGCGGCGCTGACGTTAATTGAAGGGTTAGTTAGTCCCGGAAATTTTTCAAGAAGTTTGTGATATGGGGTGTTTCTATTAATCGTGGAGACAGAGCACTGATTATTGCTATTAATTAATCCTCGAGACAAAGTTCGCGTGGAAGGGTCCATGATTCGTTGGCGCTTGATGTCGATGATGAGACCATAATGTTTTAAAAAATCTGCGCCTAAAATCGGGCGAGACACAGTGGCTACACAAAACTTCCACTTGAAACGTCGTCGGAGGCCTAACGATACGGTTAGAATTTTCTCGCCGAAGGTATTTATGAGTGTTCCGTTGGCAGCAAACAATTTAATTTGCGATGATATATTTCGTTTTCGCAAGGTTTCAGTGGCAGTAATCACGGAAACATCGGCACCCGTATCAATGAGAAAATGAAACCCTGTACTACCATCGTATATTTGTAGGCGGTTTCTGTTTGAACCGCTGACCGCCGCCTGTTCGATCAGTGGCTTGCCTATGATAATAACATACGCATGATAATAACATACGCTGTCGTGTGCGGTTTTCCAGGGCTCATGAGGCTTCCAAGGTGGTTGACTCTGAGCGTGGTGACAGTGCCTACATTCAGAACCACGTGCCGAAGAAGTTTGAAGGCGGTTAATTTCCAAACGGAGCTCGTCGATTTGTTTTTCAACGTCTTTTGTGTCCGATTCAACACACGCTATGGACTCAGACGTCAGTATCTTAACTACGCGGTCCGCAGCGGCCGCTAGCTTGCTAAGGTTGTCAGATTCAAACGCAGCTAAAACGGACTGCGCGTTAAGTGGAAGGCGTTGTAGCCACAGTGATTTAACCACGGATTCACTAACATTCTTTCCCGCGATTCCCTGCATGCGACGCAAGAGCTGAGATGGACGTTATCATCCAACTCGAGACCGTACAACAGCTCCGAAATGCGCTCATCTTCGGTTTGCCCATACACAGCCAGAAGCCTTTCCTTAATTGTCCCATATTTATTTGTTTCGGGAGGGGCGTCTAAGATGTCGGACACGTGGCGAAGCGCCGACATATCTAACTCAGTAACGACTCGGTCGAATCGAGCGGCATCATTCGCTATTTTGTTCGCGCGAAAGTGAGCTTCGACCCGCGAAAACCATAAAATTGGTTGATTTTGCCAAAAGGGTGGCAGTCTGATGGTGAGGCTGCTGATTTCGGCACATGCGGCCGCCATGAAGCTGTCGGCTGGTTGTTGCCGACTATGGCCGAAATCGGCGTCTTGAAATTCGTCGTTCGCCATCGAATAAATGAACTACGCACCTTTTGCTTGGGGTCACCAATGTAGATATCTCTCCTAATGTAGATACAGCAGGATATCACAACAATAAAAGAATTTGCTACTTAACAAACTTCGTGTTTATTTCTTTGTAATTTTACTGTCTAACTCTATGATTCTGATTAACTTTCTAACTCTATGATTCTGAAAACACCCGAACTCGTTGGTCTCCGATTCCCAAGAGAGAGATCCTCGTTCTCGACCGCTGAACTGTATTCTCGTTCTTTGTTGTGCGACAACGACGCCTCTGACGGACGACGAGAGGCAACATGCCGTGCTGCCACAAGTGCCTTAGCACAGACCACAGTGGTAAGGATATAGACTAGACCCGATTTTCTTGGTGTCTCTTTGTTCGGTTTTGCAAGCACAGCTACAGCTCAATGATTTACTTTCTCCAAGAATAAGAAGAGGACGGCTTACTGTGTTTGATCTTTGTGTTGGTGTTCGATGTTCGATGTGTCTCCAGTTGAAGTTCACCAGACTAGAATTTACGAAGATAACAGATAGCAGGAACACTTTTATTTTGCAATTAAGTTAGAGCGGTTGTTTATATCGACTGATTGACATAAGCTGTATGCATCCTTGATATTAACAAAAACTTTTTGTCTCTTTTATCATTATAGGGTTTACTATAACACAAATGATCGCAAGGCAAACTTTTTGAACATGAACTGCAATAATATACATTACATTGATGTGGGGTATCGCCTCTTCTTTCAAAATTCAAAAACTTTCAAAAACAGGCCTTGCAAATTTTAAAGGTGTCATACGCTTTTACTAGTGACTTTATTCAGAAGGCGATTATTAAAGCAGGCTTCGCCTCTGAAAGAACGATTGTATTCATAACAGGCCTGTCTGGAAAAAGTACATGGAGGTGCAGAGTTGGAATCCTACTATTTCATATCACGTTTATTTATTTATTTATTTTACCGAACAAGGCAGGATACACAACAAGAAAACATAAGTTAAATCTAAAATACAATTAATCATTATAAATATAAAATACAAATTGTCCGTAAAAAAAGATACCATACATGACAAATTTTAAAGCAGTTACTTTACATTATTTTAATTAAATTTAGGCTAATAACGATGGAAGTTAATCGGGTTCAGATGTGAAAAGGGCTTTAGACAAGTTATTTTTGAAGTTTGATTTGGTAATCCCCGAAGAGAGAGTAGTGGCTGCTTATAGAATTGAATATTCTACAGCACCTATTAATGGGCTCATTATATGCATAGGTAGAGTTACTTTACATTATTTTAATTAAATTTAGGCTAGTAACGATGGAAGTTAAGCGGGTTCGGATGTGGAAAGGGCTTTGGACAAGTTATTTTTGAAGTTTTATTTAGTAATCCCCGAAGAGTAGTGGCTGCTTATAGAATTGAATATCCTACAGCACCTATTAATGGGCTCATTATATGCATAGGTGGTGTGATGACTAAATTCATTGAGCAGATTTGCGTATCTGGTGCGTCTTGGTCGGTTATTGAAAGTAATTTTACTAGAGAGATCTTCAATAATTACCGCACCACTAATAATATCAAATGTAAGGGCAGGCGCTGAGCAGAGTTCTTCTAGAAGAAAGAGACATTAAATTTAGAAGACTCAATCTGAATTTGTAAGATGGCAGATGTTGAAAATCTCTTGGGTCATGGAGATTTCTCAAAGCGAAAAGTACAAATTGTTTCTGAACAGACTCAACTCTACCACTATGTAGCTCGAAAGCAGGGTTCCATATAATGCAAACATATTCTAATAAAGGACGCATTATGGTGGCATATAATGATTTGGTAACCCATATATTTTTAAACTCTTTAGCGCGTCTCTTTATGAATCCGAGCTGTTTATTAGCCCTAGCTAGGATTTTGTCATAGTGGAGATTGAAGCGCATCTTGTTATCCAATACTACGCCAAGGTCTATAATATGATCGACCCTATTCAATTTGATGTCGTTAAGGTAGTAGGAATACATCGTGGTTGCATGCCTACGAGAAAAACAGCACATGGCACTTATTGATGTTAAGATTAAGATTATTCACATTGCACCACTGTTCGAGGGATTGAAGCTTGGATTGGAGAAAGGTTGCATCAGACTGCGAGTTTATGATGAGATAGATTTTTAAGTCGTCTGCATAGAAGAGATGCGGTATACCAAGCAGTATCTCAGACACATCAGAAATGAAGATGTTAAAAAGCAGGGGGCCTAAATGACTGCCTTGTGGTGCTCCAGAAGATGCCAAAACTTTTTTGGATAAGTGGCCTTGAAATTTTACGAGTAGGGTTCGATCGCAGAGGTAAGACTGGAGCCAGTTAAGAAGAGAACCGGAAATATCAAAGTTGCGAAGTTTTTGAATCAGAGTTTGATGGTCAACTCGGTCGAAAGTCTTACTAAAGTCCGTATAGACCGCGTCAATTTGGTTCCCTTTTTCCATTTCACAGAGCACCGTAGAAACTAGTGTCATGAGGTTGGTGGAAGTCGATCTACCCCTACGAAATCAATGTTGTTCCTCATTAAGAAGGGGGTCGATAATGCGAGTAAGATTATCACAAACTAGCTTCTCGAAGAGTTTGGGGATAACAGATAAGATAGCAATTCCTCGATAGTTATCGACTGAACGTTTTTCACCATTTTTGAAAATAGGTGTGAGGTATGAGGATTTCCAGAAGACGGGAAGACACCAAGAGACAGGGATTTATTGAAAACCATGTGCAAAGGGGTGATTAATTGGTCTGCACATTGGAACACGAAGAAAGGAGATACTAGGTCCGGGCCAGGTCCTTTGCCAATCTTTAGTTGCAGAATAGCATCAGTAATAGCCTGCCGTGTAAGGACAAACCCTTCGATAAGAGATCTGGCAGCTCGGCTAGTAGTGGAAGTAGGGATTTTTGGAGAGCAGTAAGTGTGTTGAAAATGGTCGGCGAATAAGCTACAAATGACTTGTGGACAAGAAGAAACCGTGTTACCACGAAACATAGAACTAGGATAGCCAGTGGTTTTACGTTTTAAATTGACGAAATCAAAGAACTTTTTCGGGTCAGTGAGAATTTTTCCCCCATTGAATTAACATAGAGCTCATACGCCTCGCGAAATTTGATGGAAAATTCTTTGGATAGCTCATCATATAATCTTATTTGATCCTCCTGGAGAGAGCCTCCATTTTTGATTGCTTTATATAATTTGTTTCTATGGTTTCTGAGCCGCCTTAAATAATTGTCAAGCCAAGGTTCTGAGAGTTTTTTCTTCTTCTTCAGCTTTGGTACAAATTAGTGGATGGCGTTAAAGATTATTTTGTAAAAAGAAGACAACATTTCGTCTAAATCTGATGCCGATAGAGCACTTGTCCAGTCAATTGTGTCCCAATAGTTTTTAATGCTTAAGTAGTCAGCATTTAGGAAATCAAATACAATTTCAATATTGTATGACTGGGCGAAAGAAATATCTGTAGTGGATAGCTCAATTGTAAAAGCGGAGTGATGCAGGGTGTTTGAGAAAAGATTCTCGGCGTCAATAGTTGAACTAACCACCACTTCGTCAGAAACATCCGGGAAGATAAGGTCTAACCAATTGCCATTTTGGTTATGGATATAAAACGTACTTATAAGATTAAAGTCAATTGAATCACTAAGGTTAATTGGAAGAAGGCGGTTATCATTTTCGTCGGGAATAAAACTGATTTTCGGACGATTAAAATCACCAAAAACAATTATTTTGTCTTCTTCGTGCATGGAAGCTGTTACGGAAGATATCACGTCGCATACGTCATTGTAAGTAGTTTCATCGGAGTGAGGGGGGGGGGACATAAAAGATACCAATGAAGAGGTAATGTTTATCGAATAAAACTCTGACGAAATATGTTCGAAAGATTTATGAGAACTGGTCGCAACGAGTTCGCTGGGGAGGGTATTATGAATTGCAATAAAAACACCACCACCTCTTGAAATGCCAGTAAAAAGGTAGTCGCGATCAGCTCTATAGATGGTCCAATTACTGTCAAGAATTTCTTCGTTAGCGTGTGAGTCGTTCAACCACGTTTCGGCGATGGTTAATATATTAAAATGGCAAGATTTCGCGTCAATAAAAAGTTTATTTAATTTGCTTTTCATACCACCGCAATTGTGGTAAAGAAAGTAAGTAAGTAAAATTAGCTTTCATATTAGGAGCTTGTTGAAGTAGACTTTGTCGCAAAGGGAACACATGTAATTTCTGTCGAAAAGAGTCGTAACTGACTTGATCAAAATGTGTCAATGTTTTACTGTTGTAGAGATAAATCTTTTTCACAGGAACATCCCTTATTGGTATTTTAAAAAAAATAGAATCTGGGTTTTTCAAGTCGTCAAAAACTATTATCTGAAAGTCTTATCGATGGTGTTGAATCTTGTATAGATCAACCATTTTACTCTTTTAATCAAATCTATTCAATATTCATTCAATTAATTCAATTCAAGATATGTAAATCTAACATACGTACGTAAACATTATTTATTTCAAATTCGCAAACATATCAGACTATAGAAAATTTCAGAAAACGTACGTTTGCATATTACTAGTCTTAAGCTAAAATTGTCATATAAGCAAACTTGTATTATATTGGAAACGCGTGACTGGGCAAAGGCATTCGTTTCCCAATTGCTAAATTTCCATACAGTCAACATTCCAGAGATCATATATCGATCGAAAAATTATTGTATACGAATGTTTTCTGTCTGCGCTATGTCCGGTCACGCGGAACTCAGTGTAAAATTATAGTAATCACCAGTTAATTAAATTCGTATTTAAGTGATATCAAATCCAGAAATAAATATAGATGAATATTATCACTTGATTAAGATGGGTGATTTCTTATTTATCTATCTGGATGAATAGTTTAGTTGCGGTACACCACCGGTAACTAACTAGAAGAAAAAAGATCCAAAGGAGATAATCATAGGTACAAGCACCGTGATTGTACTTCTTTTATTCTTCTTGAACTAAGCACAGGGTACAGCCGTTTACATCAACTGCAACCTTAGCCTTCTTATATTAAATCTTCACTAAATCATCCAGCGATGCGACAATTAAAGCATAATTTTGTCTGCTAAAATTCTCTGAAGTCATTTCAATGCTATAGCAAATGCTTCGCAGTAGACAGTAAACATCATTGTCTTTACCGACATCAACCACACTACGTTTTATCGCTAGAATCTCCGCCTCGATTATATTTCTAGAGTTGGTTCTCCCGCCACCAGAAGGAAAATTTACGATATTGGCGTCAAACAACATTCTATCGTCTGAAAGGAAAATAGTATTGAACTGGTTTACGTTTGCTATTAGTCCGATTACATATCTACCAGACTACACCTTTCACGTCAGGCGAGCTAGGAAGTGATGAAACATTGCCATCCTTGGATGAGCACTTTCCTACCTCTCTGATTACGGCATCAAACGCTTTTTCCAAATCATGCAGAAGGTCTTCACTGTCATCATCGAAAACTTCAACAGAAAAGCTAATTTGACGTCAGTCTTAAATTTTGTAAAAAAAGTGCTTTCTCTCGAAAGCGTTTCAAATGAGGCATTCGATCCTCTACCGTGCTGAACTGTATCAGCCTCTACGTAGTTTAGACTCATAAGAAGATTTTTTCAACTTATCCACGGTGGTTTCTCTCGAATTTTCGGCCGAAGTAATACCATCGCTAGTCATCCCGAGAAAACTTGACGCACCCCTTGGCCCAACAGCAGATAGCAGTTCGTTTAAAATCTTGCAATAACTCAATTGTATTTGATTTCCGCAATGCTGATTATGAAAGCATTAAACATGTTCTTGATACTACTGATTGGTCGACTATTCTTTCAACGCAAGATCTCGAGACAGCCATTTTCTCTTTTTACAATAAAATATTTGACGCCGTTGAAGTATATGTTCCAAAGATAAAAAAAAGAATAAATTGTCTGAGCCATGGCTTGATAGGGCCTTAGGCATATGCGAAATCGTAGGAACAAACTTTATAAGCTGATTAGAGAAAATACTGATGTTAGTCCTGCTATTCAGGAAGAATATAATGAAGTTGCTAAGCAATTTTTAGCAAAGTCTCATGAGGCTTATGACACTTACATTAGAACAACCGGCGAAAATATAGTTCGCGACCCGAAAAAATTCTTCGATTTGGTTAATGTGAAGCGAAAAACTACTGGCTATCCATCGTCGATGTTTCTTAATAATATAACGTCTTCCTCTCCTAAAGAGATATGTGACCTATTCGCTGATAGTTTCCAAAAAAAAAAATTAATGCACCAGACCCATCAAACTCACACCTTTCTTCTTCTGATTTAGCTTCAACAGCTTTTGTGAACCATTTACAAATTTCCCGTAATGAAATACGTAAAGCTCTTTGAATCTCGACTGCAACAAAGGTCCTGGGCCTGATCTTCTTCCTCCGATCTTCTTGCGCAAGTGTGTAGAGCAGCGTATAACTCCCTTGCATATTTTCTTTAATAGATCACTTTCGTCGGAAATTTTCCCATTCTGTTGGAAGCTTTCGTATGTCACACCCATATTCAAAAATGGTGATTGACGCTGTATCGGAAATTATAGGGGCATTGCCATTTTGTCTTCGATTCTGAAACTTTTCGAAAAAGTGGTATTCAATAAACTTTCTCCGGTTGTTGATTCCCGTTTGAACGAGCTACAACATGGTTTTAGAAAATGTCGCTCAACTAACACGAATTTGACAATCCTAATCTCTGACGTTCTATGCAAAATGGAAAAAGGATACCAAATTAACGCAGTCTACACTGACTTCAGTAAGGCGTTTGACTGAGTTGACCATTCTACCTTGATTCTAAAGCTTCCGAAATTCGGTATTTCCGGGTCTTTACTCAGCTGGCTGACCACCTACCTTCGCGATCGAACACAATGTGTAAAATTTCAAGGATTTTGATCGAAAAATGTTAGTGCTACCTCTGGTGTACCCCAAGGTAGCCATCTTGGCCCACTTCTTTTTAATATATTTATTTCCGACTTATCTGACGTCCTAGCAGGCATACCTCATTTACTCTATGCAGAGATCTCAAACTTTATCAGAGTATTGAATCGAAATCGGATGCCCCCTTTCTCCAATCCAAGCTTGATTAACTTGATCAGTGGTGCAATATACACAAGCTCTCTTTCAACATTAATAAATGCCAAGTTATTAGTTTTTCCAGGAAATGCACGGTCACACACAATACGGACTTCCTTGGCAATAATATGCTAACCCGAGTTGATAATATTGCTGACCTCGGTGTTATCTTAGATGAAAAACTTCGCTTCACCTTACACTTTGATAAAATACTTTCTCGTGCGAACAAACAGCTAGGTTTCATCAAAAGACGTGCCAAAGAATTTCGTAGTCTGTAGGTCACAAGATCCTTATACACTTCCCTTGTACGTCCTATTCTCGAATACGCTTGCATTAGCTGGAATCCCGATTTTGAAACCCACAGTGACAGACTTGAGTCAATACAAAAACAATTTTTACTTTTCGCCTTGAGAGAACTGTACAACCCTTATGATTTTAATAGCCTACCCCCTTATGAGTTTCGACTGGGTCATTTAAACTTATTGACACTAGCCTCCAGAAGAATGGTGATATCGGCTTGCTTCACATTCGACGTCATTTGAGGCGCTATTAACCCTCCGAGTACACACCTATTTTTTCGATAATGGAGAACACTTGGGGTCAAATTGACCCCAAGCACTATTGAACGTCTATAGAATCGCCACCACTGAAGATTTTAATTTGAAAAAATTTGTAGGTATAGTTTGATACCTTTTCTAGTAGTTCTTATGCATAAGACGTGCCTTAAATGGCCTTACCATGCCTAAAAAAAATTCACGAAAAACAGTTTTGCCGAAAATCAGGTTTTTTACTAAAAAATCGTTATTTTTTTTAATTTTCAATATTTTGGGCTAAACATTTAAACAGATACTCTCAAGATATGACAAAATCATAAAAAAATTACATGTATATTGGACCTTTTAAAAAAAATATTTATTTTGCATATTTACGGTGGCGATTTTGAAGGTTTTTTATAATTGCATATTTTAAAAAAAAATTAATAAATTGATTGATTTTTAATATTTTGAGCTTAAAATTTATATGGTTAGAATAATACAAAAATAATCCCTATATAAAGGGTTGCAAAAAAGATATTCGTTACGCATATTGGTAGAAGTAATTTTGAGGGTATGAAAAATAATGAATTTTTTCATTTTTGAACAGAAAAAACTATTTTTTATTCATTAAAATATATAAAAATAATGACAAAATAAAGAAAAAATTGAAAAATTATTCATATCCAACACAACCATTGCATAAAAATGCCCGATGCTCGTCGCTCATCGGTCGATCGCAAGATGCGCACACATCTTTTGTTTGGTGGTCCTGTTTTCGAGAGAACAATAAACATCTTGGTCTTTTACTGAGCTTTGGGCGTTCTGAAGGAACATTTGGGATATTTATTCCTAAAATATTCTCCATCCCTTTTCGAATGCCTACACGTAGAATGGTATTATTTAATTTTTCTCGTAAATATGGCTCGACAAGGTGAGCCACAACTTCTTTCAAGGCAGCAATGGCAGATTTATTTTTGGTAGCGTCAGTTTCAGTGTCTATCGATAGACCGATAGACACTGAAGAAGAAGAGGGCAGATTACCCTCGAAATATCGATATTTGTCAAAAAAACTAAATATATCTAGCTTCGAAAGGAAAAATCGGGTTTTTTAAAAACAGTTTTTACAAGCTGGAAAAAATTGATACATATTAAAAACAATTATTTTTTGGCTATTTGAAATTAATCTATCGATTTATAAAGTAAAAAAAATATTGAATTTTACCTCAAAATTGACGTCGAGTACACATGGGGTCTATTTGACCCCTTGATCTGCTTCAAAGGCTTCTCAACGACGACTGACGACATGGGACTGTATGAGAACTGTTTAAACTAAAAGTCAAGGCACAGAAATACACTAAGGAACCTACAGTACCCCCTTTTTCCCGCAGAACTAAGCGCTGCGATTGGTCAAAAAGGTCTCTGGGGTCAATTTGACCCCCTGTGTTCTCGGAGGGTTAATGTAGAATTCCTGAATAGTAAAATTTCGATAAATATCCCTGTGAGGAACACCAGGTCCAATCGTTTCCTAAAAGAATATTCACATTCGACGACATATGCGGCTAATGAGCCAATAAATAGATGCTGCAGAATATTTAACAGCATAAGTAATTTATATTCCCCTACGATTTCCAAATCATCCTTCAAATCTTCTCTTTTGCATGCCTTCCATACCCCTAAACCTTAAGCTATAGCTTGTATGTCAATGTTTTATTTATTGATTGTTATTTATTAATCTATTTGTTCCTTTTTTCATTTGTTTGTTACTTATTTAACTTGTTTGTTTTTACTTTTTACTTGACTTTACTTTTCCATTTTATTTTTTATTTGATATTTTATATGTGATTCTGTAGCTTGTTTGGCGAATAAATAAATAAATAAATAAATATCTTGCGGAATATTTCACAAGCATGCGTAAAAGGAGCTGCTTATCCTCCCCCGAGAAAATAATGTTCTCCTCGCCAATATATTTTATTTATTTATTTCTTTATTTATTTCAACCAAACAAGGCGTACAAAAAAACACTTACAATTAATATTTAACAATTTATATAAATTTGTACAATACACAATAATACAAGAATTTTAAAAATATAACCATCTTTGGTAGGGAATTGGATTGGGCATTCATGACGTGAGCACCTTAGTCAGAGCAGTTTTAAACCTAGGTCGGGAAGTGGTTGGGGAATAGTGTTTTGAGAGGCTATTGAATGTTTTGCAACATCTAGTGATTGGCTCATTGTTGGCCTAAACTGTGTAGTGTCGGTATTCATTGAGTAAACGTGTGTACCTCATCTGCCTTACTGATTCGTTGAAGGTGATCTTATTGGACAAGGACACAACATTTATCAAGCCCCTAATAACATCAAAAGTAAAGCAGGAGCATATGACTATCCTCCGCGAAGATAGACTTGATAGATTTAAGAGATTTAGCCTGTATCTGTATGAAGGTAGATTATCAAATTCGTAAGGGTTATACAGATCTCTCAACGCAAATAGCAAGAACTGCTTCTGCACCGATTGCCTATTGCTATGGACATCAAAGCCTATCGCTATGGACATCAAAGGAAGGGTGCCACTGCCAGACAATGCATGCATATTCGAGCAATTGCCGAACTAGAGCTATGTATAAAGACTTCGTGACCCATAGGTTTTTGAATTCCTTCGCACGTCTTTTGATGAATCCAAGCTGCTTATTAGCCTTGCTTAAGACTTTGTCATAGTGTAAATTAAAACGCAGCTTTTTATCCAAAGTAACCCCGAGGTCGATGACATTTTCAACATTATTGATTGCAACATTATTGAGGCGGTAATCAAAATTTATATTGCTGGTTTTGCGTAAAAAATTAATGACTTGACATTTACTGACATTAATGTCGAGATTATTTTGTTTGCACCACTGCTCAAGAGAAAGCAGTTTCGATTGAAGGAAAACTGAGTTTGATTTCGATTTAATTGTGTGGTACATTTTCAGATCATCTGTATAAAAAAGGTGAGAGATGTCTGCTAAAACTTCAGAAAGATCCGATACGAAAATATTGAATAAAAGAGGCCCCAAGTGACTACCTTGTGGTACACCTGATAAAACTTCGATTTTTTTGGATAGGATACCCTGAAACTTAACGTACTGCGTCCTATTTCGAAGATAAGAGTCTAACCAGTTTAATAAGAGACCCGAGATACCAAATTTCTGTAGTTTGATTCGAAGAATATCATGATCAACCCGATCAAAGGCCTTGCTGAAGTCTGTGCAGATGGTATCAATTTGATGCCCTTTTTCCATGCCACAGAGAACATCTGAGACGAGAATCACGAGGCAGGTAGAAGTTGACCTGCCTTTTCTAAAACCATGTTGTTCTTCATTTAGAAGAGGTTCTATTAGAGTAGTGAGCTTATCACCGACAATGTTTTCAAATAGTTAAGGCAATGCTGATAGTATTGTAATACCTCTGTAATTATCAATTGACCGCCTATCACCACATTTAAAAATCGGGGTTAGATGGGATAATTTCCAGAAGGAGAGGAAAACCCCACAAGAAATAGATTTGTTGAAAATTAAATACACGGGTAAAATAAATGACTCAATGCATTCGAGTATGAAACTAGGAGGTACCAAATCAGGACCAGGACCCTTGTTAACATTAAGATCTTTGATGGCCTTTGCAATCTCCTCTCTAGTTAAATACATTTCACAGATGATCTTTGGTGGAAATGTTTGAGAGAACTGAAAGTTAGATATGGTTGTACATGAACAAAATACTTCCTGGAAATGATCAGCGAACAAGTCACAGACTTCGCGAGGGCTTGACGAACAAAAGTTCTTTTTGTACATTCAAGTAGGGTAGCCTGAAGTTTTCCGTTTGGTGTTCACGAAATCAAAAAACTTTTTAGGATTTATTTTCGCCCATGATATTAACATAGTACTCATACGCTTCACGGGATTTCGTCAGGAATTCTTGAGCTAATTCATTATGTTTATCCTTGATATCATCTCTGACATCAGTGCTGGTTGTAATTACTTTGTAAAGTTTATTTCTTTGATTCCGCAAATACCTTAGATTGCTATCAAGCCATGGTTCAGATATTTTGTCTTTTCTCTTGATCTTTGGGGTGAACTTTTCAACGGCGTCAAAAACCAACTCATAGGATAATGATACAGCGTCATCTAATTCTAGCGTTGAAAAATTACTAGCCCAGTCGACTCTGAGAAGACAATCTGTAATGCTCTTATAATCAGCATTGCGAAAGTCATATACAATAGAGTTATTGTAAGATAGGAAAGTGAACATATCAGATGTAGATAACAACTCAACTGTGAACGCAGAGTGGTGAAGAGTGTTACCAAAAAAATGTTCTGCATCAACAGTTGAGTTAGCCACATTTAAAACAGCTAGGAAATATTCGCAACTTAGACTAATGGCCCCTTCGAAATGTCTTAATAAACTGTCCGGATTCATATTTTTTTCACAAACTTTTCTTATAACCAAATCTTTAGATTTTTTCTGCACGGTTTTGGCAGATATTGTTTTACACAATTACATTTACAATTTCATTCTTATTTCTATTATTTTCATTCTTATTTCTATTATTATTAACGAACTGCTGGATGCCCTTTCGGATGTTTACCAAGTCTTTTTTGCAGTAAATTCCTCACCTAAGGACTTATCATGTGAATCGTTGGTTTTTTATCTGATTTCGACCTACCAGAAGCAGATGACAGCTTTTTTTCAGTATGAGCGCAAACAGCTTTGTCCTTTCTGCTTCAGCCCTTCTCATTTATGGACTGCAATTCGGAGGTGCTTTTCAGACTGCCGGAGAGTACCCGTTGTTCTATCCGGGATTGTCGTTCTGACCATTCGTGCTATGTCCGCAGCTACCGTTGTCCTGTACTCCTGAAAAAATAACTATGTTAGTTGTTCGATCGTGTGGTGGAAGGCAGGAGAAGACAGAAGAGTAAAACCAACATCAAGGAGCTAACAAGACTGCAAAGATTAGTTTGAATATTTACTACGCACGCTTTAAGAACCGCTGCAATGGCTGGATCGGAAATGATTCTGGGATTTGTGCTCCTGGATCGATTCATCTTTAAAAGCGCAAGCTTAGCGGCAATACGCGCTAAAAGTTCCGGCATGTGGAACGATTCAAATAAGTGGGGCCAAAGCGGTATTCCTACGGAATGCCGTAGAAGATTTGAACTCGTTACGGAAGTCACGGACCACATGAGCAGAATAACACATCTTGGCAGGGAATTCCAAGTCAAGACACACACTAGAAAACACAATATATTAAAAAGTCGATGATTTGGCGAGGAAAGATTCAGGAGCTAGTAATAGCCCCTGCATCGCTGTACCACTTTCGATTGCTGACACCACAAGCAAACTAGATGCTACCATATGGATTAAACTAAATTTTGAATGGGGAAACAGGATGGACTGCAGGGTAGCCAGGGTATTATGACCATTGCCTGATCTAAGCAAAAGCAGGAAACTGCTCAAGCTCAGCAGAAACTGCTTGAGAATGACGGTCGGCTTGTTCACAGGGCGCTGCCTTACCGCATATCGTGTGAACATAATGGGTTTGAACGTTTGAACGAGCTACAACATGGTTTTAGAAAATGTCGCTCAACTAACACGAATTTGACAATCCTAATCTCTGACGTTCTATGCAAAATGGAAAAAGGATACCAAATTAACGCAGTCTACACTGACTTCAGTAAGGCGTTTGACTGAGTTGACCATTCTACCTTGATTCTAAAGCTTCCGAAATTCGGTATTTCCGGGTCTTTACTCAGCTGGCTGACCACCTACCTTCGCGATCGAACACAATGTGTAAAATTTCAAGGATTTTGATCGAAAAATGTTAGTGCTACCTCTGGTGTACCCCAAGGTAGCCATCTTGGCCCACTTCTTTTTAATATATTTATTTCCGACTTATCTGACGTCCTAGCAGGCATACCTCATTTACTCTATGCAGAGATCTCAAACTTTATCAGAGTATTGAATCGAAATCGGATGCCCCCTTTCTCCAATCCAAGCTTGATTAACTTGATCAGTGGTGCAATATACACAAGCTCTCTTTCAACATTAATAAATGCCAAGTTATTAGTTTTTCCAGGAAATGCACGGTCACACACAATACGGACTTCCTTGGCAATAATATGCTAACCCGAGTTGATAATATTGCTGACCTCGGTGTTATCTTAGATGAAAAACTTCGCTTCACCTTACACTTTGATAAAATACTTTCTCGTGCGAACAAACAGCTAGATTTCATCAAAAGACGTGCCAAAGAATTTCGTAGTCTGTAGGTCACAAGATCCTTATACACTTCCCTTGTACGTCCTATTCTCGAATACGCTTGCATTAGCTGGAATCCCGATTTTGAAACCCACAGTGACAGACTTGAGTCAATACAAAAACAATTTTTACTTTTCGCCTTGAGAGAACTGTACAACCCTTATGATTTTAATAGCCTACCCCCTTATGAGTTTCGACTGGGTCATTTAAACTTATTGACACTAGCCTCCAGAAGAATGGTGATATCGGCTTGCTTCACATTCGACGTCATTTGAGGCGCTATTAACCCTCCGAGTACACACCTATTTTTTCGATAATGGAGAACACTTGGGGTCAAATTGACCCCAAGCACTTTTGAACGTCTATAGAATCGCCACCACTGAAGATTTTAATTTGAAAAAATTTGTAGGTATAGTTTGATACCTTTTCTAGTAGTTCTTATGCATAAGACGTGCCTTAAATGTCCTTACCATGCCTAAAAAAAATTCACGAAAAACAGTTTTGCCGAAAATCAGGTTTTTTACTAAAAAATCGTTATTTTTTTTAATTTTCAATATTTTGGGCTAAACATTTAAACAGATACTCTCAAGATATGACAAAATCATAAAAAAATTACATGTATATTGGACCTTTTAAAAAAAATATTTATTTTGCATATTTACGGTGGCGATTTTGAAGGTTTTTTATAATTGCATATTTTAAAAAAAAATTAATAAATTGATTGATTTTTAATATTTTGAGCTTAAAATTTATATGGTTAGAATAATACAAAAATAATCCCTATATAAAGGGTTGCAAAAAAGATATTCGTTACGCATATTGGTAGAAGTAATTTTGAGGGTATGAAAAATAATGAATTTTTTCATTTTTGAACAGAAAAAACTATTTTTTATTCATTAAAATATATAAAAATAATGACAAAATAAAGAAAAAATTGAAAAATTATTCATATCCAACACAACCATTGCATAAAAATGCCCGATGCTCGTCGCTCATCGGTCGATCGCAAGATGCGCACACATCTTTTGTTTGGTGGTCCTGTTTTCGAGAGAACAATAAACATCTTGGTCTTTTACTGAGCTTTGGGCGTTCTGAAGGAACATTTGGGATATTTATTCCTAAAATATTCTCCATCCCTTTTCGAATGCCTACACGTAGAATGGTATTATTTAATTTTTCTCGTAAATATGGCTCGACAAGGTGAGCCACAACTTCTTTCAAGGCAGCAATGGCAGATTTATTTTTGGTAGCGTCAGTTTCAGTGTCTATCGATAGACCGATAGACACTGAAGAAGAAGAGGGCAGATTACCCTCGAAATATCGATATTTGTCAAAAAAACTAAATATATCTAGCTTCGAAAGGAAAAATCGGGTTTTTTAAAAACAGTTTTTACAAGCTGGAAAAAATTGATACATATTAAAAACAATTATTTTTTGGCTATTTGAAATTAATCTATCGATTTATAAAGTAAAAAAAATATTGAATTTTACCTCAAAATTGACGTCGAGTACACATGGGGTCTATTTGACCCCTTGATCTGCTTCAAAGGCTTCTCAACGACGACTGACGACATGGGACTGTATGAGAACTGTTTAAACTAAAAGTCAAGGCACAGAAATACACTAAGGAACCTACAGTACCCCCTTTTTCCCGCAGAACTAAGCGCTGCGATTGGTCAAAAAGGTCTCTGGGGTCAATTTGACCCCCTGTGTTCTCGGAGGGTTAATGTAGAATTCCTGAATAGTAAAATTTCGATAAATATCCCTGTGAGGAACACCAGGTCCAATCGTTTCCTAAAAGAATATTCACATTCGACGACATATGCGGCTAATGAGCCAATAAATAGATGCTGCAGAATATTTAACAGCATAAGTAATTTATATTCCCCTACGATTTCCAAATCATCCTTCAAATCTTCTCTTTTGCATGCCTTCCATACCCCTAAACCTTAAGCTATAGCTTGTATGTCAATGTTTTATTTATTGATTGTTATTTATTAATCTATTTGTTCCTTTTTTCATTTGTTTGTTACTTATTTAACTTGTTTGTTTTTACTTTTTACTTGACTTTACTTTTCCATTTTATTTTTTATTTGATATTTTATATGTGATTCTGTAGCTTGTTTGGCGAATAAATAAATAAATAAATAAATATCTTGCGGAATATTTCACAAGCATGCGTAAAAGGAGCTGCTTATCCTCCCCCGAGAAAATAATGTTCTCCTCGCCAATATATTTTATTTATTTATTTCTTTATTTATTTCAACCAAACAAGGCGTACAAAAAAACACTTACAATTAATATTTAACAATTTATATAAATTTGTACAATACACAATAATACAAGAATTTTAAAAATATAACCATCTTTGGTAGGGAATTGGATTGGGCATTCATGACGTGAGCACCTTAGTCAGAGCAGTTTTAAACCTAGGTCGGGAAGTGGTTGGGGAATAGTGTTTTGAGAGGCTATTGAATGTTTTGCAACATCTAGTGATTGGCTCATTGTTGGCCTAAACTGTGTAGTGTCGGTATTCATTGAGTAAACGTGTGTACCTCATCTGCCTTACTGATTCGTTGAAGGTGATCTTATTGGACAAGGACACAACATTTATCAAGCCCCTAATAACATCAAAAGTAAAGCAGGAGCATATGACTATCCTCCGCGAAGATAGACTTGATAGATTTAAGAGATTTAGCCTGTATCTGTATGAAGGTAGATTATCAAATTCGTAAGGGTTATACAGATCTCTCAACGCAAATAGCAAGAACTGCTTCTGCACCGATTGCCTATTGCTATGGACATCAAAGCCTATCGCTATGGACATCAAAGGAAGGGTGCCACTGCCAGACAATGCATGCATATTCGAGCAATTGCCGAACTAGAGCTATGTATAAAGACTTCGTGACCCATAGGTTTTTGAATTCCTTCGCACGTCTTTTGATGAATCCAAGCTGCTTATTAGCCTTGCTTAAGACTTTGTCATAGTGTAAATTAAAACGCAGCTTTTTATCCAAAGTAACCCCGAGGTCGATGACATTTTCAACATTATTGATTGCAACATTATTGAGGCGGTAATCAAAATTTATATTGCTGGTTTTGCGTAAAAAATTAATGACTTGACATTTACTGACATTAATGTCGAGATTATTTTGTTTGCACCACTGCTCAAGAGAAAGCAGTTTCGATTGAAGGAAAACTGAGTTTGATTTCGATTTAATTGTGTGGTACATTTTCAGATCATCTGTATAAAAAAGGTGAGAGATGTCTGCTAAAACTTCAGAAAGATCCGATACGAAAATATTGAATAAAAGAGGCCCCAAGTGACTACCTTGTGGTACACCTGATAAAACTTCGATTTTTTTGGATAGGATACCCTGAAACTTAACGTACTGCGTCCTATTTCGAAGATAAGAGTCTAACCAGTTTAATAAGAGACCCGAGATACCAAATTTCTGTAGTTTGATTCGAAGAATATCATGATCAACCCGATCAAAGGCCTTGCTGAAGTCTGTGCAGATGGTATCAATTTGATGCCCTTTTTCCATGCCACAGAGAACATCTGAGACGAGAATCACGAGGCAGGTAGAAGTTGACCTGCCTTTTCTAAAACCATGTTGTTCTTCATTTAGAAGAGGTTCTATTAGAGTAGTGAGCTTATCACCGACAATGTTTTCAAATAGTTAAGGCAATGCTGATAGTATTGTAATACCTCTGTAATTATCAATTGACCGCCTATCACCACATTTAAAAATCGGGGTTAGATGGGATAATTTCCAGAAGGAGAGGAAAACCCCACAAGAAATAGATTTGTTGAAAATTAAATACACGGGTAAAATAAATGACTCAATGCATTCGAGTATGAAACTAGGAGGTACCAAATCAGGACCAGGACCCTTGTTAACATTAAGATCTTTGATGGCCTTTGCAATCTCCTCTCTAGTTAAATACATTTCACAGATGATCTTTGGTGGAAATGTTTGAGAAAACTGAAAGTTAGATATGGTTGTACATGAACAAAATACTTCCTGGAAATGATCAGCGAACAAGTCACAGACTTCGCGAGGGCTTGACGAACAAAAGTTCTTTTTGTACATTCAAGTAGGGTAGCCTGAAGTTTTCCGTTTGGTGTTCACGAAATCAAAAAACTTTTTAGGATTTATTTTCGCCCATGATATTAACATAGTACTCATACGCTTCACGGGATTTCGTCAGGAATTCTTGAGCTAATTCATTATGTTTATCCTTGATATCATCTCTGACATCAGTGCTGGTTGTAATTACTTTGTAAAGTTTATTTCTTTGATTCCGCAAATACCTTAGATTGCTATCAAGCCATGGTTCAGATATTTTGTCTTTTCTCTTGATCTTTGGGGTGAACTTTTCAACGGCGTCAAAAACCAACTCATAGAATAATGATACAGCGTCATCTAATTCTAGCGTTGAAAAATTACTAGCCCAGTCGACTCTGAGAAGACAATCTGTAATGCTCTTATAATCAGCATTGCGAAAGTCATATACAATAGAGTTATTGTAAGATAGGAAAGTGAACATATCAGATGTAGATAACAACTCAACTGTGAACGCAGAGTGGTGAAGAGTGTTACCAAAAAAATGTTCTGCATCAACAGTTGAGTTAGCCACATTTAAAACAGCTAGGAAATATTCGCAACTTAGACTAATGGCCCCTTCGAAATGTCTTAATAAACTGTCCGGATTCATATTTTTTTCACAAACTTTTCTTATAACCAAATCTTTAGATTTTTTCTGCACGGTTTTGGCAGATATTGTTTTACACAATTACATTTACAATTTCATTCTTATTTCTATTATTTTCATTCTTATTTCTATTATTATTAACGAACTGCTGGATGCCCTTTCGGATGTTTACCAAGTCTTTTTTGCAGTAAATTCCTCACCTAAGGACTTATCATGTGAATCGTTGGTTTTTTATCTGATTTCGACCTACCAGAAGCAGATGACAGCTTTTTTTCAGTATGAGCGCAAACAGCTTTGTCCTTTCTGCTTCAGCCCTTCTCATTTATGGACTGCAATTCGGAGGTGCTTTTCAGACTGCCGGAGAGTACCCGTTGTTCTATCCGGGATTGTCGTTCTGACCATTCGTGCTATGTCCGCAGCTACCGTTGTCCTGTACTCCTGAAAAAATAACTATGTTAGTTGTTCGATCGTGTGGTGGAAGGCAGGAGAAGACAGAAGAGTAAAACCAACATCAAGGAGCTAACAAGACTGCAAAGATTAGTTTGAATATTTACTACGCACGCTTTAAGAACCGCTGCAATGGCTGGATCGGAAATGATTCTGGGATTTGTGCTCCTGGATCGATTCATCTTTAAAAGCGCAAGCTTAGCGGCAATACGCGCTAAAAGTTCCGGCATGTGGAACGATTCAAATAAGTGGGGCCAAAGCGGTATTCCTACGGAATGCCGTAGAAGATTTGAACTCGTTACGGAAGTCACGGACCACATGAGCAGAATAACACATCTTGGCAGGGAATTCCAAGTCAAGATACACACTAGAATTGATTAGAAAAATGGAAGCTACCGCCGATAGTGGCGTCTGGATTTACACGGTCGGGTCAAAGATGGACACAGGAGTTGGCTCGGGCGTGTTTCTACGGATTTGAGCTTTAACCTGTGGTGTAGACTGTCAGACCATGCTACAGTCTTTCAGTCTGAAGTATATGCTATACGCATGGCAGTTGAGTCCATTAGCGGAACATCAACCAAACCAACGACGATTTGCGTCGACAGTGGAGCAGTCATTTTCGCTCTTGCGTCTTACAGATGTTCTTCAAAAACTGATAGCGCTTGCAGAGTGGCTCTCAATGAAATAGTAAGGCATATTACTATGCGGATTATGTGGGCGCCACGGCAGAGTGGGGTCAAAGGCAACGAAAAAGTCGATGATTTGGCGAGGAAAGATTCAGGAGCTAGTAATAGCCCCTGCATCGCTGTACCACTTTCGATTGCTGACACCACAAGCAAACTAGATGCTACCATATGGATTAAACTAAATTTTGAATGGGGAAACAGGATGGACTGCAGGGTAGCCAGGGTATTATGACCATTGCCTGATCTAAGCAAAAGCAGGAAACTGCTCAAGCTCAGCAGAAACTGCTTGAGAATGACGGTCGGCTTGTTCACAGGGCGCTGCCTTACCGCATATCGTGTGAACATAATGGGTCTGACATCCAGTAATTTATGCAAGAGGTGCAAAATGGAATACGGCACCATTGAGCACACTCTGTGCGATTTTCCGGCCCTAAATAATAAACGCCTCAAGATCACGGCAACCCTCTTTACTACCTGACCTAAGCTAGTTGTTAAAGTAAAAAATTCCTCAAAAGAAAAATAAATCCTTGGTAACTTACCGTATACGATTCTGCCACCACTAGGTATTAGAGTGCTGCACAATTACGTACAGCATCATGCGATTACGAGTACGAATACTTATCACACGATTAACACGATTACCTCGTGTGTACTCGTATTCATCACGCACTTAAGTACTCGCATCGTTTCGCACCGGCATCGGCGAGTATAACAGTATTCGGCATCGTTTCGCATGGGCATCGGTGAGTATAATCGTATTCGGCACCGTTTCGCATCAGCATTGTCGAAATTTTGCTTATGCTTAAGAAATTTATAAAATTATATGAAAAGGTGAGTAATGGGACATTAGAGAAATTCAAAACAGAAAGTTCACTTTATTACATAAAAACAACGACATAACTACTTATCGAGAAAATCTGATGATTATTCCCGATGCCTATTCGCCGTTGCACTATGCTACGATGCAGTTTCAACGAATATTGCTCGTAATCATGAAGTAAATATAATCGGCGATGCATTGGCAAAACGATGCCGAGTATGTACTCGCATTGTTCAGTCGTATACTCGGCGATTGTTTTTCCGATTACTTTTTACGTACTCGTACAGTGCTCTACTAGGTATACGAGTGTACTCTATGAAAATATAATATTACAGCTGACGGCTTACTTTTAGATACTTCTCTTTAATTAGCGTAATCTACACTGTACAAAACTCAGGATTTGATTGTGATTTCTTCCCCGCCGAATTGGTGCTTTTATGTGAAAATGTTCAAGCACACAATTTACAATAGTAATGACCACAGCAGACAAATAGCAATTTACTTAGTTAAAACGTAATTTGTTAAACAAAAACCTGTCTATCTGACAATCAACTACATTAAATTCGTAGTTTATTAGACACTAAGCTATACGACCACTAAATAAAAATCTATCTACAGCAAAAATTCAAGTTAACCCTTCCCCAATTTACCTATATATTTAGCATCAAAAATTTCTGTTCACGGGAACTCACGACCCCACAATCAGATACAGTTGAAATTTACGGAATGTATTGGTCTTAAGTAGGGCCAGGGCTGATAGAAGCGATTTTGAAATTTGGGCAATTCTGTGCCACTGGTGCCATCTTGAAAAATTACTAACAAAAATAATATCTCTTGGCCCTATAAATTCTGATTCAGTCACCAGATTTTGACAAAATTCACACAGTAGCTAAATCCTACTTTGAGCCACGTTTGATGGAAATTTGGTGGAAATTTGGTTATCATATGACGCAGGCTTGTGACAAAAGCTTAAAAGTGCATTTTTGCATGATATCGGGAACAGCATTTTACCTTGTCGCACTCATTGCAATCATCCTGCTCGCCCTTATAGTTTATTTATTTATTTATTAGCCAAACAAGGCATAAATACATACATGTACACATATAAACATGAAATATCAAACTAATTTAAAAAAACTACAAATGAATACAACACTTATAATAAAAAAAGTGTAAGGTACAAATAAATAGCACATAAATAAATAACTAATTGAGTAAACAAATAAGTTTGAAATAGACAATAAGTAAAATAACAATAAAATAAATGAATAACAATGAAAAACGATAATTAAAAAAGAGTTTAAAAATTATGGCTTGGATAAGGGAAGATTTGAAGGATAGTTTGGAAATCGTTGGAGAACAAAGGTTGCTAAAGCCATTGAAGACCCTGCAGCATCTATTCACCGGCTTATTAGCTGCATATATGGTGGAATGCGGATATTCCTTTAGTAAACGATTGGGTCTGGTGCTCCTTAAGGGGATATTTATCACAAATTTACTATTATTAATTTACTATTAATTCAACTCTAATAACGCCTCTAATTACGTAAAATATAAAGTAGGCCGATATCATCATTCTTCTGTATGCAAGTGAAGTTGAGTTTAAATGGCCCAGTCTAAACTCAGAACCAAGAGTGCTAAGGTCGGAAAGTGTGGAATGGCTAATGCCATCCAAGAGACAAATTAAAAAAAAGAATTGCCCCGAGATCAGGGTACCCTAGAAATGGCCGTGAAGGCCATTAGCGGAGTACCCTTCAACCAACCCCCCAAATGGGGTTAGTTCGCTCTCAAGAAATACGGGATGCTACGTATGAATTCATCCGTCATCATCTCGTAGCCGCAAACTGGTATTAAAAAATACCCAAGGGAAAAAGGGGGCATAGATCCGTAAAGGACACCACCCTTGGCTCTGCAACATGGGTTGACTAGGCAGACCCAGTGCTCGTGACAACGCACGGAGTCAGATAATTGAAAATATTTTAACGGACAGGGGGTAAAAGACTACCTCTCATTTCAAAGGAACCCGGGTTAGGCAGACAGCCCCGGGCCCCCGATGGTGGCGGAGCCCTGACCCCAATGGGCTGGGGTCCTCCACTCACTGATACTGGCCTTACTGTATCAAAAAACCCAAAAATGAAACCTACTCAAAGAAACAATGGCCAATATCCCTCCCTTAGAAGAAAAGCTGAAAATCAAGCAAAAACACTCTAATCAATGATCGGCCAGCCAGGCCATCGCGAACCTGCGAATAGAAGTCTTCCCGGGCTTTCGCCCAATAAGAAGGCCGAAGGGGTTCTGGTTTAACAAATTATTTTTATTCTATTTTCTCTTTCAATCCAACAGGAACCTAATACTTTTCATAGTTTTTCAGTTCATTATAAAATTAAAGGAACAATACGTAACTAAGTTATTACGATACTTACTTACTACACTTAAAGACAAATTACTATGATTAAAGTTCGCACTCTAATCTAACCAATCTACTGTATTCCAAATTTGATTTTTATTTATATCTTCTGTTTCATTATTAATGTCAAATATAGAACTAACACATTTATTGAGTTAGTAATTGGTATTAGCCATTGCAACTAAGACAATATCTTTCTGACTTATGGATCAAAAATCAATCCAATGATGATATTAAAACAACAGTTTAATTTTGAAACAAAGGAAAGCATGCCTTATAATAGAATTCTCTTGCCATAAACTTTGACTTTTAGCAATGCCTACCGACCATCTAAATATGGTCTTTAATAACTTTCCTTTTATTGATACACATTATGTAGTCAAGGATCTAAAGGACTAATTTTGTTTAACCAAAAAAATGGTTTCCAAGCTCATGGCGTCGCTTTTGCTTATTAATCAAGTAAATGAAAGCGTTACATGGGGCATGTAAAAGAAGTGTCTTGTTTATCTCCTAGCTACTAGTTGTCCCCTAGTTGCAATCTTAGCCTCTTGTCTGGACAAGCTCTTATTGATATACTAATCGAAACGACGTTCTTGCTCAACGAACACGGTCCAAATTTTCAAATTATTAAATTTGTATTAGCCATGAACTATTATTTACTTATCTACTGTTTTCCGTTCAGTTATTAGCTTACTTGAATTTCAATTCACAAACTATAGACAATTTTGATTCAATACATCAGTACAAGGGCCCAATATTTCTGGGTAAAAAGCGGTTTTTAAACTTTAAAATTTAGTAAATATTATAATTTCTTTTTTTTTACTGAATTTTCGAAGAAACTGCAGTATTCAACTCGCTTCGCCGAAAATTCATATTTCTTTCTATACCTAGTCTAGCCATAAGTTCTGTCATAGATGTTTATCGATGTAAAAATGAAACGACTTGAGTTATTTCGATAATTTTTTCAGGGATTATTTATTGATAGAATACGAATACAAAAAGTTGCGTTTCATTCGAAATGGCCGCCATTGGCCTCCACACAGCGCCGAAGTCTGTCTGGCCACTCATCGATGGCTGTACGCAGCTCATAAATGGGGAAATTGTCCACTGCTTCCGTTAGGTCTTTCTTGAGCGATTCCAAATTGCGGTGGCGTTTATGGCAAACCATGTCCTCTAAAACGGACCACAACTTGTAGTCCAGCGGATTAAGGTCGGGGCTGCCAGACGGCCAATCTTCAATACTGATAAAGTCAGGAAGATGATTTTTTAGCCATGCTTGTGTGGTTTTGGCCTTATGAGCTGGCGCAGAGTCCTGTTGGAATGTCCACGGTTTGTTTTTGAACATGGTCTCATTGAGTGGCTTCACAACGTTGTTTAAAATGTCTCGTTGATAGTTCTTAGCCGCTGTCTTCACACCTTTTTCGCAAAAATGGATCGAACAAACGCCATCATAGGACACTCCCCACCATACCATAACGGATGCAGGATGATGTCCTTTTTCGACCCGAGGCACAAGCGTGGCGGCTTCTTGGGCAGACCGTGCATACACTCTGTCATTCTGTTTGTTGAATTTTTCCTGCACGGTGAAGATTTTTTCATCCGTAAACAAAATTTTTTTGTACCGCCGAGCACCGTATTTCTTCACCAGACGTTTACATTTTTTCACTCTATTTTCTTTCAATGCAGCAGTTAACAATTGGCCGGTTTGTCGTTTGTAAGCACCAAGTCTAAGGTCATCACCGATGATACGTGAGACGGATCTCTCTGAGATATTCATCTCCTGCGACAATATTTTTTGCTTTCGCACCGGGTTTCTGTTCAATCTGGAACGTACTGCTGCGATGGCCCGTGGCGTCCGAACGATGCGTGGCCGACCGGATCTCTCGTGGTCATTTATATCACCAGTATCCTCAAATAACTTAATGGCACGATACACAAATCTCAAGTTGATTTTGAGCGGTTTGAGCGTGTTGAAAATTTTCTTTTTTTCCATACCACATTTATGGAGCGCAATTACTGCGATTCGGTTCTCTTTTGTTGACCATTCCATGATGACGGGTGACGCTATACTGAAATAACTTGGCGGTTTAATAGAGCACATGACAGCTGCCAAAACCATAAAAAAAAATTTTGGGTTGCGTTCCGTTTTAAGCCGGGTTCACACCTTTGACAGAACTTATGGCTAGACTAGGTATATATATTTTAGTGAATTTTCAAGTAATCCTATATTTCCAAGCAGTGTAAATTTTTGTTAAAAAAGAGTATTGATAATGAAAACTTATTATGTTTTAAGCTTGTCTATGATAAAAAATTGGAAATTTTGAGCCATGTGGGTGCTGAGTGCCTAAAAGTAGGAAAGGTATTTTTTTGCAAATTAACTTTTGGAAAAAACATTTGATCATCGTGGTAATTGCAGAGTGTGTTGAAGTTGACTAAAACCTATTACATATGGATTTTCAAGACAGTGCGGATAATTTTGTAGCTACAGCAGGCACCTGAAAAAAAAAACTTCAAACCAAGTTTTTTGACAAAAACTTCAAATCCTTGACAAATTCTAACCATTATCCATCATATCAAACTGAAATTTTCAAAATTTCGGTTTGCACAAGAACGGGAACCCATCACCAAGTTACCTCCATTTTCAGCACTCGAAACTTCTGTTCACGAGAACTGATGACCGGCTTATCCAATCATAATGAAATTCACAGGACTTATTGATATTAATTGGGAACAGGTCTGATAGAACTGATTTTGAAATGCAGGCAACACTGTGGCAGTAGTACCATCTTGAAAAATCAATGAGAAAAAAATAGCTTTTTGGCCTATAACTTCCGATTCAGCCGTCAGACTTCAACAAAATTCACATAATATTTGAACCTTACTTCAGACAACATTTGATCAAAATTTGGTAGAAAAATTAGAATAGAGTTGCCAGCTATGGTGATTTTTGTCTCCTAAATCTTGCGAATTTGCTCAGCAAAATAAAGCTTTTTCCTCTATAACTTCCGGTCCAGTCATGAAATCAGAACGAAGTTCATGCAGTAAATGGACCTTAATGTAAATCAAATGTCGTAGGAATTTCGTAAAAAAATCATGAAAGGGCTGCCAGCTAGGACCATTTTTGTAATTTTTTAGAATTTCTTTACCAAGCGATTATGCCATTAGATTTGCAAATGGGGATGATCCTGCAATGAAAATTAACAACAAATATTAACGTTTCCAAAATTTGAAAAGTGTTGATGGTGGTAACCCTAAAATTCTTTTCATCCGTATAACTTCCAGCGCAGTGATTCAGTTGAAACGAAATTCACAGGGTGGGTTTAGCTTAACGTGAAGCAGATTTGGTATAGACGAGTATTTTGCTTTGCTGCTAACACACCGTAACCAGCATCGGACATTTTCGTAAATATTGCACTAACAGATGCTTCAAATTACATGCTCAAGTATAAAGTATTTGCAATAAAAATAAGGAATCCATTCCTTAAATTTTCCGAGTTTTGAAAATTTTTCGGATGGCAGCCTTAAGCAACGTTTAACCGCTGAAACTATGATACTACAAAAAATAAATAACGTCTTTCCAAATTAGTTGGTCACCCAAAGACAATTTCTTCGAAATTCAGTTTTCGGGCGGTTCTGATGCGCTAGACTTTTTTTTATAATTGCACACTTATAAAACACTTTTTCATCTGTAAGCGAATAACTTTGTGTTGGCAACGCCAAGACGATTAACATGAATTGAGAAAGCTGGTACTGTGAAGCTGCGAAGACACTTGGTTGTTGACTGCCGCGCTAAGCACTTGTTACTATCATTTTTGATTTTGAATTAAGTAGTTATAGTTAGTTCTGTTACTCGATTGATTAGAATAAAGAGAGAAATTTGAACATTATAATTGCGTTTGGTAAGGAACCAACAGTGGCGACGAGGATTTCTTTCAAAGTTCAGTGTAATGGCGGGCGACGTGATTGCAAAATTACTAGTAGAGCATCAAAATTCAATAAAAGCTCAGCAGCAAATCCTGGAATTGCTTCTGACTCAACAAGGAAACAAAGAATTTTCTATAGATGGGGTTGCCGCAGCAATCCAAGAATTCAACGAGGAGCCCGAAATCACTTTCGAAGCTTGGTTTTCCCGTTATGAAGATATTTTCAACGAAGACTGCAAAACATGTGAAGACGATGCAAAAGTACGTTTACTAATGCGAAAATTGTCTCCATCAGTGCACCAAAAGTATGCAAATTACATTCTACCAAAAGTTCCAAAAGATATAACTTTTAGTGAAACTGTGCAAAATTTAAAAAAATTGTTTGGAGCACGTGAGTCAGTTTTCAGTGTTCGGTACCGTTGTTTGCTAACAGATAAATCTCCGTTGGACGATATTCTTACTTGTGCGGCAACGGTAAATAAAAACTGAGAAGATTTCAAACTGAAAGAGGTTTCGATTGACCATTTTAAATGTCTTATTTTTATCGCGGGGTTGAAATTGTTAGAGGATTCTGTTTTAAGAATCCGATTGCTAAATAAATTGGAAACAGATACCGCAACCAATCCTGTTACGATTGATAAACTTGTGTTTGAAGTCCAGCACGTTAACAGTCTGAAAAAACACACAGCATTGATTTCGGGAGGCAAATCAATTGAAGTGCATCGCATACAAAAGAAAAACAAAAATTCAAAATGCAATCAAAAACCTAATAAAAACAGTATTGACCGAAACGAAACAAAAACACCTCGCACACCATGTTGGGGCTGTGGAGGTATGCCCTTTTCTCATTTGTGTACATTCAAAAATCACACTTGCAAAAAGTGCAATAGCATTGGTCATAAAGAAGGGTATTGCAGCTGCAATCGAAAGAAAGCGACAAAAGCTGACGACGCATCAAGTGCACGGAATAACAACCACAAAGTCAAACATTCAAAGTCGATATTAGTAAACAGTGTTTCACTATCACAGAGTAGGAAATACGTAACTGTTGTACTAAGTACCATTGATCGTAAAGTATGTGATCAAGTCATCGAGGCGAAACTTCAAGTCGATACTGCATCAGACATATCAATTGTTTCACAGGCATTATGGAATAAACTGGGTCGTCCAGGTCAATTAATTCAAGGAAAGGCGCTCAGTGCATCGCAACATTCCATCAATTTGATAGCAAAGTTCCGTTGCTACCTGTCACTCAACAAAGAAGCTCGTGTCTGTGATTTGTATGTATCACAGCTATCAAATTTGAATGTATTCGGCATCGACTTATGCAACTCATTTAATTTATGGGAGAAGCCGATTGCTTCTGTATGCAATCAAATTCATATACATACAAAGAAACGAGAGACGGTAATCGAAAACTTAAAACGAGATTTTCGTAAACTGTTCGAAGATGGAATTGGGGTTTGCGATTTTCAAGCTCATTTGTAACTCAAACCAGATGTGAAACCGGTATTCAAGCCGAAGCGACCTGTTCCGTATACAGCTATAGTCACCGTCGATCGTGAGCTCGATCGACTAACGCAGAATAATATTATTACCCCAGTGGAATATTCGGAGTGGGCTGCGCCTATAGTCGTAGTAAAAAAACCGAATGGGGCAATTCGTATATGTGGTGACTATTGGACAGGACTTAATTCATGCTTGGAAGCTAATAAGCATCCGCTTCCAGTACCAGAAGATATTTTTGCAATGCTGTCGGGTAATTCTGTATTTTCAATTATTGATCTATCCGATGCATACTTACAGATGCCAGTCGATGAAGATTCGAGGAAAATATTGAGAATTAACACACACCGAGGTCTTTTTGCTGTCAATCGGCTGCAGCCAGGAATAAAATCAGCACCAGGATTTTTTCAGGAAAAAATGGAATCGTTGCTGTCAGGCATCGGAGGAACTGCAGTGTACATAGACGACATAATCGTGGGAGGCAACAATTTAGAGGAACATTTGGACTGACTGCGAGAAGTACTTCGACGACTACAAAACCAGGGATTTCACGTCAAGATTGAAAAGTGCCATTTTTTGCGGATCAAGTGAAATACTTGGGACATGTGATCTCATCAGAAGGCATTCGACCAGATCCAGTAAACATCGAAAAAATGTTGACAATGCCAGCCCCCCAAAATGTGTCACAGCTGAAATCGTTTCTTGGAGCAATCTCATACTACGGACGGTTTGTAAAGCAGATGCGCACACTAAGGGCACCTTTGGACCAACTGTTAAAACAACATTCAATTTGGAATTGGTCTACCAAATGTCAAGAAGCATTCACGACTTTCAAGCAGCTTCTCTCATCTGACCTACTGCTCACACACTACGACCCAAGGCTGCCAATCAAAGTATCAGCGGATGCATCTAATGATGGTCTTGGGGCGCACATAGCACACGTTTTTCCAGATGGCACCGAAAAAGCTATAATGCACGCTTCAAGAACACTGACAGAGACGAACGTAACTATAGTCAAATCGAAAAAGAAGGTCTTGGGCTAATTTTTGCTGTAAAAAAGTTCCACAAATACGTATATGGTCGAAAGTTTACTTTGCTAACAGATCATAAGCCATTGCTTTCAGTTTTCGGATCGAAAAAAGGAATTCCAGGATACACAGCAAACCGACTTCAGCGTTGGGCGCTTACGTTGATGCTTTACGATTTTGACATCCAGTTTGTATCCACAGATAGCTTCGGATATGTGGATGTTCTGTCACGACTCATAACCTCTCAAGAAAAATCGGCGGAAGAATTTGTCATAGCTAGTGTTCAATTAGAAGAAAATATCCATGCTGAAGTGAACCAATTGTTACATTCATTGCCCGTAACATTTAGAATGATTCAACAGGCAACGAAACGTGATGATTTGCTGCAAACAGTTATTCAACTTATTCAAAAGGACTGACCATCATCGTGTTCCACTGGCGTTCATCCAGAAATCATCCAATATTATCGGCGGAAAAGTTCAATAACCGTTCACGCAGGTGTTCTTTTATTTGGCGATCGAGTTATTGTACCAGCAGTATTTCGAAAACGAATATTACGTCAGTTACATAAAGGACATCCAGGAGTGGACAGGATGAAGGCAATTGCACGAAGTTTAGTTTATTGGCCGAATTTGGACACACATGTAACCGAATTTGCGAAACAATGCACAAGTTGCGCCACAGCAGCGAAGTCACCAAGAAAAACGCATCTTCAATCATGGCAATTATGCGTAGCACCAATGCAGCGAATACATGTTGACATAGCCGGACCATGTGATGGATGGTTCTATCTGCTAATTGTTGATGCATTCTCAAAGTGGCCTGAAATTTTCCCATTAAAAAATATTACCTCAGCAGTGGTAATAGAAAAGTTGAACGAACTTTTCGCACGTTATGGATACTGTGATACATTAGTAACGGACAATGGGACACAGTTCTGCAGCACCCAGTTTGTGCACTTTTTGAACTCAAAAGGAATTGAACATGCTCGCACTGCTCCATATCATCCCCAATCTAACGGGCAAGTCGAAAGATTTGTAGACACTTTCAAGCGGGCGCTAACAAAACTCAAGAGGGAGGGACGCATTATCGATAATATTGCCACATTTTTGCATGTGTATCGAGCTGCGCCTCAAAGGAAAACCTTGAAATCGCCGGCAGAACTCTTCATTGGCAAGAAAATAAAGACCGAAATGGACGCACTGAAGCCACCGCAAAATATGCCAACATTCATTAATGAGTTCACGCAGAAACAGAATGATGAGTTCAACAGAAGACATGGAACTGTAGCGAGAACTTTCCAGATACAAGAGCAAGTGTGGGCAAAGACATACAAAACGAACAAAGCCTACTGGGTTCCAGGGAAAATATTGAAATGTTATGGAAATGTTAATTACCTAGTATATTTGGAAAACGAGGATCGATCTATCAAGGCACATTCAAATCAGCTACGGAAACGTTACGGGACAGACACTTTTACAAGTGAAAGGAGTAAGAAATCAAGTTTGGATCTGTAGATCTTGTTAACTGATTTTGATTTGCCAACTGATACATGTCCACCAATCCAACCAAATGGTCTAGATGTTATGCCAGTAGCGGAGCCAGCAACTACGATGTTGAGAAGTCGATACGGCCGAGAGCTTAAGAAACCGCAGTTCTATCAGGCTTAAAAAAAGGGAGATGTTGGCAACGCCACGACGATTAACATGAATTGAGAAAGCTGGTACTGTGAAGCTGCGAAGACACTTGGTTGTTGACCGCCGCGCTAAGCACTTGTTACTATCATTTTTGATTTTGAATTAAGTAGTTATAGTTAGTTCTGTTACTCGATTGATTAGAATAAAGAGAGAAATTTGAACATTATAATTGCGTTTGGTAAAGAACCAACACTTTGATATGTGTTTCGAGGTCGCAAGTTCGGTCAACTTCACAGGGAAATTATAGTCGCTTTCGTCACTCGAACACAAATACAAATCCCAAAATGTGCCCGGCATTGCCTATCAATTATTTTATTTTTGGATGTACACTTGCACAAATTTAGCAGTGGACTGCTTGTGTCGGAACTCTACAACGATCTCCTGACTACTCGCCACCACGACTCTCCTGCGACCAAGCTTGCAACGCGAAACTTTCTATCTTCCACAAACAAGTTGCCGTTGCTTTACGGTATCCTATTTGTGCAAAAGTTGTTCGTAGGTGAATTTGCCATTGAGACGGACAAAATAACAAGCGCGTACACTGCGCGTTGAAATAATTCGTACAGAAATTTCAAATGAAATTTCTGGATGCTACACAGTGTATAATGATCTAGTGGCCTACACGTTTTTAAACTCCTTGACACGTCGTTTAATAAAGCCGAGCTGCTTATTCGCACAGGAAAGAATTTTATCGTAGTGCAAGGTGAAACGAAGTTTTACATCCACGACAACACCGAGATCGACAACGCTATCAACGCGTGTTAATAAGTCGTTGCCGAGAAAGTAGGTGTTCTGCGTAACCGTGCATTTACGGTGAAAACTTATAATTAAGCACTTATCAATATTCAGCGAGAGCTTGTTTATATTGCACCACTGAACAAGAGAATCAAGCATGGATTGAAGGAAAAGTGCATCAGATTTAGATTCAATCGTGAGGTACATTTTGAGGTCGTCTGCATAAAGTAGGTGAGGTATGTTTGACAGGACATCAGATAGATCGGAGATGAATATGTTAGAGAGGAGTGGGCCAAGATGGCTACCTTGTGGAACACCAGAGGTTGCAAATATATTTTTTGATAAAACTCCTTCAAATTTAACGAGTTGGATTTGATTGTGGAGGTAAGATCTGAGCCAGCTTAGTAAAGCTTCAGGATCAATATAGAATGGTTAACTCTGTCAAAAGCTTTGCTAAAGTCAGTGTAGACTGAGTCAATTTGATAGCCTTTCTCCATTTTACACAAATTGTCCGAAACTAGGATTGTCAAGTTTGTGATAGTTGAGCGACCTTTTCTAAAGCCATGCTGTTGCTCATTCAGACGGGAGTCTACTAGTGGGGAAAGTTTATTGTATACAACCTTTTCAAAAACTTTGGAATGGAAGATAAAATGGCAATGCCCCTGTAATTTTCGACACAGCATCTATCGCCATTTTTGAAAATTGGTGTCACATATGAAAGTTTCCAACAGGATGGGAAAACACCGGATGAAAGTGACCTGCCAAAGAATATATGCAGGGGTGTTATTAGCTGCTCTATACACTTACGCAGGAAGGCCGGTGGAAGAAGATCAGGACCAGAGCCTTTGTTGCAATCGAGCTCCAAGATAGCTTTACGTATTTCTTCGCGTGATATTTTAATTTGGCTGAGAAAAGTGGTTGGTGCTGAATTAGAAGTAGAAACATTTGAGTTAGATGGGTCTGATGCATTGAAAATTCTCTGGAAATTATCTGCGAATAAATCGCAAATATCTTTAGGGGAAGCAGAGGTGATATTAGTATAGAATATTGACAATGGATAACCGGTGACATTCCGCTTCATATTTACAAAGTCAAAGAATTTTTTTGGGTCGTGGATTATACTTTCACCGGTTTTCTTAATATAATTGGCATAAGCATCGCGAGACTTTGTCAAGAATTCCTTAGCTAATTCATTATAAACTTCCTGAATAGTAGGATTAACATCAATATTTTCCTTTACTCGCTTATAAAGTTTGTTCCGACGATTTCGCAAATGCCTAAGTTCCCTATCAAGCAATGGTTCAGACAAATTTTTCTTTTTTTTTAATCTTAGGTACATATCTTTCAACGGCGTCGAATGTTTTATCGTAAAAAGTGGACATGGCTTCCTCAAGATCTAACTTTGAAAGAGTATTCGTCCAATCTATAGAGTCAAGTACATGGTGAATACTTTGTTCAAAGAATACGTTATTCAAAGAAATACGAATAACAAGGTGTTGGAACAATACATTGGAGGTGATGTCAATAATCTCACTTGAAAGTTTGTTGCTGACAGCCAGTAAAACCCCACTGCCTCGCGTTTGACCGGAGGAACAATAGTCACGATCGCTTCTGTAAATTGTCCAACTACTATCAAGGATCTCTTCATTCTTATGGGAATCATTTAGCCATGTTTGTGTGAAGGCGAGTAAATTAAAGTGGCAGGATTTTGCGTCAAGATACAATTTATTTAATTTGCCTCTCATGCCACTACAATTGTGGTAAAAGAGCCTAAGTCCCTTTAAAGAAGGTGTTATGTTAGGATAAATGCCTAACAGAGTTAACTGCTTTTCGACGAGAAGCAGTTGTCATTAAATTGTCATGGGAGGCAGTATTCGTAGTTGCCTCTGTAGAGGCGACATAGGTAGCCAGCTGGCTAGGGATAAAGAGGAGCTAATATTGCCTACGTTTTTAATTGTATTTTGTTGGGAAAAAACGGAAGCATCAGTAGGACGTGGTAGTAATGAGTTGTTACGAGTAGAAGCAATGTTAAAACGACTATCCAACAATAAATTGTTTGCTACTACCGTAGATTGGGTGGGATTTTTTGAAGTGATAGTCATCAAGTTGGATAGAATTTGAGGATTTTGAATGGATAGAGATTTGCGGGTATTAGGAACATTATGTGAAACACAATTTTTTCTAACAGAATCAGGTCCTTTCTTAGGGCTATTGTTGGTGATTCGATTCTTCCAGGAAGAAATTGTAATGCTATTTCCGTCTAAACTCATGAAAATCCAGGCATATTTTGACGGAATGAAAACCTTGTACCGCTTCTGTGAGTTGTGTTTCCGTTGTGGTAGTTTTGTTATAAAATAATCATTAATGTAGAATCCAGCTTCGAGAAACCTATTCAGCCAACCTTGATCAGCAGTGGGAGGAACTCCTTTGACGAAGAACGCTACTTTGTCGATATCAACTGGTAAATGGAAGCGTGATCCTTCGTCTTGGCAATTTTTATTACTTTTTTATTTTTTTAATGCGACTGTCCCACTCATTTTTCGACCAATATGTACCAAATTTATATATTGGCTTTGTACAATGAAACATGAAAGATTCGCGTTGGTTAATTGATGATCCTGCAGTAGAAGAAGTGAACATGTCAGACTGAAAGCTCCACTTCCAATGACGGGGGGGTAAAATCCCCTCACGAAAAGCTTATCCTCTCTTGGTAAATATAAGAAAATGGAGTCCAAACGCACATCGCTTAGAGCCAGAGCGAGATGTATCCACACATACATTTCTTTCGGAAAATGTTGTTCTTCTACGGGGAAAATTCTTCTCTTTCCATTAAATGTATCACAGCACCTACAGAAAAAAATACTGTAGCCAAACCACCCGAAAATGATGGACTTTATAACATATAGCTGTCCCGCACTCGGATAATGCATTAAGTATACTAAGATGGTTCCCTCCTTGTCTATAAATCAGCATAGACAACGTATATTGTCTCTAAAGCTTATCAAAGCAGAGAATAATTGGTACGGGAAACTCAATCGTTTTGCGGAATAATCAATTATTCTCTGCTTTTATAAGATTTAGAGACTATATACGTTGTCTACGCTGATTTATAGACAAGAAGGAAAGCATGATCACAAATTAATAACCTTTACGAGTAAATGATATCGATGGATATAAGTCGAGAATTTTAAAATTTATCACAACTAACATAAATAAAAACTAATGGTCTCCAACTGCAAGTGGTCACATCAGTCAAGTATGCACTATGAGCTGATGTATGATGAGAATTAGTGCATACTTTCTGTAATCGATTCTTATCGGATGCATTCGAAACAGCCCGCTGATGCTGGTCCGTAGATGGCACTTTTCTTGGAAGTAAATTTTGAACGTGCTCGACGTTCCAAGAACGATGTTCCGTTCATGGGAAAGCGAAATGAGAAAAAAGGGGTTTACGGTTTCTGCGGTGCTGGCGAGTGGAGTGACTGGAGACTTAGGAGCGAAAAGTGCTTTAACTTTTTTTTTTATTCAAATTTTTTATTTACATAGAAAACTATTTGACAAAGTGGTTTCGAAAGTGTGCACTGATTTTCATCAGAATTCAGCTCACAGTGCATACTTGACTGATGTGACCACTTGCAGTTGGAAATCATTAATTTTTATTTATGCTAGTAGTGACAAATTTTAACATCTCCGACTTATATCCATCGAAATAATTTACTCATAAAGGTTATTGATTTGTGATCATTGTTCCATTCTTGTCTATAAATCAGCATAGACAACGTATATCGTCTCTAAAGCTCATCAAAGCAGAAAATATTGATACGGGAAACTCGATCGTTTTGCGGAATAAGCCTCCGAAGCCGAATCAAATTGAAATTGTTTTTGCGGGATGATTAAAATTGTAAAACTTTTTTATTTACATAATAAATATAATAAAAATAAAATGTTCTGTGTAAATAAAAAAAATTTTTCAATGCATATCAGTGCATACTTACGAAACCACTTTTTCAAATAAAATTTTCTATAAAAACGAAATACAGTTCCTGGAGAAGCAGACCAATTGCTTCGTGCATACTCTATATGCAATTCAAACTATGCTCTCGCCTGGGAGGCACTTATGAAGCGTTATGAAAACAGACGGTTGTTAATCAGTGCGCAAATGGGAATCTTATTCGATAGCAAACCAATTGTAAAAGATACCGCAACATCGATCCGAAGTCTTTCTGATGCCACAAAAGAGAGCCTAGCATCACTTCAATCGCTGAAAGTAGATGTGAAAAACTGAGATTTAGCTATTATACATTCTCAAACACAACGTTTACCACCTGAAACGCGTCTACAATGGGAGCAGTGACTTAGCAGTCCGACTGAACCACCGACTCTCATCGAATATCTACATTTTCTTGAATCCCGATTTCATACTTTAGATGCCGTCATCATGCCGCCGAGCACTACACCTAGCAACCGGCCAATCCAGCCGTTAGCAAGTGTCTTTCTCTTCGATCCCTACTCCTGGATCAGAAAAGACAGGTTGTCAAAGCCAACAATCTGTGTTTTAATTGTCTAAGCACGGATCATCAAAGTCAGAACTGTCCAAGCAAACAAGGATGCGCTTACTGTGGTCGACGCCATCATTCACTGCTCCACGGATATACTCTGTCTAGTCCTTCCCACCCCTACGGCAAAGGAAACACAAAACCGGTAACGTCGCTGTTAGCATTGATCAAGGTATCATCCAACGGGATTGATCTTATAATGAGAGCGTTGATTGACACCGGTTCACAAGTCAGGTTCATTTCCACAGCTGCCATGCAACGCCTGCGGCTCAAATCATTGCCGGTTATCCATGAAATCAAGATTTCCGGGATCGGGAAAACTACAGCAAGAAGCGTGCAAAAGGTCGTGCAACTAGCAGTGGGATCTAGGCTCTCTAATGACTTTATCCTGCCATTGGAGGCACTGGTTCTTCCTTCAGTGACTGATCGACTGCCACACTCTACACTTCCCCTGGCTGAGTATAAGCATCTTCGAAATCTTGAGCTAGCCGATCCTCTATACCATCAGCCGGGTAAAATCGACATCCTTATGGGCTTAGATGTATGCCCAGCCATCATCAGAGACGGACTCAGGAAAGGAGCACCCAACGCTCCGATTGCGCAGAACACATCCTTAGGCTGGATACTGTTGGGCTCGGTTCACTGCCAACCACAAACATTTGTTGACGTTCATTCGTTTTTTAATCGGAACTCAACTCACAACTTCGCAGATTCTCGGAACATGAAAGAAGTGGAAGCTAAGTCAAATGTCAGCGTTGATACCAGCCGATGTGAGGAGCATTTCAAGGCCACGTATAAACGAGACACTCAAGGCCGGTATATCGTCTCCTTACCATTTAAAGCATCCTCTGAAAATCTTGTATCGCCCTTTGCGACGGCTTACTCACAACTTATTTCGCTCGAACGAAGATTGAGCAGAAATTCCCAACTGAACGCTGACTACCATCGATGTTTAGATGAATACCTCAAGGAAGAAGTGGACATTGTTCCGAATTATTATTTGCCTCATCACGGGGTAGTTAAAGAAGCGAGTCTCACCACAAAATTACGGGTAGTATTCAATGCATCTTGCAAGACCGACAATGGAAATTCGCTGAACGATCGTCGATCGTCGGCACTAGCCTGCATCAAGATCTCCCTGACATCATTACACGGTGGAGAATGCACCAAATCGTTTTCTCAGCTGACACGGAAAAAATGTATAGGCAAGTCTTAATTGCTAAATCAAAGTTCGACAAAGTTCGTCAAAACCCATTCAACATTACAGATTGAATACTGTAACTTTTGGGGTGAATTCCGCCCCTCTTTGCCCATGCGGGCAAATCAACAGTTGGTAGAAGACGATAGCAAAAACTTCCCGCTCGCATCCAAAACATTGTTTCAGGAGCTGTACGTAGATAATGTACTAAGCGGTGGAGAGGTCTCAGACAAAGTCATGCAATTGCACCGAAAACTCATCGAGTTACTTAGCCAAGGTGGATTTCACCTGCGATAATGGACGTCTAATGATCCCACAGTGATCCAGAATGTGTCTGAAAGAGATAGGTTACAGTCAGACACAATTGAAATAAGAGACACGATCACTTCGACGGTAAATGCTTCAGGACTCAAGTGGCGAGACGAACTGTCATTCAAATTTTCACTGGAGTCCAACAGCAAGACACCCACTAAACGAATTATATTATCATACATCGCAAGACTATTTGATCCCCTAGGATGGTATGCTCTAGTCTTAATTCCGAGCTAATACAAAAATTATGGCTACAAAGTATAGAATAGGATCAAACTCTTCCAGACCAAATCCAAACAGAATGGAGTCAATTTCGAAACAGAATACAGCAATTAGAGCTCGAAACAGAATACAGCAAACAGAATGGAGTCAATTTCGAAACAGAATACAGCAATTAGAGCATATAAAGGCTCCTCGTTGGCTGCACACCACGAATAGTATGCGGATAGAGTTACACGGATTTTGTGACGCATCAGAACGTGCTTACGCTGCGGCGGTGTACTTAAGAATCTGCACCAGGAGTGCAGGTTCTTAGCAAAGGTGAGCATTGTAATGGGAAAAACCAAGATTGCACCAATCAATACGTTTGGAATTATGTGGTGCCTCCTTGTAGGCAAGGCTAATTGCGAAAATTGTGTCAGCCCTCCAACTACATAAGACCCCAGTTTACTGTTGGTCAGATTCTACTATAGTATGAGCATGGTTATCCAAACACCCTTGTAATTGGAAGGCATTTGTGCCAAATCGGACCAGTCAAATACATAAACTAATTCCGACCACAATATGGCATCATGTTAATTCACCTGATAACCCAACCGATCTTGCAACCAGAGGCTTGACTCCGGAAAATCTGTCGACATCCACGTTATGGTGGCAAGGATCGATGTGGCTACAAACATTCACACAGCAAGATCCCACTGACCAACATTATGACACGACACAAGAAATGCGAAAGCCAACTGCGTTAACAATACAAACCCAAGTCCAAAACAACTACTGGATGTTACCAAGTTCCCATAACCGTCTCATACGAAGAACCGCATACTGCCTCTGATTCTTTCATATAACCCTCCACCCGAGCCAATATCAACAATAGCAGCTCATATCTCACAACTCACGAGCTGAAATCAGCTTCGAAATATTGGTACCAGACTGTTCAGCAAGAAAACTACACCGACGAGATCCCAGCTCTAAAATTACATGGCGCAGCCAACAAGCAGAGCAAAATCAAAGCTTTCACACCTATTTTGGACCAATATGAGATACTCAGAGTTGGCGGGCGATTGCAAAACGCCGACATCACCTTTGACGAACGGCACCAGGTAATTCTCCCACACGGAAGTCATTTTTTAAGGTTGATCATCGCACACCACCATCTTAAAACCCTTCATGGAGGACTAACTGCCACACTCAATAGCATTCGAAAAACGTATTGGGCCCCAAAATTGTTTCCGATTGTGAAAAATGTTTCGGATTGTCTAAGACGACTTCCACTCAAATGATGGGCAACTTACCAAAGGAACGAATTAATCCAGCTCCTGCATTTACAAACACAGGGATGTATTACGCAGGACCCTTTTCACTACGCATTTCAAAGGGCCGTGGTGCGAAGTCGTACAAGGGCTACATCGCAATATTCGTCTGTTTGGCGACCAAAGCAATCCACTTGGAAGTTGTAAGCGATCTTCCCACGGAGGCTCTCTTAGCCGCTCTTCGTCGGTTCATTGCAAGAAGAAGGTTCTGCAAGAATATATATTCCGACTGTGGCACACATTTCATAGGAGCAAAAACGATATTGGAGAAAACATTTGTTGCAAGTCAGAAAAGTATTAGATCAGAAGTTGCTGAATTGTTAGCTACGGATGGGATAACATGATCGTTTATCCCTCCTGCGTCACTGCACTTTGGAGGCTTATGGCAAGCCGGAGTTTATTCGGTAAAACATCACTTGAGAAGAGTAGTAGGAAATGTCATCCTCACTTACGACACCGTGTTGACACCGATCGAAGCCTGTCCTAACTCAAAACCGCTAAGTCCATTAACCGATGACCCAACAGAGCTAACTCCACTAACACCAGGCCATTTTTTGATCGGACGCGCGATCACCGCCCCTCTCCAGGATGATCTACTGGAAGCTAATGCAATTAGTCTGCGACGATGGATTGTGGTACAAAAATTACAACAAGACGTTTGGAAACGATGGCAGACAGAATACTTACATACGCCACAACTGCGTGCAAAATGGCAACAAACACAATATAGGTCGGACACCTAGTAATCAGCAAAGACGAACGTCTTCCCCTCTTAAAAGGCTTATGGGCCGAATCACCGAAACACATCCAGGGCCAGATGGCCTGGTCTGAGTAGTGGACATTAAAACCGCCGCTTCAATACTACGATGCCCGATACACAAGGTTTGCCTACTACCCAAACAAAGGGACACCGTTGCGACAAGAGAGCAAAAACAACAATAAGTACAACTCATACGAAAAATAAAAATACTTACTAAGATACACCACATATAATATACATATATAAAGCCTAACATATAAGTCTTACCACATCATGATTAGACACTGAATTCACTATTTCTCTCGAAATTTATCATTTCTCTTCACTTTCCTCAACGATTGTTATCGGATGCATTCAAAACAGCCCGCTGATGCTGGTCCGTAGATGACACTTTTCTTGGAAGTCAACTTTGAACGTGCTCGACGTTCCAAGAACGATGTTCCGTTCATGGGAAAGCGGAATGAGAAAAAAAGTGGATTACGGTTTCTGCGGTGCTGGCGAGTGGAGTGGCTGGAGACTTAGGAGCGAAAAGTGCTTTAACGTGGTTTTTGTATTCACAAAGAACTTTTTTTTCTTTTGTTTATTTATTCACAAATAAGCAGTAGTCACGATTTGTGGTGCTTGGATAAAAACAGGTAGTACGAATGAAATGTAAGGAATGAATTTTTTTAAATTGATTGAACTAAATATAATATCAACTTCTCTATGATCAATTTGATGTTTATTTTATATTAAAAAATTTCGAAACACGTTCGAAACCACTTAATCAAAAAAAAACAAAACAAAAAAAATTTCAAAATGTTCTTTTTAATGTAATCATCCCACAAAAACAATTCCGCTTTGATACAAAGGTGCATTCATTACTACTACTAACGTCTGATTTTTGGCATTTCTTTTTATTTTTCAACCTAGTATCTTTTCAACTCATTACACTTCGCTCAATGGAATTCTAAGATTTTAACACCGTCGGTGCAATACGATTTTTCCGGTCCTGCAAAATAAGCGTTTGTTTCAGCAATCACGTCCGCATTTGACATGCATTTTTTTCCAGTTAACAATTTTTTCAAATTAGGGAGTAAGAAAAAGGTGGTTAGTGGCTAAATGTGGTAAATACGGTGCGTGCAGCAAGAATTCATAGCGAAATTCATGCATTTTCGCCATTGCAATTCAAGACTTATAAGAGGGCGCATTGTTGTGATGGAAAATAACTCTTTTCCTTGCCAGGTGAGGCCATTTTGTCGAGATGGCTTCTTCAGTGTATCCATAAGTGCTGCACAATAGTCCCTGACGATCGTTTTTCTTTTGAGCACCACACCGTGCGAATCACAAAATACTATTGTCATCACTTTTCCAGCCGACAGGACGGTTTTTGCTTTCGCGGATATTTTCCGTCTGCTTTGCACCCATTGTCCAAACAATGGGTCCAGCCAATGCACCCATTATTTGGATTGTTAATTCATCTCTGGCGAGCAATAGTGAATTCAAGTTTTGTCAATTATAAGGTATCGTCGCAAAAACTGTCTTGAATTACGCTCTAACATGTCCAAGCACGATTGCGAAACGTTCATGCGAATGTGTTTTTGATCGATCGTTAAAAACACGTAGCACCTATCGCGCCGAAATCTTTATGCAAAATTTTAGTAACATGGCTTATTGAAATCCTTACAATGTCAGCAAGCTCACGCACTGGCACTCGTCGATCATGTAACGCTGCATTGTTGATTTTGATGATGTTTTCCGTAGTCACAGCGGTTTTTGGGTGACCTGGACGTGGTTCATCACAGATAGATGGACGACAGGTTTGAATTCCGCTATCTGCTTAATGTCGGAAACGATGGAAAAGAGGCTCGTAAAGTCAAATCCAGCTATTTTTTTATTCCAGTTGCAATTAATTTCAATTTGCTCTATTTTCGAAAAGATCTCCGCTTGACTTAATCATAACAAATAAACTACTCAATCGAATTATCCGAAATTTTATAGTACCTGTTTTTAAAGATCAAACATTAACAGGATCATAAACTTTTAATTTTATATATCCCACTATTGTGTCAGTCTCATTACTTATAGAACAGCCCACGTATACATATTTACACTTTCCAGTATGTTTGATGTACAATTAAGAATCATTGTTTGGTTTTATATCATTTTCAATAAATATGCCTCGTTGTGCTTTACCTTCCTTATGTGTTCTTCATACTGGTTGGCGAATTTCCTGTCCAGTACATCAAACAAAAGGTGAGTGGCTGACCCTATAATATTTAAGGGAGAACTTCGAACTCGCCTTTGTTTTTGATACAATAGCTCAGTTTTGTTCTGGTTTCAGAGTACAGCTGGTGAAATCGGGAAGCAATAGCTTTGCAATATTGTCCAATTTGAAGCAATTTGGCTTACGCTGAACATATTCCTATGAGCCTTTAATGTTTTCATATTCCTATGAACCTTTAATGTTCCTTTGTTGTTATACTCCATCCAGTAATTGGATAGGTTACAAAGAGTGATAATTTTCCAAGTGCTGTCTGTTAGCTTGATTCGGTTGATTTCTTTGAAGTCAATATTAGGATTGCTTATATATGGTATTATCTCTGGTTTTTCTCTAATATGTGAAGCAGGAGCCAAAAAATCTGTTGAACATCTCTTGATGAAGAATTTTCCGCAGATTATTAAGAACACATGCCATTCACTACATTTATGTGCAAATTGAGCTGAAATTACTATGGGTGGCCTAGTAACACTGAAATCACCATGAGTCGCCGAATAAAAACCCATGAAAACAAGTTCAAATTAATTTACTCGGTAACACATTTAGACGTAGTGATAAATAATAATTTAATTAGTGACAAATTAATTTTATTCAGACTATTAGTGGTATATAAATTGTAGCACGATTGCGATGATTATCACTGAAATAGATTTATCGCTTTATACAATTCAAATGTCCAATCAGTTTATCTTGGCCATTTCTTCCTTATGGACTCTTTGGATGATGCCTACCTGCGCTTTTTATCGTTTACTTTAAAAATATTAATCGACAATTGATTTTTTAGAAGACGTGAATGACCACTCTGGGAAAAATGAGCGTAACCAAAATTTTTGAAATTTTTAAAAATATATTTTCAATAAATGCAGCTAATAACAGAAAAATGTACACAACTTTTTACATTATCATGCACTACTCCCCCTTGTAAAGGCCGCATCTTGTGGCAGGAGTGAGGAACCTACCCGTTCAAATTCCATCAAATTACATTTCATATATAACCAAGAATTATTCAAATATCTTACAATTAAGCTATCGCTGAAAATACCATCAAAAACTAGTGACTTTACTTTACTTACCCATAAAAATTCATAGAGAATACAGCCCAATAGAATAAAGATAAGTCTCCATTATAATTAATAGTATAATGGTTTACATTAGTTGCGGAAGCTGCAATGGGCTGGTCACGTGCAACGAATGGACGAGCATCGAGTACCTAAGAAGGTATTCGACGGAAGGGCCGAGGGTCCAAGACCAGTGGGAAAACCCAAAAAACGCTGGTCTGACTCTGTCGGCGAAGACAGCGCAAAGCTGCTCGGTTTTCGAAATTGGAGGACGCGGTCATTGGACCGAGACAACTGGAGGCGTCACCTGCGAGCAGCCAAGGCCCGAGGGGGGCTGTAGTGCTACGACGATGCGTTTAAATTTATGTTTGCGGTCACAAATATACTTCATCTGTTATAAAATCTATCCTTCAATCTTCTCTTGAGCACAGCCAAGCTATTTGCTTGTTATAGTTCACGTGGTAAAAGATTAAAAATTCTAGTGCCTACATACGAATAATTTCTCAGTGAAGGAATAAGAGTTGTGTTGGGAGCCACCTCTAGTTGAGTTCGTGTTTATTCTAATTTTATCCTGCTTGTATTCTTTATACACTTGGATCGCAGATATGATATCAACGATTTGGTGTATAGAGAGCATATTACGAGTAGTGAAAAGTTCTTTTGTTGGTTAATGCCTGGATTTTTTATATAGAATTTTCAATATTAGTTTTTGAAATATATACAACGGGTTGATCGCCGTTTGTGTCGCACTACCCCATGCGCGTATCCTTTATTGGACGATCGGGTAAACAAGGGCGAAGTAAAACATTCTAATGTTTTCTTTGCGTAAAAATGTACGAACATCAAAGCACAGTGGAATTATTTTCCTTAATTTAAGTATTTTCCTTAATTTGCTTCTCCCACTTTAAGTTCTGGTCTATCACAATTCCTAAGTATTTGATTTCTGCCACTCTTTGTAATGGTTCGCAGTTACATTTAAGGCTTCAATTTTTGGAGTGAATAGTGATACTGAAATTCAATGTTTGAAAACGTTGGATAGTACTGCACTTGCCAATATTCAAAGAAAAGGAGTTAAAGTCTAACCACTCTTTAAGTATACTTAAACTGTACTCTGCTTTTGTTTTTACCCCACTCGAGTCTCTACCATCAAATAGAATTACCGTATTATCTGCATATGAAAATATTTTCCGTTTCAACTGCAAATCGAAAATATCGACATATATGGGAAACAGTACTGGGCCAAGCACATTGCCTTGAGGTATACCAAATTCGAAGGTACAAACACGTGCGCACAACTGGCACAACTCAGAACTAGACCGAAGTCCAGAACCAAGAGTGCTAAGGTCCAGCAAAAGGTGGAATGGCTCATGCCATTCAAGAGGCAAATCAATCAAAAAAAAGAATTGCCCCGAGAGCAGGGTTCCCTAGAAATGGCCGTGAAGGCCCCTCGTCCGCATTAGCGGAGTATCCTTTAACCAACCCCGACGGATGCTGGGGTGCCGCTTTGCTAGCTCGCTGCGGCTGGGGTGGGTTCTTGAAAAATTGAGTTGGTTTGCTCGCTAGAAAACGGGTTGCTACGTATGATTCATCCGTCATGATATCGTAATCGCAAACTGGTATATAAAAATACCCAAGGGACAAAAGGGGGCATAGTTCCGTTAAGGAAACCACCCGTGGCTCTGCAACATGGGCTGTCTAAGCAGACCCAGTGCTCGTGACGACACACGGAGCCAGAAAATTGAAAATCTAACGAGGAAAAGGGGGTAAAACACTGCCTCTCTTTTCAAAGGAACCTGGGTGAGGCAGACAGCCACGAGCCCCCGATGGTGGCGGAGCCCTGACCCCGATGGTCTGGGGTCCTCCGCCCACTGATATTGGTCTTACTGTCAAAAAATGCAAGAAAATGAAGTTCAAAACTAATCATGGCCAATATCCCTCCCTTTGAAAATATGCTGAAAATCACAAAAAAGACTAGTCAGTCATTGGCCAGCCAGGCCATGTGCGGACCCTGAAAAGAGAAGAACTTCCCGGGCTTTCGCCCAATAAGAAGGCCGGCGGTTTATCTTAATACAAATTCATTCTTCTTCTATTTAATGATTTCACTAGGATACTCAAACAAAATCAGAGCAGAATTAGTGAGCAACATTGAAATTTTAAGCTGCTTACTATATATAACAAATGAAGTACGTATCCAAGTTTCAAAAAAGAACAAAAATACATTAGGAGATTGCCTCATGCCTATTCGAAAGTGCACTTTAAAGTAGATTTATACACAAATCATCAGTTGAGGCGTATGATAGCATAGTGACCAGGTAAATTCTAAATATCATTAAAATGTCTCATTCCGTGACATTGTTAAAAATCAGACGAGTAGAGTAATTCACATTCACTGCTAACCTATTTGAGTTTCTTCATTTAGAATTTTGGTTATATTTGTTTTTGGTTCTTTTCATTGATCTAAAAAATTAGTTTTCGTCTTAAGTTCTATTAGAAGCATGTATTTATAATAATAATAATTTGCCGTTTACTCGTAAAAGTTTAACATTTAGCAATTCAAAGCATCCCATGGTTTTTTTGGGTTTATTCTTTGTTTTTTTTCTTTAGGCAACTTTAACTTTCTATAGGCAACTTTCACATTCAACATAAAATAAAACATTGCACCAATAACTATTGTAAGAAAATTATGAAGCCATGGCAACAGAGCAATGTTCTTTTTTTGTTTCTTCTGATGTTTTGTTGTCACAATGTCCAAAATTAATGACGGAGTTACAGTCAACGTAACCACGTACCAAACCGTCTGGTTACAATATAACGCGCCAAAAATGCCGAAAACTAAGCAACAGTTTTCAGATTATTCGTCATCATGAAATCCTTAGTGCCCAATGATCCGAAAAAAACCATCCATCCCCTCGCGGACTCTGAGCCCACGTGTCCAAATCTTCCGGATCAGACCAATATTTTAAATAAATTTTTTTAATGAACAAGGAAACTGTGACATGTATTTGAACGAAGTTTCCTCCCGCAGACGCTGTTGATAATGTTGATTAAGTGGCGCTAGGAATATCGGTCGTGCCGTGTGAGAAAATAGGGCACGTGTGAATCATGGGAATATGTCGTGTCGTGAGAAAATATATTTCATAATGATTTATTTCAGGGCATGCTGAGTATTAGCAATAAAGTAGGTTAAGTTATTATAGTCAAATATCGTATATAAGGAATTGTAAAATTGATTGAAAACAGATTCGGCAGAGTAGAGTCACTGGAAACGGTTGTTTTACTCGGAGTTTGCTCTTGCGAGGATTTTACTTGCAAAGCCATCAAAAGCACGGCAAATGTTTAAGGGTAGCTTAAACATGGTGCCAGCAATAACTGCGGCAGGTTGAATCCCTTTTAATCTCATTCTCCACGGTTGGGTTAAAGTATGTTTTCCTCTACACCAGTAAGGACCCAACGTCAACGCAGAAAGAAGGAGAAGTATTCCAAGGCCCGTCAACAAGCATATTTCCTGACGACCCTAGCATATTTCACTACAATCGAACAGCCAAGTACTTTTTTGTTCACAGTTAACCAATCTCGTTGAATAATCGACAACCCGCGATGTGCAACCAACAAAATAAAACCGTATCCATGCACTCCCGCTAACTTTTCACTCTATGATTCTACTTCGTCGTAACCACAGCCGCGACTCAACACCAAATAGCGGTACTTAAATTACACGTGTTTAAACACATTCAAAATGACGCCGCGACTCCACTGTTATTGCAATTAGTCCCAATCGCCAACACAATTCACTCACATAATCAGTATGAGCGTACATACGAATATCTCCATTCGATCCGGATCGCTCGTTTCACGCACGAACGTGGAGGAATCAGTCACGTTCCGACGATGGAAAGCAAAATCTTCGTGAAGACACTGCCTATCTTCTCGTCTGATCTTCTCGTCAATCCAATATACCGTTGGTACGGTAAATTAGTTTTGAAAAGCGACTTCGCTTGCATTTCGATTTCTCGAAAAACAAGGTACCTCTATCAGGTCGTAGCAGAGGACTTTTGATACATTAGTAAAATTTCAGTAGCTCTAAGCTAGTGCAAACTCCTGAAAACTATCAAACTTTGTGGAATGGTCTTGACGCGAATATTTGAGTATATATATTTTCAAATACACGTGTTAAGAAAAAATTTTATGCGCAATATTGTTGTGAAAGTTGAATATTTTTCTGCCGATACTTTATTACTGCTTATTATTATTGCTTTATGCATCTCATGCAATTAAGCGATGCCAAAGTGTCTTGCTACGTGAAGATCATTATTGTCGCTGCCGCCGATTCGTCGGAATTTTTTAACCACACATCAACCATGATAATGCACCGAATTTTGAGCAAACCTAACAAAGTGTAGGTACTTGAGGTAAATACAGTAAGTTGCAGAGCGTATCACTCCACAATCTTACACAAACTCTTTTAGTGAGAAAACTTATATAAAAATTATATTATATAAATGTATACGAGTTGTGTAAATTAAGTAATGAGACTGACAACGTAGCGTTTGATGTGGCAACACTGGAAGCGCTTGGCATGGAGAGGCGACAGGTGGACATGTGATACGTGTTCAGTACGAGTTTGATCTCGGTCAAGTCATTTGGTTGTCCGTTGTCGTTTTCCCCGTGAAACCGGTTTTTGTAGTGCGTTCTAAAAATGAGTGACATAAATTTCGAGCAAAAGTGTGCTATCTGGGGTGGAATTATGAACCTCGAGGAATTATGAACCTCGAACCCTTATGAACCGTGACATTTTCAAGTATAGAACGAATTCGCTATTACTAAACTCGTTTCGTTCTAAACTGCACCCAGAGATTAAAAATGTACTAATTTAGAATTGAAAAGAGAATTATAAAACTTTAATATACCTCGTTTGAAAACTTGAAACAAATAATTTTTAATCGTGTGCTATTTAGTGTTCGAGTTGATCAATTCAAACGGTTTGTTTTTGGCAACTTGTTTTTTTGAAGAGGTTGCTTGTTTGCAATGTAAGTATACACATATATAAGATATTCATTTATTAAGCTACATTTAGGCTGCAGGAAACATTATATGTACATAGAAGTATTATCATAAAGTGGAGAAACGCACAAAGAGTCGAATCTTTAAGGCTTGAGCAAAATTTTATTCGGGAAATTTTATTAGCGAAGCAAATTGGTTGATACGATTGAATTTGAAAAGAGTTATATTTTTTTATCTGTTATTATTTATTGTCACTTGGTTGGTTGCCTCGGCAGCAAGGCTCGCAGGTTCAGCGTACTGTGAAAGCCTACAGAACCCTCGGATGGTCGTGGGGGAGTCTGCCTCGCGATCCGAAGAGGGGGAAGGACGGTCGGAGCAATACGTTGTTCCTATGGGGGCGGGGTGTAGCGGGAGGCAAAATTGCTGGCGATTGCCTCGGCTGTGGTCCGAGAACGTGAAACCCAAACCTGAAATTATAAAAAAATATAATCTATGGATCAAAATAAAGACCTGAAAAAACTCAAACTTCCCGCCAGTACTACTGGAGGGAAGTCACCAGAAAAGGACCCCTTCAAAAGGAGTTCAAAGGTGACACGATCACCAACGTCGGGAAGCGAAACGGCTCAGGGTCAGACGATCGAAAGATTGCGGGCCCTGAAGCTAGATGGGGAACCCGCCGCGGGATCTACTGTGAGTCCGATGGACGTAGCGGTACCCGTCAGCAGAGCAGCTACTCAGCAGTCTGGCGGCGGGTCTGGAGATTCACTGGCCAGTACAACGGAAGCGGCGGTTGAGTCGGCTTCTAGCAGAGCTGTGACCAAGAACGGAGGCGCCAAGCTGAAAGGCTTGCAGGTCACCGGGAAGGAAGTGGCGGCTAAGCCACTCAGCAGAGCTGTAACCAAGACTGGAGGTGGTGCCTCCAAAGATCTGCAGTCTACTGTGAAGGTGGCGGCAGCTGATCCCACCAAAGGGAGGAAGCGGAATGCCCAACGCTTCAGAAGGAGAGAGGCAAAACGAGCGGCCAGTAGCACGGTGACGCTGGAATCCAAAGGGAAACCCGAGGTTGCCCAAGTGAAACCTGCTGCAGCGGCTGCAAGTAAACGCCAACGCTCAGAGGAGTTAACCTCGCCGAGAGGTAAATCGACGAAGAGGCCACGACAGGAGACGGCAGTTCGTTCCTTTAGGGACGTAGCGGCCAGTCACCTTAAGCTGGCCGTCGTTGACAAGCAGGAACCCCTGGAATGGAGACTTGAAGATGACGTGGCCAAGGTGATTCTTAAACGGATCACCGAGGAACTCCTCAGGTTTGCCATGTCAACGGAAGAAGGGTCACCTCGCTTTGAAGGCTGTAACATTGTTCGCGGCCACATTGCGGTGACCTGTAGTGACGTCTTCTCGACGGAATGGCTTCGGTCTACCGTCCTGAAGATTTCTGCAGACCATCCAGGTTTGGACGTAGTGGAGGAGACATCCGTGCCCAAGCTAATTACAGCGAAGGTGGCGGTGCCCCACTCGAACGCTTCGGAGGCTCTGTCTCTGTTAAAAAGACAGAACCCCGATCTGAAAGTTTCAGGCTGGAGATTATTCCAGGCTGTTAAACTAACTAACCAATCTGCGGAGCCTGACCTAACTGGTGCAGCTAAGTTAGTGCTTGTGCTGGGTATCGATCGGGAGTCCGCGGATCAAGTACGGGCCAACAACGGGTTGATTCACTTCGGTCTGAAGAGGATCACCTTGAAAGTTGGAGCGGAGAAGGTGACTGAGGGTAGCCGAAGTGCGAGTGGTCCAAGCAAATCTGCACCACAGTAGAGGGGCGACGGCCAATCTGCTTCGGCATCTCAGTCGGGGGCACGCTGACATCGCACTGATACAGGAGCCGCTTCTGTACAAGAATGTGGCTTGTGGATTCGGCACCAGCCTCAGTGTGTTCCAGCTAAAAGGAAGGGACAAGACAAGGACTTGTATTGTCGCCAAAAAAGAGGTGAAAGCAATCTTGATTCCGCAGCTTTGTGATGGGGATACAACCACAGTGTGTGTGGAGTGGGGGATCGCTGGTAGCGGCACGAAACGGTGCCTGTTGTCGGCGGTCTATCTACCATACGACATGGATCCCATCACGCCCGGACTGAGAAGATTGGCAGTAGCGGCTATGACAACGGATGCTGTTATCGGCTGTGACGCAAATGCTCACCACGAAATATGGGGAAGCACCAACATAAACGAGAGAGGTAGGAGTTTCCTAGAATTTCTAACGTCAACCAACCTCAACATCCTCAACATGGGTAACAAACCTACATTTATAACTAAGAACAGGGCTGAGGTAATTGATATTACCCTGGCAACTCCAAGCATAATGAAAAGTGTCCACAGCTGGCAGGTTTATAACCTGCCATCGCTCTCGGACCACCAGTGGCTATGCTGGAATATCGGTTGTTCTGTTATTTCACCTAAAAAAGTACGGAACCCGAGAACAGCACAATGGGAAGTTTACTCAAGGAAAACAAATAGACACCTCAGAGCACTAGACGATCTGGAACTGACGAGTCCAGGACGGCTGAACGAGCAGGTGAACCGATTAACGGGAATCTTAGTGTCAGATTTCAAAGACGTGTGTCCGGAAAAGCCCGTAAGGAAGAAGGCTACCTTGTGGTGGAATGGCGAACTCACAGAGGCTAGAGGTCGCACACGAAGGGCGTTTAACACCGCAAGGCGTTCCGGAAACGTGGCTGACTGGAATCGTTACAAGCAAGAGCTGTCGCTTTTCAAAAAGAAGATTAGACAAGCCAAGCGCGACTCATGGAGGGAATTCTGTGAGAACATTGAAGGAGGTACAGAGGCTGCCAGAATCAGGAAGGTTCTAAGCGTAACCCCCGGCGTACCTACGCTTTTGCGAAGGGAAAACGGGGATTGGGTGGAGGACCCGAAAGAGTGCCTGGACTTGCTACTGGAAACTCACTTTCCAGAATCAGCCTGCGTGACACCGCGTAGTGACGTACTTCGTGGAACCCACCGGGCGTCTGAGCGGCTGATCAAGGAAGTAGTGGACGAGGTCAAGATTGAATGGGCTATTGGCACATTCCGACCTTACAAAGCTACAGGGATTGATGAGGGATTGATGACCTATAATGCTTCAAAAAGCAGATAAGGCCATCATTCCCATTCTGCAGCGTATTTTTACCGCATGCCTCCGCCTCGGGGTAGTACCCGAGCAATGGACAAAAGCTAGAGTGGTCTTCATTCCGAAACCTGGTAGGTTGAATCATCATTACGTGAAGGACTTTAGACCAATCAGCTTAACATCGTTTCTGCTCAAAACACTAGAGAGGCTTGTTGATCTGCACATCAAAAGCTCGATTAATGTCGCGAGAATCTGTGTTGATCAACACGCGTATCTAGCGGGCAGATCAGTAGATACGGCATTACACAAAGTTGTCGGTACAATAGAAAAATCCTTACGGCAGAAGGAATTCACGTTGGCAGCCTTCTTAGACATTGAGGGGGCCTTCAATAATGTCACTGTCGCGAGTATCATTGATGCCTTGGCTCGATATGGAGTGGATAAAACCCTGGCGACCTGGGCATCTGACTTGCTCAAGAGCAGGCGGATTGAGGCTACCTTTTTGGAGGCCAAAGCGGAAAGAACAGTCGGTACCGGAACACCACAAGGAGGGATTATATCTCCCCTTTTCTGGATTCTGACAGTCAACGAAATACTGGAGAAGTTAAGGGCCAGTGGCTTTGAGGTAGTGGCGTATGCCGATGACATTGTGGTACTTGTGAGGGGTGCGTTCCCACAAACTTTGTCGGACCTTATGCAATCGGCGCTGGACGATATTCAAATCTGGGCCAGAAAAGTCGGTCTTAGGGCAAACCCGACAAAAACCGAACTTATGCTCTTCACAAAGAAACACAGGGTACCGGCTATTGCCACGCCTAACCTCAACGGAATAACATTGGAGCTTGCTGATAGTGTTAAATATTTGGGCCTTATACTAGACAGGAAACTGAACTGGGGGGCTAACGTGAAGCACAGAATTGGTAAGGCCCGCGCAGCACTTTTCGCTTGCCGGTCCGCCTACTCCAATACCTGGGGTCTTAAACCTAGGGCGGCCTATTACATATTCACATGTGTAGTCAGGCCGATTTTGGTGTATGGAGCGGTCGTGTGGTGGAAAGCAGCGGAGAGTAAAACTAATATCAAAGAGCTAACAACACTGCAAAGATTAGTTTGCATATGTATTACGGGCGCTTTAAGAACCGCCACAACGGCTGGGTTGGAAATGATTTTGGGACTCATGCCCCTAGATCGATTCATCTTTAGAAGCGCAAGCTTAGCGGCGATACGCGCTAAAAGTTCTGGCATGTGGAACGACTCAGATCAGTGGGGCCACAGCGGTATTCTTATAGAATGCCGCAAAAGATTTGGACTCGTTGCAGAAGACACGGACCACATGAGCAAAATAATACATCTTGGCAGGAATTTCCAGGTCAAGATACCCACAAGAACAGACTGGAAGAAAAAGGAAGCTACCACCGATAGGGGCGCCTGGATTTACACGGACGGGTCAAAGACGGACACAGGAGTTGGCTCGGGCGTGTTTTCTACGGATTTGAGCCTTAACCTGTGGTGTAGACTGTCGGACCATGCTACCGTCTTTCAGTCTGAATTACATGCTATACGCATGGCAGTTGAGTCCATTAGCGGAATATCAACCGGACCAATAACCATTTGCGTCGACAGTAGGGCAGCCATTCTCGCTCTTGCGTCTTACAGATGTTCTTCAAAAACTGTTAACGCTTGCAGAGTGGCTCTCAATGAAAAGGCAAGGCATATTCCTATCCGGATTATGTGGGTGCCAGGGCATAGTGGGGTCATAGGCAACGAAAAAGCTGATGAATTGGCGAGGAAAGGTTCAGGAGCTAGCAACTGCCCCTGCATCACTGTACCTCGGTCAATCGCGGACGCCACAAACAAACTTGATGCCGCCATATGGGCCAAACTAAAGTCCGAATGGGAAAACAGGCTGGACTGCAGGGTGGCCAGGACATTATGGCCATCACCTGATCCAAGCAAAAGCAGGAAACTGCTCAAGCTCAGCAGGAACTGCTTGAGAACCACGGTCGGCTTGCTCACAGGGCACTGCCTTACCGCATCTCATGCGAAGAAAATGGGACTGACATCCAGCAGTTTATGCAAGAGGTGCGAGATGGAAGAGGACACCATTGAGCATACTCTCTGCGATTGTCCGGCCCTAAATAATAAACGCCTCAAAATTTTTGGTGCATACCACTTTCAAGGGTTAGCAGAGGTGGCTGGTACCGTCACGCTGAGTCAGCTGATCCAGTTTGGCGAAGCGGTCACTTGGCAGCTCTAAAAAGCCAGCGGAGGGTGGCAAATGGGCCCAAACTGGTGGCCTAATGCAAGCCGCGTTTCCCGGCAGCCCTCTTTACTAACCTAACCTAACCTATTGTCACTTAAAATTTTATTGAGAGGAATAACAGTTCAAACAGTTTATTAAACTTTATAATTTCCCTACAAGCCACGAATTCTTCACCAATGTCAAAACTATCCCGGAAAAACTTTTTCTTTACTCATTCCCCACGTGAATAAGTCATGATCCGAATCTCCGTAGCATCGATTCAAAGTTTAAAACGTTTACTAGCACGTGTCTCTTCTCGGATATGTCAGATTTGAAATCATTCGTGCAGTAATGTATAAGAATCGTCTAGTACTTCATCATTTGTAACTCGATCGAGTTTCATAATCGCAAATCGTTTTCGAGACGTGTTCGACAGAACTCGTAAACGACCACTCGGTTCGAGTTGCAAAAAATGTGTGAACTGGCTGCGCATGCAACACTAGACATGCAAAATTGAATGCACTGAACTTCGATTACAGCATGTAAATTGCAATTTATCGACGTAGATCAAAAGTGCATCGGCCCACAATTTAAAGAATTTCAGGAAAATGTTGACAAAGCTTCAATCGGAATTTCAACTTTTCATTTAAACAGGTGGTTTAACCCTCCGAGTACACACCTATTTTTTCAATCATGGAGAACAATTGGGGTCAAATTGACCCCAAGCACTTTTGAACGTCTATAGAATCGCCACAACTCAAGATTTTAGTTTGAAAAAATTTGTAGGTATAGTTTGAGACCTTTTCTAGTAGTTCTTATGCATAAAACGTGCCTTAAATGTCCTTAACATACCTAAAAAAAATTCGCGAAAAACATTTTTGCCAAAAATCAGGTTTTTTACTAAAAAATCGTTATTTTTTTTAATTTTCAATATTTTTGGCTAAAAATTTAAACAGATACTCTCAAGATATGACAAAATCATAAAAAAGATGTATATTGGACCTTTAAAAAAAAGTATTTATTTTGCATATTTACGGTGGCGATTTTGAAGGTTTTTTATAATTGCATATTTTTAAAAAAAAATTAATAAATTTATTGATTTTTAATATTTTGAGCTTAAAATTTATATGGTTAGAATAATACAAAAATCATCCCTACATAAAGGGTTACAAAAAATATATTCGTTACGCATATTAGTAGAAGTAATTTTGAGGGTATGAAAAATAATGAATTTATTTTCATTTTTGAATAGAAAAAACTATTTTTTATTCATTAAAATATATTAAAAGATTGACAAAATAAAGAAGAAATTGAAAAATTATTCATATCCAACACTATCATTGCATAAAAATGCCCGATGCTCGTCGCACATCGGTCGATCGCAAGATGCGCACACATCTTTTGTTTTGTGGTCCTGTTTTCGAGAGAACAATAAACATCTTGGTCTTTTACTGAGCTTTGGGCGTTCTGAAGGAACATTTGGGATATTTATTCCTAAAATATTCTCGATCCCTTTTCGAATGTCTACACGTAGAATTGTATTATTTAATTTTTCTCGTAAATATGGCTCGACGAGGTGAGCCACAACTTCTTTCAAGGCAGCAATGGCAGATTTATTTTTGGTAGCGTCAGTGTCAGTGTCTATCGATAGACCGATAGACATTGAAGAAGAAGAGGGCAGATTACCCTCGAAATATCGATATTTGTCACAAAAACTAAATATATCTAGCTTCGAAAGGAAAAATCGGGTTTTTAAAAACAGTTTTTACAAGCTGGAAAAAATTGGTACATATCAAAAACAATTATTTTTTGGCTATTTGAAATTAATCTATCGATTTATAAAGTAAAAAAAATATTGAATTTTACCTCAAAATTGACGTCGAGTACACATGGGGTCTATTTGACCCCTTGATCTGCTTCTCAACGACGACTGACGACATGGGACTGTATCAGAACGGTTTAAACTAAAAGTCAAGTCACAGAAATACACTAAGGAACCTACAGTACCCCCTTTTTCCCGCAGGCCTAAGCGCTGCGATTGGTCAAAAAGGTCTCTGGGATCAATTTGACCCCCTGTGTTCTCGGAGGGTTAAGGAATTTTAGGAAGGAAGATAATCGATGGAAAATGAGCCACGCAGTGGAAGGCCTTCAACAGCAAGATCCGATGAAAATGTCGACAGAATCTGCGAACTTGTGCGTTCAGATCGTCGATCGACGGTCTGAATGAACGGGGAACGCTTGAATTTGAGTCACACTACCGCTCATCAAGTTTTCACCCATGAATTGAAAATGAGAAAGATCTGCTCGAAAATGGTCCCAAAAAACCTTTCGCAGGAGCAAAAGGGACTTAGGTGGGAAAAGTGCCTTGACTCTTTGAATTCGATTCAAAATAAAGACAATTTTTTTGGAACGTGTCATTACTGGTGATGAGAGTTGGGTGTTTGAGTATGACCCGAAATTCAAACGGCAGAGCATGGAATGGCACACTTCAGCCCAAAAAACCAAGAATGGGCAAATCAAAGATCAAGAGAATGCTGATTTGTTTCTTTGATTTATTCACAAAGAGTTTGTGCCTTTGAATCATCATTTTTGCCAAGAGGCTCTCAATTAACTTGGGCAAAAGGTCATACATGTAAGAAAAAACATCAAGAACGATTGGATCCTGCATCATGACAATGCGCATTTTCCCACAGCAATTTCCATAAACGAGTTTTTGGCCAGTAAAAACATTCCTGTGGCTCAGCCTACTTACTCACCTGACTTGAGTCCTTCTGACATTCTCCTCTTCCCAAGGTTGAAACTTCATCTTACCGACCAGCTGTAGGCTATTCCAGTATCTGGATTTCCAGCACTACTATGAAGAGTAGAAGATTCGTCTCCAACGCTGTGTGGAGGAAGACAACTTTCGATTGTAATTATATTCAAATAAAAATATTTAAAAATATCAGTCTCATTACTTTATTTACACACCTTGAATATGTTAATGCATCTACACAGTTGGAAATTTACATGTAGATCAGCATATAAATTTGCGGGTAAGAGACGATCAAGTTTTAGTCGAAAATAATAACACGCGTTTTACGAACAAGCTGTTACATAGAATTATTGTAATGGTTAATAATGAAATTTACATAAAAATCAGTAGCGCATAGATATAAATTATTTTTGTTTTTATTTTACAGTTGATATTTATTCATCGAAACCAAAATTTCCATTCGAATTGGAAACAGACCTACGAAGTTTAGACTTAGCGTCAAGTCACTCTAGTGATGACGAAGAATCAAAGAGTCACTCTGGTTTATCTATTATTCAGCATAATATGGATAAAAATGTTTACATACCGAATATTATAGATCAACCTCATGCAAGTTTACCTCCTAAACTTAATATTGTGCATACCTCTCAGCTATTTCCGAGTGTAAGCACAACACTGAGCGACTCTAAATTGCCATTAAGATCAGACATTTTTAAACCTCAGACAAATACTGAATGTTTGTCTCAGGATAATGACTCAAATAATGAAAGGATTGAGCACCTCGAAACTTGCTTGCACAATGTGGCATTAAATAAGTACACCCTAAACACGCCACTGATGGAAAATAATAAAAACGATGAACAAGTTACAACACCTGTGCTGCTAAGTGAAGGCAAGTTATAAGATTCAGATTATTCGTCCAGCAAAATGTGAAATTAATCCGTTTTTATATAGTTGCAGATTCATCAATGACTAAACGATCTTCAGAAAGTCCTACGTTGGTACTGTGCAACATGGATTATAGGTTAAATGAATCTGAAAATTTTGGCTACAACTTTCCATATACCGCTGAAGAAGACCATATGCATAGAGAATACTGGCGCAATTCTTTAAATGATATTGAAGTTTCACCCTGTGAACTGGCTACAAAAAATCAGTTTTCGTCACTAGAATTGGAACGAAGAAAAAAGTAAGTATGTGTTTTGAAAAATCTGAAGTATATATCAGTAGGAAGTATACATTGCTACATACAATGATAATACTATAAAATTGAATAATATGATTAAAAAAAATAATATAAATTTAATGTTACTGCCAATTTCAACGTAGTTTTTTATTAATAAGAGTTTGGGCACAAATGTGAAATATATTGGTGATCCGTTTCATGTTTTGGCGAAACGATATATGATTCGTCGGTATGGAAATTTTTGAAACGACTTTGATATTGCTTTGCTTTGTACCTACATTAAAAATGAAGTTTGTGCTGACTGTTGCTTTAGCATGTTTTTGTATTGGTCGCTTAATTTTTCTATCTACGATCATTTCACTTCCAGAACCTTTATTTCAGCAAGCTTTAATTACTTATTCTCATAGTAAATTTATTACGTAATATCTCTTCTTACTTACATTTGCAACATTTGAATGAGAAATTTGATTTGAATGAATAATAAATCGTTTCTTATCAACCTTCCAATTTTCAGTGATTTTTGAAAAATATTTGTATTCAAAATAATAATGCCATGAAAGCCATCAAATCGTCAGGGAAAATTGTGAAATTGTTTTGTGCATATTTTTTATTAATGTTTACTTACCTCTTTGGTTGAACAGAACAATGTTGCCATTTTATCCTTCCTATTAAGAATACACTGAAAATCGAAAAAAATTGCGCTTCAGGTTTCTCAAACAGTTATGCTTTTGAGTGACCTAGACGTTTTAATTTTTATGTTTTATCAACAACTATATTACCTCTATTGCAATGCGCACTAGGCGGAGAACCAAAATTTGACGAAATTCGACAAAAATTGAAAATCTTGTTTCGGCCACATTTATCAATTGACACATATATTTCCAAAGAACCTAAAGCCTTCTGTTTTAGGTAAGGAATCGTTTATCTTAGGGATGGGCAATACCGGTATTTTTGAGTAACAGTTCCAACTGTTACAGTGACTAGGAAGTAACAGTGACAAAGTAACAGTTCCAAAGTAACAGTTCCTATTCCTAATGTATGTATGTACACTTAGCCTCGATTGGTACCATTGACAAGAAGCTAAAAAATCTGAACGTATTTATTAGTATTCAAACCGAGGGTTAAGGCTGAAACAAACGTTCAAGCCGATCAAAAAACACACGAAGAATGTACGTTTCTGTAGCTAAAAGTACCATCCATGTCAAAATTTGTAGTTCAATAAACGTTATTTTTGGTAAATAAATAGCACGTGTGAGATTTTTGACTGTTCTGCAAACTGCAAACATACTACTAATTACCTAAGTGGTGTATAATCTGATATTACTGGCTAAGCATTTGATATACACAGTCTATTCATTAAGTCCCGGGACTACTGTGAAATAAAGCGCTTAAGGTGCTTCAATAATTTTATTGACGATTAAATTTTCTACATACATCTTTCCTGTTTGCAAACACTCGCGGAAACGGTCGTAGAGTGCCTGAAAGGCTTTAAGAAACTCGTTTACCAAAATGCTGCTAAGGACCGCGGCCAGATTTTGCTGAACTGTCTCCACTTCTTAAAAAAAACTCACCATTGATGATGGGTTTAAGTTTTAGAAATTGCCAGAAGTCTGCCGGAACCAAGTCTGGCGAAAAAGGGAGATTTTCGAGGACTGTGACCCCTCGCTTCGCTAAAAACTGACGTACAAGATCTCATTAATGGGCTGGCTCATTATCGTGGAGAAAACACCAGTTACCTGCTTTGTAAATTTCTCTTCGGACACCACGAATTCTTGCGGGCAGGCGTTTTAAAACTTCAGAATAGAATGCTCTTGTTAGTCTGACCTGCGGGAAAATTTTTTCGGTGAATGATTCCTTTCGCATCGAGGAATGCGATGAGCATTGTCTTCACTTTTTATTTCCGTGCGCGCACTTTTGTCGGAGGACTCTCTTCAGGAGCCCGCCACTCTGACGATTGTCTTTTAGTAAATGGGTCATACTGGAAGCACCATGTTTCATCACCCGTAATGATGTTCGATAAAAAGTATGCATCCATATCGGCTGCTCCTACAAAAGTCTCTGTTCTCTCTCTTCTCTCTCTGAAATACTTACGATACTCCAAAAGGACTCAACACAATCTGATCCTAAACAAGTCAAAACTCGTCACAACCGCTGTGAAAAAAATATCTGAAATAGATGGAAGTGTAGTCTACGTAGTTCCGAATTTTGCGACAGATAGCGCCACTAACACAACGAGGTCGAAACGAGTCTCGGAACTTTTTGAACAGACTGTGTATACATCATCAATATAAAAAAAAACAAAAAATTAGCCACTAAACGTGATTCACAATTGCAACGTTTTGTATCGGGTTTATTCATTAAATCACATCATTCGAGTTTTGTCAGTCGAAACAATACAATCACGTAAATTCCATCAGCGCAAAATCAAACAATTACAAAATTGAGTTCAAAATACGTACTAGCATTATGGTATTTGAATACTTATATGCATCCCGCAATACAATTATTTACTATGTTCCACCAAGTTATTAACGAGATAATGTCGAATTCTTCACTTTAAGAAGATTCGCTCATTTTAAGATAATTTGCACACAAAACGTCAATCATAAACGTCGAATTTGTAATTCACAAGAGAAATATTCAATTACATTATTTCACTACTTTCTATTCATTATGGGCATATTTCGACACAGCCAAATCCTCCGTAAGCTCATCATATATACATATGTTTATACATCATTCCGATCAGAATTACATTTAACACCAGCAAGTAAGCAATATTAATATCGCGAGTAAGAAGTAATTAATTATGAATTTTTGAAAATCTCGAATAACAATTTACAACAATTAAGCTAATAATTCATATCATCAAAATAGCTGTATCGTCCCAAACACACCCTATAAGCCCTTCTTGAAACTGTCCCACTTAGAAAGCAAACATAACCCTTTTTGGAGTTGATGAACTTATTTTCATTTTCAAGCACACATCATTCAAAAATCATCCAAGATTCAATCAAGTATAGTAGTAATTTATATATATAAATCTCGCAGAGCACGCTTGACGAACATACACATATCATGTACATTGTATGCACAAAACACCTCCTCTATTCGTTCAAATTACCACATGTCGAAAAATTTACTAGGATAGGACCAACTAATCCTGTTGCCATCTATATGAATTTTCATCGATCGATCTCTGATACCAAAATTTTCCTGGCTAATCTTAAACAATCGGTTTTCCACTTCGCCTCACTGAAGCATGAAGTTTGTCGAACATTTTACTAAGAAATAATAAAAACAAAATATTTCGCCTATTAAACAGGAACCTTTAGGGGGCCAACCTCACCTTACTTCCCGCGGTCTTGTAAATTTTACAACCCCGGTAGGGTTGGAGATGATATTTCTCATACAAACTCTGGAACTGTTCCTCAGTAACAGTGCCAATGGTATTTCTCATACAAACTCTGGAACTGTTCCTCAGTAACAGTGCCAACGGTATTTCTCATACAAACTCTGGAACTGTTCCTCAGTAACAGTGCCAACGGTATTTCTCATACAAACTCTGGAACTGTTCCTCAGTAACAGTGCCAATGGTATTTCTCATACAAACTCTGGAACTGTTCCTCAGTAACAGTGCCAACGGTATTTCTCATACAAACTCTGGAACTGTTCCTCAGTAACAGTGCCAACGGTATTTCTCATACAAACTCTGGAACTGTTCCTCGGTTGTATGAGAAATATCATTGTCACGGTGACTGAGGAACAGTTCCAGAGTTTGTATGAGAAATACCGTTGGCACTGTTACTGAGGAACAGTTCCAGAGTTTGTATGAGAAATATCATTGGCACGGTGACTGTATTATTTTACACTTTTGTGATTGTATTGTTTGCACTAACAAAAGCTTGAATGAAAAGATTTTATGAAGAAATCTCATACAAAACGTTGAAGAAAGTGATTTTAGCCCTTAAATTGAGTTTATGTTTGAAAATGGTGCTGGTATAAAATGTAGGTAAAAATATATGTATGTTTGTTTGGCGCTCTTAGATATGATTATGCTCGTATGATTCAGCCACTTGAACCTTCAGAAATACGTCTTGATTTTTAGCTTCGCTTCAAAGAAACCAATCGAGGCTCAGTGTACGTATATGCATTACGAACAGAAATTGTTACTTTGGTATGGTTTCTTTGTCACTATTCCAGTCTGCACATGCTCGTCCGCCTATGCGCTGTTTTAAATATTTGTATTGCTTTCGCATATACGGATCATTTGAGGTGAGATATTAAGTATTGGTGGAACTGTTATTTTGGAATTTCAGGAACAGGTTGTAACAGTGACAGGCAAATACTAGGTTCCCAGTAACAGTGACAAGAGTATCGGCTCATCCCTAGTTTATCTGTTAGTAAACGTCAAATTCTGCAAAAGTGAAAGTCATACTATTCAATATTGACACGCGGCCTCTTGGACGTGTATTTTCAAACTGTACAAAACAAAACATAAGTGGAATTGCTTTTGTGGGATGATAAAAATTGCATTTTTTTTTCACACTAAGTGGCTTCGAAAGTATGACATCTGCGCATAGTGCATACCTGACTGATGTGACCACTTTCTGTGGGAGATCATTAATTTTTATTTCCGTTAGTTGTGACAAATTTCAACATCCTCGACTTGTATCCAACGATATAATTTACTCATAAAGGTTATTGATTTGTAATCGCGGTTCCCTTCTTGTCTATAAATTAGCATGGACAACGTATATCGGCTCTAAAGCTTATCAAAGCAGAGAATATTTGATACGGGAAACTGGATCGTTTTGCGGAATAAGCCTCCGAACGCAGAATCAAATAGAATTGTTTCTGTGGGGTGATTAAAATTGAATTTTTTTTTAGCTAAGTGGATTCGACAGTGTGCCTGGTTCTCATCATACATCAGCTCATAGCGCATACTTGACTGATGTAACCACTTGCAGTGGGAGATCATTAGTTTTTATTTACGTTAGTTTTGACAAATTTCAACATCCGCATACAAATTCACTCATCAAATTTCAACATCAACATACGAGAAACTGGATCGTTTTGCGGAATAAGCTTCCAAAAGCAGAATCAAATAGAATTGTTGTTATGGGATGATAAAAATTGCATTTTTTTTTCAAACTAAGAGGTTTTGAAAGTATGCCTTGGTTCTTATCAGACATCAGCTCATAGCGCTTATCTGACTACTTGCAGTGTGAGCATTAATTTCTATTTACCTTAGTTGTGATAAATTTTATATATCTAACGATATTGTTGCATGCACACTAAATAAATCATATTTCCTCATATCAGTACCAGAAATACCGAGAAACGTCCAGGAATATCTCGACATGTATCTCATACAAACAGATTTCATTTGAAAACGGAAATTCAGAATAGCCAGATCAAGAACCCTCTAGAAGCCAAGACACAAACAGAATTCATATGGGAACGGAAATCCAGAATAGCTTAGACGCATGCAATCACACCGGCTAGAAATATCCACATGAAGTATAAACACCCACGGGCTGAGTCTTTGCGAAGTCAGTCTGATACAAGCGATTTTCAGATCGAAGCGAAACTGTGGAAAAGTGAATTAAGTGTTTTCGGGCGGTTTGATTTGAAAGCGATCAAGTGTTTTAACAAGCGATAAAGTGTAAAAATGATATATTGTTTAGTGCGATAAATAACGCTTGTACTCGATTTACTGATTAGAATTATTTGTTTAAAGAAAGTGTGATTAGTTGTGTAAAAGGAAACTGTTTTATTTCGCTAACGTGGAGAATATCGAAACCACGAAACGTGTTGTCGAGATTAGTATTTAAGACACAAATACATGTACCACAATTAGTCTAAGCATTATAAAATTTCCACAATCACTATATTTTTAAAATCAGCACATTCCTAGAACCATAAGCCTCAGCCACATATTCTAAATATACTTGCACATTCCTAGACTCGCTTGATATCATACACTTCAGCCACATATTCTTAACATACTCCTAGACTCACTTGTAATCATAAACCTCAGCCACATATTCTAAACACACTTGCACATTCCTAGACCCACTTGCAATCATACACCTCAGCCACATTTTCTAAACACACTTGCACATTCCTAGACTCACTTGAAATCATGCACCTTTCAAACCCATGGGAACATTCAAAATTATAGAGTCTCATCATTTTGTCAACCAAGCACATTTAAACTGTTATAAATTAAGAATATAGAATTAAGGAGATCATTGTTGGGCAAGTAGTCAGTCGACTCGGTCGTCTGCGTCTCTTTTAATAAATACTTGTAATTTGTATTGTTCTATTTTAATCATAGATTTTCTGGTGACCCCGACGTGATGGAGCATCTTCAAAAATTCGTCCAGGAGTTAGCTGAGCAGCAGAACCAAGTTGGTAGTCAACTAGAAAGATTGATCACCAACTACAGGAAAGACTCAATCACCCGGAAGACAGCTTCATATCTTCAGCGGAAGTTGGAACATTTGGACCAGCTTTGGGCTACCTTCGAGAAAACAAATTCAGAGCTCCAGCCACATGCAGATAACTACTCTGATCATCCGTATTTTTCAAAGGGATACTTTGCGACTCTGAAGATTGGGTACGAGCAAACCAGGGCCAACATGCTTCAACTGTTGGAGAGGCCTTCAACAATGGAGCAGCCAGCATCAAACATAGGAGAATCAACGCTAGGTGATACACCAGTCACCGCTCACATAAAGAAACTCATCCGGCAACAAAAAGCAGTTGCGGACGCAGTGGTTCACATCATTGAGGGCTTGAATGACATGGAGTCAACACAACCAAGACAAGTTTTTGCAACAAAACTATCAACGCTGTGCACAACCGCTGAAGCAGTATTGGATTGAGCTTCGGCAAACTCATCTAGAAGTTTGCGGAGCTGCTGATGACGTCAGCGTATTTGGTTACGACCCAAGGAGCTACCTCGACATCAAAGATTCTCTTCAAGATGCGACAATTCGCCTCACACAATGTTTGGGGAGATGCGAAGGTCCATCACCAGCCGCTCGAGCTACATTGAGCCTTCCAAAGGTAACCTTGCCTAAATTTGAAGGAGATTACATGAAATGGCAGCAATTTTATGATCTCTTCCACCAAATGGTACACGAACAGCCCTTGGGGAAGACACAAAAAATGTGGTACCTCAAAAACAACTTGGCAGGCGAGGCCGAGCGGCTCATAAGGCACCTGCACCTCTCCGACAACAACTATGACACTGCCTGGAGCATACTCCAGAGTAGATACAACAATCAAAGACTATTAGTTTCGGCACTCATTGAGAGATTGCTTTCACAAACAACAATTGTTTCGGAATCATCGTCAGCCCTTAAGAGGCTTCATGACACTACCAATGAATGTTTGCTGGGACTAGAGAACTTCAAGATATCAACAAAGACATGGGACCCCATCTTGCTGCATTTACTTCTAAAAAAAATTGATAAAACCACCCACACTCTGTACGAACAGTCATTAAATAGACCTCGTGAGTGCCAAACAGTCGATACTTTCCTGCAATTTTTAGAACATCGATTCCAATCGCTAGAAGCATTAGGCAATGAACGGCGGCAGTTGGTACAACATAAATCAGCTCTACCCACAAGGGCTACCTTGATGACATCTAAAAGTACCCGAGTGTCAACAACGTAAGGATAATCACAAGATATTTGCTTGTGAACATTTTTTAAAATTAAACCCACAAGATCGCCACAAACAAGCGAAGGCACTCAATCTCTGCATCAATTGTTTAAAGGAAGGCCATTCCATCAGTAAATGTTCATCAAGAAGCAGCCTGAAGTGTTCAAAGAAGTACAACAGTCTTTTGCATCTAGACTTCTCTAGTGGATACAAGCCTGTGACAGACAGAGTTGACCAACGTACAAGTACCAACTCAGGCGACACAGCTCTTGCAGCGCATACTTCAAACGAGTTACAGAATGGCTACATTCTACTGGGCACTGCTGGACTGGCAATAAAAACGAACCATGAAGCAGTTCAAGATTGCAGAACTATTTTGGACTCAGGATCACAGCTCAATTTCATAACTGAGCGCATGTGTAAGAAACTGGGAATCTCTGGAATCTACACCAACCTCGACATTGCGAGCATAGGTTCCATAAAAACTCACACAATGAGAAGAGTGAGTATAACTATTAAATCCAAAAACTCAGACTTTACAGCAAGAATAGAGGCTTATGTAATACGCGATATCTCCTCAGTTCAGCCACAAATATTTATAGAGACATCCAATTGGCCGATTCCACAAAACATCAAGTTGGCTGATTCAACATTCAACAAGCCAAGGCGCATTGATTTGTTGTTAGGAGCAGAGCATTACTGTGACCTAACGACAGCAGGCAAATTGAAACTTGGCGAAAACCTACCAACACTTCAAAACACTGTCTTTGGATGGGTAATCCTAGGGCGGGCGTCAATAAAAACAGCAGCGTAAGCAACATCAATTTAGATCGTCAACTTGAAAGTTTTTGGGCACTTGAAGAGATGCCAACATCTTTAGCTCCTCACCAAGAGGACCTGCCTATTAACCTGCGACGCAATCGGCAAGGTCGATTCGAAGTTAAACTTTCATTATGCCAAAACCCGTCAGTATTGGGACAGTCCAAGGACTTGGCAATCAACCGATTTCTAACACTTGAGCGAAGGCTTAGTCGACAGCCAAGCATTAAAAAACAATATGTGGATTTTCTGAATGAATATTTGAGGCTGGGACATATGGAAGAAATACATCCAGATGATGTACCAAAGGTAAACTACTTCATCCCACACCATTGTGTTCTCAAACCATCTAGCAGCACCATCAAACTTCGAGTGGTTTTCGATGCGTCTGCAAAAACCTCGACAAACATCTCGTTGAATGATATCATGCTGAAGGGGCTAAATATACAAGACGATATCTTCTCGATACTTCTGCGCTTTAGAACATACCGATATGTTTTCTCCGCAGACATCGAAAAAATGTACCGTCAGGTACTTATCGACCCAGAAGACCGCAACTTACAGCTCATTGTATGGAGAAACAATGAAGGTCAGCCCTTGAAATATTATAGGCTATGTACAGTTACCTATGGAACGACTGCAGCTCCATATCTGGCGACAAGATGTCTTTCGGAATTGGCCACCTCAGCCAAGGTATCCCATCAGCGAGCATCACGTGCGCTCAAGGATTTTTACGTAGACGATGTGATGACTGGAAGCAACTGCTTGAAAGATGCTCTCAAGATGCAAGCGGAACTAAGAGAGCTTCTTGAATCAGCTGGATTCAAATTTAGAAAATGGTGCGCGAATCACGAGCGATTCTTGACGAACATACCTAAGGAGGATATAGAACTTCAACTAAACATTGATAGTCCTGCAGACAGCAGTATCAAGACTCTGGGGCTAACATGGTACCCCAAATCGGACCAATTTGCGGTTAGTGCATCTTGGGCAAACACATAAACTATAACAAAGCGCACAGTTTTGAGCGATATCTCACATTTATTTGACCCGCTTGGATTAATAAACCCAGTTGTGGTAGTGGCAAAAATATTTTTGCAAGAGCTTTGGTCTCTCAAACTCGAATGGGATGAACCTCTACCACCAGAACTCCACACACGCTGGCTTAAATTTCGTAACGAGTTAAGGGGTAACACCTATGTAGAAATTTCAAAAAAATCTATTTGTTTGTTTTTGCTAAAATGGCAGGGAAACATGTCTAGAATAAGGTCTTAAGCTATTTTCAAAAATAAATTTTTTTTTTCCGAGTTATGAGCATAAACGTTGGACGCCCCATCGTGCGGTCGGGGCCTATGCGGCGCGCGTACGGCACGCTCTGCTCCAAAGTCCTTATACCTACCACAGGTATCCGTTAGCGACTTTTCTCATTAGTAAATTACCATTCAGTATGACAGGTAGTAGACCAACATTTGCCACAAAAAAGGCAATAAATCCACAAAGCGAAAACGAGAAACGTGAAAGAGCCGCCCTTTGTTTTCAAACTTTAAATACGTTTTTCTCGAAACCACATTTTTTGATACGGCCCGCACGATTATTCAGCCAATTTGTATCCGATCAATTTGAAATTTTGGTGCAAGCTTCACAACATCATTTTCTAGGGAAGTACGTAAGATTTTGCTGTTAAATTGAAAATTTTAATTTTTACGGCTGATTTTGTACGATTTTTTTATACCAAAAAATTTTGTTTTGGAAAACCGTACGCCAATCTTTCAAAATTCAATATTTTTGAAAACCCGTACGTACTTCTCTTGCTTTTAGTTCAAACTTTAAGAAAAATTTTGATTTTTGTGTTTCAGACCATTTGCGACGACGAAAAGTTGCGGGCCGTTGAGGCATCTTTGAAAAATCGTCTGATGCTCGTAGTCTGGTACTGCCGCCATTTTGTATTTTAGGACGTTGTAAAAATTAACTTGTATACTTCAAAACATGTATAATAAAGCCATGTAATTATTTTTTCAATCAAATATATAATTTCCTTGGAAATATAGTATCAAGAGGTTCTCAACCTAGTGAGATAATCAATTCGGCTACATGGTTTAAAGGGCCAGGGTTTCTGTCACAACCTGAAGAACATTGGTCTTGCGCGAACATTGCTCAAACAACAACGCTACCAGAAAAAAACCCCCCGGACAGTTTTAATGGCCACAGAATCAAGAAAACATTTCATGTACTCAATTAACCATAGAAATTCTTTTAGCCGTTTGCAGCGAATCATCGCTTATGTTCTACGCGCTGTTAATCGATTTAAAGGAGCAGGCTCTGAGCTCACAGGTCAGTTCTTAACAACAACTGAATTGGAAAATGCAAACATCATAATCACAAGACAAATGCAGGCGGAAGAATTCAAATCTGAGATCACCCAATTAAGGCATGGTAAATCAATCAACCCAAAAAGTAAATTGATCAATTTCTCACCATTTCTGGATGATAACTCGCTAATAAGAGTTGGTGGACGACTTCAGGAAGCAGAGATATCTTTCGATGCCAAGCATCCTATATTACTTCCAGTCTTACACGAGTTCACGAAACTGCTGCTAATCCAGCTCCATCAGAAGAATCTGCATGTTGGTCCTCAAGCTCTTCAGGCGATCGCACGTCAAAGATTCTGGATTATTCAAGGTAAATGATTAGCATCGACAGTCGTTTATGAGTGTGTCCGTTGTAGAAGGTTCAACCCAAAAACATTCCAACAAAGGATGGGTAATTTACCGTATTCTCGCGTGCAACCAGCAAGGCCCTTTATTAATATTGGCGTTGACTTCTGTGGGCCAATTTACACGCACTATAAAGTGAGCGGGGAAAAACCAACAAAGGGGTACATATGTGTATTTTGCTGCTTCACAACGAAGGCTTGCCATTTAGAGGTTGTATCTGACTTGTCCTCCGATGGCTTCATTGCTGCCCTCAAGAGATTTATCGCACGGCGAGGGTTTTGCCAATACATTTATTGTGACAATGCCACAAATTTTGTCGGTGCGTGTAATCAGCTAGCAGAACTCCAAACAATGTTGAATGATAAACAAACGCAGGGAGAAATAGATCGGATAACTACCCAACGGAGCATTCAGTTTCATTTTATTCCTCCAAGAAGTCCTCACTTTGGAGGAATTTGGGAAGCCACTGTCAAGTTGGCAAAACACCTACTACAAAAATCCATAATGTCGGCTGCTTTGACCTATGAAGAGCTCTGCACTATTACATCTGAAATTGAAGCGATTTTCAATTCACGTCCAATAAAACCCATGTCGGACGATCCAAAGGACTTAACAGCATTGACGCCAGGCCACTTTCTCATTGGAGAGCCTCTTACTTCAACCATTCACAGTCAAACAGATCAAACAACCCCAAAACTTCTTGATAGATGGAAGCGCATTCAATACATTCGAAGTGAGTTCTGGCGTCGATGGTCTCTCGAATATCTTTGCGAGCTACAACAAAGATCTAAATGGAAAACTGGTTCCAAAAATATTGTACCAGGCATACTTGTTGTTATCAAAGAAGACAACCTACCTCCACTTAAGTGGCAGCTAGGCCGAGTAGAGCAAATCATCTCTGGAAACGACGGCCGCGTCAGAGTTGCTGACGTAAAGACAACAGCAGGCACTTTCCGACGCGCTGTTCACTTTATTCTCCTCTATTGAAGAAGACGAAGACAGATCAGCAGTAGCTCTATCAACAACTAATAACTCAAACAAACACAAGGCAAAGCCTCCTTCAAGGCGTCACCACTATAAAGGCAGATTCCTGCCCATCAACTCCAACTGGAACCAACTGCCAGCAAATGAGGAAGTTCCAAAGAAGCGTATACGTCACTCATCTATACTTACGATTGCCTTGATAACTTGCTTAATTCTGCCAACTTTAAGTGAACCTGTTCTCCAATAAACAGTGAACCATTAACGCACAGCCCTGGAATTTATTTTGAGCCAAATGGAAAGACTAAACTAGCTAGCAGTGAATGGCACATCGTAACATATTATGACCTTCAGCAGTATTGGCATGAGCTACTTGAAATACAAAGGGGCATAGCAGAATTGAAAATCTGCTGCAATGCTTTGACTACCCAAGGGGAATTATGTTGGCAAATCTTTCGACAGTTCAAAATACAAATGACTCATATTGAACAAACAAATGAGTTTCTACACGAAAGTGGTGGCGGGCCGAAAAATCCCACGAGAGAAAAAAGAGCTCCTCTCAACATTATAGGGAACATAGCATACAAGCTTTTTGGGCTCTTAGACTCGGAGTATGCTGAATACCTTGTAGACGAAATTAAAAAATCAAGAGTTGTAGCGATTATGATGATTGGGAGTGGCCTTAGCACAACTTAGAACCAGACCGAAGTCCAGAACCAAGAGTGCTAAGGTCAAAAAGTGTAATGGCTACTGCCATTCAAGAGGCAAAACAAAAAAAAAAGAATTGCCCCGAGAGCAGGGTGCCCTAGGAATGGCCGTTAAGGCCCCTCGTCCGCATTGGCGGAGCACCCTTTAACCAACCCCGATGGATGCTGGTTTGCCACTTTGCTAGCTCGCTGCGGCTGCGGTGGGTTCATGAGAAATGGGGATGGTTTGCTCTCTAGAAAACGGGATGCTACATGGTATTCATCCGTCATGAATTCGTAGCCGCAAACTGGTATATAAAATACCCAGGGACAAAAGGGGGCATAGTTCCGTAAAGGAAACCACCCATGGCTCTGCAACATGGGCTGACTAAGCAGACCCAGTGCTCGTGACAAAGCACGGAGCCAAAAATTGAAAAATCTAAACGGGAAAACAGGAGAACGCGCTACCTCTCTTTTCAGAGGAACCCGGGTGAGGCAGACAGCCCCGGGCCCCCGATGGTAGTGGAGCCCTGACCCCGATGGTCTGGGGTCCTCCACCCTCTGATACTGGCCATATATCAAAATTCAAGAAAATCTACATCACAAATCACCAGAAACTATTTATGTTTGGCCAGTATCCCTCCCTTTAAAGAAATGCTGAAAAAATGCCGAAATCACAAATTTGAAATCACAAATTAATCATTTGTAGGCCAGCCAGGCCACGCGCAGACCCTGAAAAAGAAGAAGAACTTCTCGGGCCTTCGCCCAATAAGAAGGCCGTGAGGTTCAAATTCAACAATTCATCATTATTATTATATCGTTAGTATATTAACAACTCTGCTAGTAAAAAAAAACTATAAGTGAGTAGCCTAAGCTTCAAATCGACAATCTAGATTTCTCAAAAAAAACCAAAAAAAAAAACAAACGGAAATTCTTACGTTTGTGTAAGTATACCTATACATAGGTCTCATAAAACAATTCTTCTCTTTTTTTTTTTTGTTCGGGTGAATGGTACCATTCCCTACTTGGTTATATACATCATTCTTTTCTCACTGTTTGTTTCTTTTTTTTTCTCTCTACGCTCCTATGAGATCATCCCAAAAGTCATGTATGAAAATTTGATTTAATTTTAAGTTAAGTAGTTTCTTTCCATTCTCAGTTGTTGTTCCTTATCGTTATATTGATTGTTTAATATTATTACATTGAAAACATGTTATTCATGTATGTTTCTCATACTTTGTTCTAACAGCTAGTTTCGAGTGAGTCTAATACAAATTCAAATTCTCTGTACACTTCCAGTTCAATCTTTTGGGCAAGGTTAGAAATAGACTCATGTAATTACGGCTTTGAATATAATTATAAAAATGACTGACTTCACTTTACAGATATGTCTTTTCGACATTACCTTTCCAAACACAATTCAAAATTTGCAAAAGTGCACGAAATAAATATTCGATGCGAAGCCACTAACGCTCGAAGCAAGTCGGCTATGCTAATACCGTCGTTTAGGCAAACGTTTGATGCACTCACGTACCTTTCGCGCTTTATTTATTTTTTTTTTTTTTTTTGTAATCAACAATAAAATTAAAAGGGACTTGATATTCCATAAATTTCAATTAGGTCCTAACATATTTATGAACGACAATCAGATTTATACTTAATCGTCATAATGATAGTAATAACGTCTCACTCGAAATTAATGATTCTAAACACCGATGCCAGACGTTATAAATAAAATTAATATTAGATGTCAGCCAAGTGGCCAGCACAATTCATTGCGATTGCTGAAGTACATATTTGTGTATTTCTTCATTGCATTGTCAAATCTCGTGTAGAGAAAGTTAGAATTCGTGTCAACTAATATGCATATCCTTTCACTTTCCCGCGACACAATATGGATTTCAGCTTAGCAATTCCCTTGGTCTCAGTTCAATAGATCTCATTTCTCGTACATCTACTTTAGTAAGATTAAAATTCGATCGAAAATTGAAATATGTTAAGGCTTAACTTATTGTTAACGTGTTTCAAAAAGGAATTTGTGTGAAGTTAGTGCGCTACAGATCTGTTTCGAAATTGAATTAAACTAGATTTTTCATATAATTACTTGATCCGCAACAGCATAGGACTATATCCGCGTCCCTTTTGCCCGTTTCGCCTCAATTCTTCGAACAGACCGCGGATGTTAAGAAAACAGCACAGATTTGCTATTAGTTTCGCTGTCTCTTTCCCACCAGTCCATTTGAGGGCCCTCACAACGTCGCTCGTCTTCACTGCCAATTTTTTCCCTAATTGTCCACATTTTTGTTTGTTTTTCGTCTTTCTACCACTCATTTGTACGCTTATTGCAAAATTCTGTTCTACCATCAACAGATCCGTCCGACGATCGCCTTCACATCAAACACTTCATGCGGATATTGCTTCCACGAGTTTCGTGAATTGTCTCGATTATTCGGAATTAAAATGCCAATCGCCAGCTTGAAACGAACGCCACAATAAACCGTTCTATCCACTGAAAATCGACCGAAAAAAGTCGAAAATGTCAACAATTATTTTTACACGACTGCCGCTAGGAATCCAACCCAAAATTTAATGGTTTCAAGCCGCTAATTTCGTCCACAGAATCACAATATATCTAGTAATCACTTAACTGTATTCCATTATAAATTTTGCACAGATTTTAGCCAATTTTCATCACTCACATCGACTAATAGGGAAAAGGAATCACCAGCCGCACTTTTCAGACCCCACAAAGTTCAGTAATTGGACGCCATTTGTGATATTTTTTCCCGTACGCATTCGGAAACACCCCACACTTCAATCTCTTTGACGAGCGTAAATCACGTTTTCCGAGCTGTTGCAATAGTTCCTAAACCGATTTAATGCCGGGTTTCCACCAAAGAGACAAAACAAGAAACACGGGCAAAAAAGGTGTTTTGTTTACTAAAACAGTTTTCAGAGACAAAAATGCTCGCGAAACAGTTTTTACAAAACATTCGTGTTTTTGTTTGTGGTGGTCTTTGTCACTCTTTGGTGGAAACCCGGCATAAGATACATGCTAAAAGTTTTTTTTTAAAGTTGCGGCTGATACGCAGCCACTCGTTACGGCGAGCAACCCAGCGACCCGAGCCACGGGGACATCCAAAAATGACTGTCCCGAGCTCATCGCTGCAAGCTCACCGCCCAGCTCCAGTCTCGCAATTTTTGCACAAACAAATTACCGTTAATACGGTAAATTCGTTTTGGAATTGAATTTTGAAAGCGACATCGCTTGTGTTTCGATTCCTCGAAAACAAGGTGCCGTAAGAGGTTAAGTAGAGGACTTTTGATACATTGCGTATCAAAAGTCATTTGCCGGGAATTAAAGAATAATTCCAATTGGCAAATGCTACAACACAGGTCTTTCCACAAGGGCAAGTGTGTGGAAAGAGCTGAAGGATGGATGTAATATGTGAAAGACAATGACGTGAACAGGTGATCATGTCTTTTACTGTCCAATCCTTTTAAGAAAAACGTGAACAAGGTGAACCGAAAGAAAGGGGTAATTATTTAATGAGAGGAAATAGCGTGAACACTTATACTGAATTAGAATGAAAGTATCTTTGGTAGAGGAAATGGTGAACCAGGTGAACATCTCTAGATACATTCTAATTGAGGCAGGAGTGACACCTGAAATAGGCGCAAATGGACGATCTCCAAATAAAATTTGGAAACTGATCGTGAACTGGTGAACTAGTGGGTATATCACTTAGTGATGTCTTTCGCGTGAAAGACGCCCACTGATCGTCCATTTTGATCGGCCAGCTGGTAATAAGCACCGCCTATCTTCTTTATTACCTTACTAGGTAAGAACTTACTAGGTACTTACTAGGTAAGAACCAGCTTTGCATTGTAGTGCGCGGCTGTGTCACTTTGCCGGAAGTTGCGCCTGTAGACTACTTCGCCAGGCTGGTATGTAACCAACCGGGAACGAAGATTATAGGCCTTGGCATTGCGAGACTGAGCCTTGGTGGTGAGGTCGCGGATGGTCTGGCGCAGAAGTGCCAGGTGGTCAGGAGGTGGCAGAGTCATTCCGGGGTCATCCAGGAGATGGAGTTGCCGCAACAGATGGTAAGTGCGGCCATGGGTGACCATTGGTTGCCCGAAGACTGCCCGATAGGGCGAAGTCCCTATCGTCGCGTGAGGTGCTGAGCGCAATGCGCAGGTTATGTCCGATAGTTTGGCGTCCCACTCCTTCTGAGCAGGGTCAATATAAGACTGAATTGCTGCGTATGGATCGGTTAAGACGTTCCGAGGCGTTAGATTGAGGGGAATATATGGCGGTGAAGGTGTGTCCGATACCGAATTCCTGTAAAAAGGTTAGGAATACAGAAGAACGAAATTGCACACCATTATCAGTCACGACACTTTCCGGGACTCCAACAAGGTGGAATACCCTCCTCCTCAGGATGTCGATGACTGCTTCCGCAGTGAACTTCCGAAGCGGCTCGATGAATGGGAACCGCGAGAGATGGTCCAGGATGACGAGGGCTCCTATGTTGCCAGATTTGGACCTAGGGTAGGGGCCTATATTATCTATATACAAGCGTTGGAATATGCGCTCGGGTATGGACTGAAGCGTCATTGGTGGTCGAAGGGTGTGTGAAGGGGCTTAGGTGGTTTTGCAGGTGAGGCATGATCCCACATATTCACTGACTTGAGCGGCCATCCGTGGCCAATAAAACCATTGCCGTAATCGGCCGAGGGTTTTGGCCACGCCACCATGCGCACTCAAGGGTGGATCATGTGCTCCCTTCACTAGTTCTGCCGTCCTTTCTGACGGCACCCACAACTTCCAGGCAAACTGGTCTTGAAGTCCGTTTCCGGTCACATATTCGGTTCGCTTGTATACGAACCCTTCTAACACTTTTAGGTCCGGCAGTTGATGTTGTTCTGCCTGGACTTTCGCCGCTAGCTCCAAATAAGAAGCACTTTTGAAATGCGGCGAAGTCAAATCTAGCTCCATTGGAGTCTCCTCGCATTCTGCCGGCGTCAACGCCTCGGCAGAGAACATGCGCGACAAAGAGTCCGGCACTACGTTTTGGCTTCCCTATCGGTGGGTGATGGTGAAATTAAACCCTTGAAGTTTAAGGGCCCACCGGGCTAAGCGACCATATAGATCCGGTTGGTGCATTAGCCATTTTAGGGAAGCATGGTCGGTCACGATTTCAAATTCGTGACCTTCCACGTAGGCACGGAACTTTTTGATTGCCAACACCGCTGCCAGACATTCTTGCTCAGTGACGGTGTAGTTTCTCTGAGCGGGATTCAATTTGTGGGACATATAGGCGACGGGGGCTTCGTCTCCTTCTTCCGTCCGTTGCACTAGCACGGCACCGACTCCATGCTGACTCGCGTCACATTGGATGGAGAAGGGCTTGTTGAAGTCGGGGCTGTGCAACACTGGAGCCGAAGCAAGGCTCACTTTCAATTGCTTGAAAGCAATTGAGTCCTCTTCGAAAGCATGTCTGTCAGTGGTGTTGACAAAGACGCATATTCCCTGACGAAGCGTCGATACCAGCCGCAGATTCCCAAAAATCTCCGCAGCTGCTTCGTGGTCGTTGGAAGAGGGAAATCCATAATGGATCAAAAATGTGGCCAAGATATTTTACCTCGCGCAAGAGGAACTTGCTCTTCTCCACATTGATGGTAAGGCCAGCTTGTCGCAGATGGAATGCGACCTGGTGCAGTACCTTCAGGTGTTCGTCGAAGGCCTCGGTTATCACCAACAAGTCATCCAAGTATACGAACACTTGGTGCTTAAGATGCGAGGGTATCACTTTGTCCATGAGTCGTGACATCGTTTGTGGTGCATTGCACAAGCCAAACTTCATCACGACGAAGTGATACAAGGGTCGCCCGGGCACAGTGAAAGCCGTCTTCTCCCTTGACCGTTCCTCCAAATGAATCTGCCAGAAGGCATCTTTTAGATCCAGGCTCGTAATAAAAGTGGCCTTAGGGAGTCTGCTTAAGATGCCGTCTATCAGTGGCAAAGGATAGGCGTCTTTCACTGTGACCGAGTTAACCTTTCTCGCATCCAAGCACAGGCGTACCTTGGAGGGCTTGACCACTAGGGTCACTGGCGAGGACCACGCGCTCTTGGACTCTTCGATCACGCCCAGCGCGAGCATACGATCAATCTCTTTATATAAGAGTTTTTCGACAGCTGGCGAAACAGAGAAGTGCCTCTGTTTAATTGGCTTTTGATCGCCAGTGTCGATTTCATGCTCGATCAGCGCTGTTTTTCCTAAACCCTCTACGGCGAACGACGGAAAGCTAGCAATCACAGACGTAAGTCTGCGACGCTGCTCCGGTGTGAGAGGGTGGACGTGATCGTCGAGTTGTTCGAGGCTACTAGTGGTGTTGACTTGTTGGGATGGTGCGAACAGGTCTGCTGCTAAGGCGAATTGACGCACGAAATCCACTCCCAGATATAAGTTTTGGCTGAGAGTGGGAATTATCCAGAGCGTCAAGGACTTGGTAACTCCCCTGAATGTGATGTCAGCTGACACTCGGCCTACGGCTTGATGTTGTGTGCCGTCTGCAGTCTTCAACCCGAGAGAAGCTCTTTTCCAATGAAAAGCGTTCCTCTCGAGAAATGACTTTGCCAAGTCAGCCGCCATCACGCTCACGGAAGCTCCCGTGTCGATCAAGCCTGCAGTTGGTTGGTCAAACAGCAGAACCTGCGCGTATGGACGGACGTCACCTGAAGGCACGTCCATCAGAGTGGCACAGTTGAGCTGGTAGCGCCAATGCCGAAAGCGAGAATAGAATGCTCTCATCCTCAGCGTTGAGCGCTTGGGTTTGGAACGAATATGTTTCGGTCGTGCAATTTCGGAACTGAAGATTCGGTCTCGGACCGCCGTATATTTGTGCCATCTTAGGTGGTATGGCAGAAAAGCCAAAGGTGTAGGAGGCTCAGCCTGTAGGTGTGGTATCGATAAGGTGGTGGATTCTCCACACGGCTGAATACTAGTATCATTGGTGGTTGGGCCAAAGGAATTTGGGGACAAATCACCGGTCCTGTCTACTTGCTGGAGCGTGGGGGAGACTGTTTGCTCTGGGGGAGGCGTGAGATCTTGTTCCGCGCTCCCTGCGGTAAGTTTTTTGTTTGGCAGTTAGAACAATTTGGCTTGTATGTATCTGCCTTTCCGCAGCCATAACAGAAGATGGTTCTGGCCTCCAAGCAGTCATCAAAACGGTGTCCCACTTGCTTACAATTCCAGCAAGTAGGCAGGACCGCGACCGCTTCCACTCCATGCTCTTCCGGTGAGTTTTCAAACTGGTCCAGCGAGACTTCTTCACGTAATTCTTCCGCGGCCTTTCTCCATTGAGAAGGACGGCGTCGACCTCCGAGCTCCGTTTCGAAGTTCTCCGCACGGATGACGGCCTGACGGAGCATACGGACGGAAGGAAGAGGAATTTGAAGCAGACCACGACGAATATCTGGCAGCAAATTGCGCCTAAGCATGTCTGCTAAGTCAGCGTCGGCAACGGGGCGCTGTAGGCGGTCAACTAATTTATATATTGCCGCACTGAAATCGTCAAAAGTTTTATTCGGTCGCTGTTTCCTACTCCGAATTTGCTCCATCAGGTCGGCATCCGTGAAGCGATCAGCGAAATGATCGCTCAGGGCCGACTCCAGATCTCTCCAACTGAAGTCTTGTCTTGTACTATGGAACCTCCAGAACCAATCAGCGGCAGGTCCAGTCAAAAGAAGGTGAATGTGCTGGCATAGAATGTTGAAATTTCCGCCCAGTGTATTTCTTGTGAGAGCCGCTACCCTGTCAATAAAAACTTCAACTGGCACAGTAGATTCGCGACCCGAGAATTTTAGGCCCCACCCATCAATGATACTAGCCACCTTATCGTGGTGGAACTGTACATTATTGCCACGAGGGGTGCGAGGTGAGTAGGAACGCTGCACGAGTACGAACGATTGCGCGCGAGGGTTGAGTCTCGGCGACTCTACATTCCCAGTCCGGGACGGAAGGTTCAATTGGGCCATGCGGTCTAGCATCGCACGCATGCCGCTCTGCAAATCAAAAATTTGTTGTTGAAGTCCGCCTAATTCTTGGAGCACTATAGAGCGCACTCCGGCGGCTTCTGAAGTCACGTCAGATATTGGGGACGCTTTCGTTGACGGGTCAGGTGGCTGAATGAAACCTTCCGCCCCCGACTCGGCTTGCAGATCGAAGTCCCGGATGTCTACTTCTTCGGATTTTACTCCCGGCCGTTGCGATTTAGGCCGAGCCCCTCGTGGCATTGATGCTGCAGCAGTGGGGGCCTGTCTGGCTCCTAAGGGGAGACTCAGTGGTCCACGGCACAGCGGGCAATCCGTATGGTTTCTAAGCCATTGCTCCAGGCACGTTTCGTGAAACGTGTGTTGTGGTGTACGTGACCTGGGCAGCAGCGAATGACTGCTGGCATATGGAGCACTGAGCCTCCACTGTGGTGCCAGACAGGTCCTCACTACTGTGTCGCAGTCGCATTGTTCAGTCTGTGAAAATTGACAAAGGATGAAAATTCAAATTTTGTTTTGCACGTTAACGTGACTGACGAAATTAATACGCTTAAAACTAAAGTTGGTTTGTCGAAAATTCAAGCAGCAACCAAGTGCGCAACAATGTGTGTCTAACTCTTTTTGAAAAAGTAACTTAAACTAAGCCAAAGTGGCTAAAGCAATGCTTAACAGATAATAGGTCAAAGTGCCAAAGTTCAAAATAAGTGCACACCAAGTGGTGTGTCTAACTCTCAAGATTGGTAGCAAAGTAGCAAAGCCAAATGCTAGAGTTAATTAAAGAACGGAATAATCTTCCCTTCATTAATTGTAAAAAGATAAATTCAAAATTTTTAATTTTTCAAAATTAGAATCAAAAATTTAATTTCCAAAAGATCGGCCTTCCTATTGAGCTAAACCCGATCAACTCTTCTCCGTTTCAGGTCCGCTGGCTGGCTGGCTTTCAAATCAAAACGCAAGATATGAAAAATTTGTTTATAAAGTACTCAAAAAAATATTTACGAAAGATAAATGTTTTAGTATGAACAATATTTACGTTTGAAAGTTATACGAGTGTGAGAATTCGATTAAGTATGAAAAATGAAACTGGGTCGATTCCTGAAGAGAATCGCCCTTTATGGGGGACTGTTCGCCACCCGAAATTCCTCGAAAAGAGAGGAGCAAAGGATCAAAAACGACTATGTTGTTGCTTGACTCAACTTCAGCAAAGGTTCAAGTCTGGCCAAGCTGCAGGGATGTGTAGGCGGCACCACGCCAACCCCACGTAATCCACCACAGTTTGAACCAAACCCAAGCCAAAAGCCGAAGCTGGGTCAAGACAGCAAGGATTTCAAAGTTTGGGTCAGCTTCCCAACATAAAGTGGGGCAGGGGCCCTTCGGATGACCGGGACAGGAGTGGCGGTAAACCACCAAAACCTGTTATCCGCGGCCATCCTCCAGGTTGCACCCAGAGTAAAAAAAAAACTCACAAGACAACACAACAGGAAGCTGCCCAAAAGGTAAGCTGAAAGGAATGAATTTAAAAGGATAGGATTGGGTAGGATGTTTGCGGCTAAAGGACAGAGCAAGCAATGCAGGTCTTAATAAAAAGGGTTTGTTCTCGCGAACGAATTAATATTGAATCGCAAAGGAGGCAATTCTAAGATCTGCTAGTGAGAATGGAAAATTTGGGATTGAAAACGTAAAGTCTTAAGGGGAGTATGAGTCGAAGCTCATAACTATTTCTCACTCTTGTGGGCTGCCCAAAAACAAGTTTCGGGCCCCACGTTGGGCGCCATTTGTAGCGAATAATGATTGGGAGTGGCCTTAGCACAACTTAGAACCAGACCGAAGTCCAGAACCAAGAGTGCTAAGGTCAAAAAGTGGAATGGCTACTGCCATTCAAGAGGCAAAACAAAAAAAAAAAAGAATTGCCCCGAGAGCAGGGTGCCCTAGAAATGGCCGTAAAGGCCCCTCGTCCGCATTGGCGGAGCACCCTTTAACCAACCCCGACGGAAGCTGGTTTGCCGCTTTGCTAGCTCGCTGCGGCTGGGGTGGGTTCATGAAAAATGGGGATGGTTTGCTCTCTAGAAAACGGGATGCTACATGGTATTCATCCGTCATGAATTCGTAGCCGCAAACTGGTATATAAAATACCCAGGGACAAAAGGGAGCATGGTTCCGTAAAGGAAACCACCCATGGCTCTGCAACATAAATAAAATTAATATTAGATAATAATATAAATAAAATTAATATTAGATGTCAGCCAAGTGGCCAGCACAATTCATTGCGATTGCTGAAGTACATATTTGTGTATTTCTTCATTGCATTGTCAAATCTCGTGTAGAGAAAGTTAGAATTCGTGTCAACTAATATGCATATCCTTTCACTTTCCCGCGACACAATATGGATTTCAGCTTAGCAATTCCCTTGGTCTCAGTTCAATAGATCTCATTTCTCGTACATCTACTTTAGTAAGATTAAAATTCGATCGAAAATTGAAATATGTTAAGGCTTAACTTATTGTTAACGTGTTTCAAAAAGGAATTTGTGTGAAGTTAGTGCGCTACAGATCTGTTTCGAAATTGAATTAAACTAGATTTTTCATATAATTACTTGATCCGCAACAGCATAGGACTATATCCGCGTCCCTTTTGCCCGTTTCGCCTCAATTCTTCGAACAGACCGCGGATGTTAAGAAAACAGCACAGATTTGCTATTAGTTTCGCTGTCTCTTTCCCACCAGTCCATTTGAGGGCCCTCACAACGTCGCTCGTCTTCACTGCCAATTTTTTCCCTAATTGTCCACATTTTTGTTTGTTTTTCGTCTTTCTATCACTCATTTGTACGCTTATTGCAAAATTCTGTTCTACCATCAACAGATCCGTCCGACGATCGCCTTCACATCAAACACTTCATGCGGATATTGCTTCCACGAGTTTCGTGAATTGTCTCGATTATTCGGAATTAAAATGCCAATCGCCAGCTTGAAACGAACGCCACAATAAACCGTTCTATCCACTGAAAATCGACCGAAAAAAGTCGAAAATGTCAACAATTATTTTTACACGACTGCCGCTAGGAATCCAACCCAAAATTTAATGGTTTCAAGCCGCTAATTTCGTCCACAGAATCACAATATATCTAGTAATCACTTAACTGTATTCCATTATAAATTTTGCACAGATTTTAGCCAATTTTCATCACTCACATCGACTAATAGGGAAAAGGAATCACCAGCCGCACTTTTCAGACCCCACAAAGTTCAGTAATTGGACGCCATTTGTGATATTTTTTCCCGTACGCATTCGGAAACACCCCACACTTCAATCTCTTTGACGAGCGTAAATCGCGTTTTCCGAGCTGTTGCCACAAGAGTTCCTAAACCGATTTAAGATACATGCTAAAAGTTTTTTTTTAAAGTTGCGGCTGATACGCAGCCACTCGTTACGGCGAGCAACCCAGCGACCCGAGCCACGGCGACATCCAAAAATGACTGTCCCGAGCTCATCGCTGCAAGCTCACCGCCCAGCTCCAGTCTCGCAATTTTTGCACAAACAAATTACCGTTAATACGATAAATTCGTTTTGGAATTGAATTTTGAAAGCGACATCGCTTGTGTTTCGATTTCTCGAAAACAAGGTCCCGTAAGAGGTTAAGTAGAGGACTTTTGATACATTGCGTATCTACTAAGTACCTACTGTAGACCAAACTTCGGTGACTCCATTCCCGATATGTTTCGGAGAGGGACTGGAGAGTGATGGAGGAGTACACTGGAAGTGACTACAACTATATTACTTTCTGGTTGTCGAAGGAAAGCCCCGCCCCTCAGAACTCTAGGCGGAGGATACTCAGGTGGAATAATTCGAAGTTGGATAGGAGAAAGCTATTGGAGTCACTTGATAACAGCTTTGCTGAGGATTTCAGCACAGAACAAGCAGCAGTAGCAATGGGCCCAGGAGAAATAGGTTTGATTGTAAATTTCACTACGGGCAAAATACGGCGATCGTGCGATGCGTCGATGCCACTTCGAAAGTGACTACTGGGCAAATAGAATGCTTATTGGTGGACTGAAGAGATAGCGGAACTAAGGCGGAGAGCTCTAGGGTGCAGGCGTAGGGCACTGCGGTCTATTGGACGACCAGAAGTGTTGCTACTTGCCGCGACCCACAAAAAGGCAAAAAAGAACTGGGAATTGCTATAAAGCGGAGGAAAAAGCAAATGTGGCAAACTCTATGCGAAGAAGTAGACCGGAACCCATGGGACCAAGGCCCACCCATGGTGGCGGATGTTCTGAGGGATATTGCAGATTTGCTGTTCCCAGCGCTTGAGGTGAGAGCAGAAAACGACCACACAGTCCACCAGGAAGATATCCCTTTGTCCACTGAAGAAGAACTACGAAGCATTAGTGTCAGAATGAAGAACCGAAAAGCCCCAGGCCCGGACAATATTCCAGTAGAAGTTCTAAAAGTAGTGGCGGAGAGACACCCGCCAACATTACTACGCACGTATAATGATTGCTTATTAGCGGGTGTCTTTCTGTCACCCTGGAAAGTGGTGCGACTTGTCTTAATTGCAAAGGGAAAGGGAGATCCTAACACATCATGAGCGTACAGACCTCTCATGCTTGAAACTGTGGGGAAACTTCTAGAAGGGTTGCTGAAACCTCGGCTAAAGGCAGCTGTACAAAGAGCTGGCGACCTTTCGAAAAACCAACATGGATTCCGCAGCGGCCACTTAACAATAAGTGCCATCTACGAAGTTAATAAGCGCAGTAGATCGCGCAGAGGCTGCTTGTCAGCGGGCTAGACTCATAGTGTTTTTGGTAGCGCTGGACGTGCGTAACGTTTCTAACTCGGCGAGATGGGCAGACATATTGGATTCTCTTCAGCGACATTTTTAGATAGATTAATACTTGCTACTTGGAAGATCGCCATTTGGTTTATGAAACGAATCAGGGAACTGTACGCAAAACCATTACAGCTGGAGCAGCACAAGGCGCCATTCTTGGGCCTATGGACTATGGAATATTGCCTATGGAATATTGCTTATGATGGTGTCTTGCTCCTCGAAATGCGGGAATACCTGCTCTTGGTGGGTTATGCCGAAGATATAGCCGTTGTCATCACATCTAGAAATCCTCCCCTCGCTAACTCAAACTCAATCAAGTAATGAGAAGGGTTGAAGACTGGATGGAAAGCCATGGTCTCCAGCTGGCGATTGCAAAAACTAAGATTGTCATGCTGTCAAAGAGGAGGATACCAACCATTATACCCACGACGGTTGGCTCTGAAGTACCTGAGACCAAAAAATCGGGTATCTTGGAGAGATGTTGGACTCGAAGCTCGCTGATCGTGAGAACATCCGAAAAGTATGTGATAGGGTGCTACTGGCTCTTATCTCGCTTGGAAGACTCATGACAAACGGTCGCGGTCCAAGTCCGAGTATACGTATACATATACGAGTATACGTTCTAACGGTGACTCATTCAATGCTGCTGTATGGCGCGGAGATATGGGCCATTGCGCTATGGTTTGAAAATTATCGAGCTAGGATGGTGAGCGTCCAGCATAGGGGAGCGCTGCAAATTGCAAGCAGCTACAGAACAGTTTCAGAAAACACCGTGTTAGTGATCGCGGAAGTAGTCCCCATTGATCTACTGGCGAGCGAACGCAGGGAGGTGTTTTTGAAGAGCTGGAAAGATAAATTTTGGGCTGCTCAAGCACGAGCGCGAACGGTTGAGCTTGAGTAGCGCTGGGCTACGAGCTCGAAGGGAGCATACTGAAGGTATTGTGCTAAGGAAAGTGATGACGCTTTGTCACGGTAATTTGAATTTTAGTAAGACGAAAACAAAAAAAAAAAACAAAAAAACATCTCCACCGTTCTCCAATAGGGAGGACGATGGAGATTTAGTCATAATTAGTTGCGAATTAGTTATTAGCTTAGACAGAGAATTAGAAAATGGTATTAATAGAAGTCGAAAGTTAGACGTTAAGTAATAGAGTATTGGAGTATTAGTATTATTATTAAAGTTAGACGTTAAGTTAAGGATCCGGACACAACAATCTACGTTTTCGACGACGATCGAAACGCATACATCTAGCTACATCTACAAACTACATCAAGCATCAATTTTACGACACTAAGAACAAGCACTTGCATCAAACATGCAAGCACGGCAAGCACCTACAACGAACACGCGTAGCTACAGACAGAATGTACAGGGGACTTTCCACCAAGGCCGACGTGTAGATATGCACGACAGAGCAACGCACTGCTCAAGTCACTCGGAACGTCAACAACTGACCTAGGCCAATACTTGACCTACATACAGCTGTCGAGCGAGCACTTGAATTACCGATCTCATACGTAGTCACATACGAGATCGTCGCGAGACACGTAGGATGAAAGGAAGAACGTGGGAGACCTCGAACGCGAAACAGGGGACCGACATTAATGCATAGACACCTCGAAAACGGCACTTAAGCTAACCAGGCGTAACAAATCGAACCAGGGCCGCGGACTAATGATCATCCGACGAATATATTTGGATATATTTGATATCACGATATCATATAGATGGCAATTTTATTAAATACTTACTTGGTGGGGATCGACGTTGATTTATTCCAGTACCAGCCGTCGTTTTCGAAGTCCTTTTGCAGTTCTCCGACTATGGTCTTCGAACGCAAGTGGCAATGCAAATGCACAAACAAACTGACAGTTCGAAATGTCAACTGACGGCGGTCATATGATTTCAATAGAGTGGAAGATCATCTCTCCTAAAGTTGTAACTTAAGTGGAAAGGCATTTGAGTGAAATGAAACCAGTTGGAGTGGATCCAACGAAATTGAGAAGATGGAAAATTTTCAGTAAAGCGAACAAAGCAGCGGAAAGTCTTCTTGAATTGGCCTGGTAAGTGGACGGATGTCCGAATAGCACCGCGGAAGCTGTATCAGAATAAAATTGGATATTTTTCTTTTTTTTGGATCGATAACGTCGAGGGAGACATCGCTAGTGGGTAATTGCGAAATTATTCAGACAGAGTATCAAGTTGAAAACGGAGCGAGAACGAGCATCGTAGGAATTGATAATTTCGGGTCGAAAGCGGGGGAATCACAACGAAGAATTCATCAGGGATCGGAAGGCGGATCGTCGTCCAGTGTGCACACTGTAAGTTCAAGTTTCATATATTCAATTATCTTATAAGTAAGTTAAGCGAATTTAATGAGGAATTTAACTTAACGTACTTAGTGTGATTGTGTAGAGATAGTGATCAATAATATAATTTATAAAAGAAAATAATAATTTTACGCTCGCTCTTTTTTCTATTGCGGTGAATTATTTGGATGTGCTAACCATCGCCAGCTTCTCGCTTCGAGGCGGTGGTCGCGAGGTAGTTTTCGGGAAATTTTATGAAGCGTGTGGCGCCTAAAACCGGACTCTTCCTGCTCCTGTGAGTTCGGGCACACGAAACTACCCCCTTTGTTACAGCTGTGGACAAAGGGGTTGGGTCGTTTATTCCTTAGAGTAACGTGACAGCTTTGAATACCTCTTTCCATTGCATCCGCTTAAGAAGAGAACGACACCTGCTTTTCTCTGTAATTGGCCCTGTGACGCCGGAGTCAATAGTGGAGATGATGCTACAGTCAAAGGACGCCTGGTCAGCTGTGTCAGCATATGTGGAGCTAATATTGCGTTTGAAAAAAGGGGAAGGATGCCTCATAGCCTCCTGAAAGCCTGACAGAACGAAACTAAGCCAATGGGACACCTGATAAATGGAAGTAGCACGGCCACGTTGAAGTAATGCGAAAGCGGTTCCGGCTCGGACTTCCGTGGTCGGCGGGTGATGTTTTTTATTGAGTACGAATCTCACATAAACTTGTGTCGTTCGCAAGATACCTATTGAAGGTTTTTGATAAGCTCACATAATCTTGTATCGTTCGCAAGATACCTTTTGAAGGTTTTTGACATCCGCTCCCCAAAAAAAAACAACAAAAGCAACATATATGTATTGAAATAGCGAATAAGCAACATTCCATGTTGATCACGTGCAGAACAAAGTGCACACATAGGTGCATAAACTGAAAGTGTTCGTTGTTATTAGCACGCGAATGAAAGTAGAGTCTGGGAAACGTAAAGATAGCCATTCGTTTTTTGATTCTGCTGCAATTTAGTTTATGCAAGCAGTTGGAAAATAACGTTAAAGTTGCAAACCGCTAAGAAACTGTCACCTTACTAGTACCATACAAATTTCGTGGTTGATCAACCTCGAAGGAAGTTAGTATGGAAGGTCTTACAGGGCAATAAAGCATACTCATAGAACAAATCACGAGATTACACAGCAACTTTAGAAAGGATTCGAAGCCCAGAAAAACTTTGGCGAACGCCACAAAATGGCTCTAAGGAATCCAAGACGTGAGAAAATCCTTTATGGAGACGCATTCTCAAATTATGAACCCGATTACCGGAGAAAAAAGATGCAACACTCCTACTTCGTGAATCAGTGCTATAATATATTGGAAGAGATTAGCTTAAACTTTGAAACGGATCTAGAGGAGGTGCAAGCTGAATAAAGGGCACACGTGTCAGAAGCGGTTACATTCACACCAGACCCATCATCTCGACCATCGGAAGAATTGGATATTTGGCTACCAGGGATTGAGCTGCCCAAATTCAGTGGCAATCATAATGAATGGGCATCATTTAAGGATTTATTTACATTACTCGTACAAAAGAAATCGAATTGATCATGTATGGTAAAATTGCACTATTTGAAGTGTAGCCTGTCAGGTGCAACAACTAACGGAACAACTGTTAAGACACTACTCTACTACGAAATCTAACCAAGAAGCGGTTTGGCGTTAAGCGATATGATAACAAAGAGGTTTTTTTGAACACCCTATTAAAAAAAATTGCTTAGTCTCAGCAGCGCAGATGAATCAGCGACATTCATTAAGATGTTCATGGATAGAACAACAGAAATTATACAAGCTATTGAAAACTTGAAGGTGGTTAATTTATGGGAAGCTATCTTCATCTACTTGACTATGCAATGATTACTAACCGAAACGCGACAAATGGGGAGTTGCAAAGAGCAAGTGAGTTGAATAAGTCATCATTTCAGCATCTGATAGAATTTCTACAATATAGATTCAGAGCATGGGAAGCTGCGAGAACAAAAAAAGCAAGCATACACGAATTTCGATTACTATTGAGCAGCACCGAACCCTTGAATATCGAAGCATTGATTTTGAATAAATTAACAAACTTAATACCATCTCAAGTCGTTCCGACGTCAATTTGGAAACAATTAGAAAACATAGAAATGGCAGAACCCTATTTTGACAGACCGAGTAAAATTGATTTAAACTGGGAGCAGACACATACGCTCAACTCATCCTCGAGAAAATGTGAAAATTGACATTAGTTCCAATAATACAGCTCACGAAACTAGGCTGGATTATATCAGGCAAAATTAATATTGAAGGTACTCATACCGTCTAGACATTGAAAATTAAAGTTAATGAAGACATTGAAATCAGCAGCCAGTTGAAACGCTCCTGGGAAATCGAAGAAATAGAAAATTGCAAAATTTGGATACAAGAGGAAATAGAATGCGAGGAACGCGAGCTACACGAAATTCGAACACATGTTACCGCTAGGTAACTGTTTCTTGTTTTTCGAAATTTCAAGCTGCGGCAATGCGCGCGAGAGATCTAGGCAGTCGTTGGGTACTCGTGACCGAGGCCAAAAGACGAGTCGCGGGAGAGGCTCACCGAGAGACCGAAAACTAAACGTATAGACAGTTGAAAGTGTATAATATTGAGTTGCATTGTAACCCAGACGCTTGTGTTATCATTTGGAACAAATGTTCCATTGGTATGATAAACAGGTTCGTTCTTGTCTGTTTCCTGCACGTGCTAGTCGAGTCACCCCAATAAATTCCTTGTCGCCTCGGAGCAGTGGAGTGATTTTAGTCCGATTTACTATAAGAGATTGGAAATAGTGCGTCGATTTGGCCATTTGGTAGACTACAGCCGCTGCACTTTATGGTTATCGCATTCCTCCCGTATATTGCTGTATATTCGCAACCGCTGTACGGATACCGACATGGAGAGTCGTTCGAAAGTTGTGGCCGGAGGTGGTCGAGGAGTCGGTCTGCTGCTCGCGAGGAGTTCGGTCGGGAATACAAGTGCACCGTAATTAAAAGCACATAGATCTCGCTTGAAGCGTTCCCCAGAAAGATACTGTGAATAGAAACAATGGAATCAACATTCGTCAAGAATGCGGATATATGAAACTAAGTTTTTCGCTGTGTAACACGGAAAGTTAGTCTTGACATTGTGCGGCAGTCGCAGTCGTTTGTCCTAAATTGCGTCACTCAGGCCATTAGTTAATCAATTTCCGCTCCGATGCGAAATTGCAACTGAAATTCCACATGAAATTTCGCGCTTTGGGCTCGCGGGCATCGTTAGTTATGTTCATGTCCACGCTGAATCGATGCAAAATGGTGTTGATTTCCTAGCACATCTAGCAGAGCACGTTCAAAACACTTAATGCCCCTCACGTCCCCAAGTGAAAAATAACGTGTAATCGCTGGTGTCGCTTTTTGTGCCCTTCTGGCAGGATCGTGGTGAGAATATCGGTTGCTTATAGCGGCAACTTATAAATCGCAAGAGTGAAGTACGCCGCCGTCAATTTCTCGCTTCTAGACCGTGGCTTCAAAGACAGTGTCGGTTGTGTATCTAAAGCGAGTGGCGCCTATATTTTACACCCCAATTTCCACGGGAGGTAAGCCGACCGAAACTGTCCCCTTTTCACTCCATCGGGAGGATGAGGGTTATAGGCGTGTTACAGGAGAAATAACGGTAACAATTCATATACCAGTTTGCGGCTACTATATAATGAGGGATGAATTATAAGTAGCATCCCGTTTTCCTGGAGAGCTAACCAACTCCATATTTTCATGGAACCACCCCAGCCGCAGCGAGCTAGCAAAGCGGCACCCCAGCATCCGTCAGGGTTGGTTAAAGGGTACTCCGCTAATGCGGACGAGAGGCCTTCACTGCCATTTCTAGGGTACCCTGCTCTCGGGGCAATTCTTTTTTATTAATTTACCTTCTGAATGGCAACAGCCATTCCACTTTACACCGTAGCCTTCTTAGTTCAGGAGTTCGGTCTGGTTCTGAGTTGTGCTAAGGTGGCTTCAACAACTTTAAATTCGCTACAAATGGCGCCCAACGTGGGGCCCGAAAACTTTTTTTTGGGTAGCCCCACCTACGTGAGAAAATAGTTTGACTTTCGACTCATACTCCTTACCAGATTTAACGTGTTTAGTCCTAAAATCTCCATTCTCACTTGCATGTCTTAGAATCGCTTACCTTGCGATTCAACTTTATTTCGTTCAACAGAACACCCCTTTCATTAAGGCATGCACAACTCGCTCTTCCCTACTAGCCGCAAACATCCTTTCCCAATCCATTCCTTTTAGCTGCATACCCTATAGCTTACCTCTTCGGTAGCTTCCCTTTTGTGTTGTCGTCAGAGCCTTTTGGCTCTGGGTGCAACCCTGAGGCTGACCTCGGATTACAGGAACTGATGGTTTACCGCCATTCCTGTCCAGGTTATCCGAAGGGCCCCTGCCCCACTTTATGCCAGGAAGCTATCCGCAAACCAGTTTCAATTTCATGTCTGGTTCAGGTTCGTCCTTTGGCTCGAGTCTGGTTCAAGCTGTGGTGGATTACGTAAGGTTTTGCGTGGCGCTGCCGACACGTCCCTGCAGCTTGGCCAGACTTAGACCAAATGATGGATCTGAGTCAGCCAGCAACATAGTTGTTTTGATTTCCCAACTCCTCTCTTTCGTTGGATTTCGGGAGGGGCAGACAGTCCTCCATATTGGGCGTTTTCCCTTCAGAAAGTGACCCAAATCAAGCTTTATTTTGCTTAATATTCGACTTAATCTTTAACGTAAATTTTCATATCTTATCTGGTTGGAAAATTTCATCCCGTAGTACCGAGTACTATAATTCAATCTTTCATGTAAAGTTTCATTTCTTTTCGAATCATTGCTGCAGGCATGTTGTAGTACATCTAGCAGAGCACGTTCAAAAAACTTAATGCCCCTCACGTCCCCAAGTGAACTTAATGGCGAGCGGTTATGTGAACCTGAAACTTAAAATTGAATTGCTAAGAACAGTGTTGCGAGATCGATTGTTTATGGTTGTAGTGAAATGCATTGTTTGAGGTGCCTCCGAAGACACAAAGTGAAAACACCAATCAAAAGTGAAATGATACGATACTTGTGAGGATTGCACAATTCAAAAATAGACAATGCTCTGATGCTATGTTTCTTGCAGCGTGATGTTGAATTACAATGTGTACGGTTTCGAGTGACATTACAGTGAATTCCGGTCTAATTCACTTTGTTGTCAGGATTCACAATAGTCGATCAATTCCATATGAGAATATTATATTGAATCTCACTTTCGTGCTGCAAGGTAGATTTTCTGATAATTCTTCAAACATATTGTGGCTGTACGATTCAAACTCTATCGCTCGAAGACCTAAACATTCCTTGTAATGTTTGCAGGCACATGTGTAAGTAAACGGCATAGGCAATTGTTTGTGTAGAATATGACGTCTTGCGCGTTCGATAGTTCCCTCTGCGAAAAAAAATCCAGTTGCAATGCGTGATAGCGATGTACAATATGGTCTATTGTTCGGATCGCGGAAGAAATACGTATTAACATCATGAAGTAATTACGATTTAACACCAGGTGATATGGCCTGGCTGGCCGATGAGTGAATAGTTTTTGGATTTTCAAATTCTTCAAGGGAGGGACATTGGCCACTCTTCTTTTGGTTGTTTTTTTTTGTATGTTTCAGACCAATGTCAGTGGGTGGAGGACCCCAGACCATCGGAGGTCAGGGCTCCGCCACCATCAGGGGCCCGGGGCTGTCTGCCTCACCTGGGCTGCTGCGAAAGAGAGGCAGTATTTCTCCCCTTTTCCCTCTTGAAATTTTCTAGTTGGCTCCGTGTGTCGTCACGAGCGCTGGGTCTGGCTTGCCAGCCCATGCAGTAGAGCCATGGGTGGATTCCTGAACGAAATAAAGCCCCCCGCTTCCCTCGGTATATTCTGTTACGCCAGCGAATATAGGTATAAAAAGGAAAGGGAAAAAAGAAATGTATATAAATATTTGAGTTGCGAAATCAATAAGAGTATAATTTAAGTAGATAGATGTATAAAGAACATATGTAAAAAGAAGTAGGCATAAAAGAGTAAGAAAATATTTGAATTGCGAATTCCGGAACAGTATAATTTAAGTAGATAGGTGTATAAAGAACATATGTAAAAAAGGAATAGGCATAAAAGAATAGGGGAATATTTGAATTGCGAATTCCGGAACAGTAGAATTTAAGTCGATGATAAAGAAATTATGAAATATACATGATACATCAGATATCGATGCAACATGGGCGCCCCGGAGTGCTCTAGGTTTGTCCTCTACCAGGTCGCGCCATCGCCGACGATACGATCAAGACGAGCGACGACGGCTCGATCCAATAAACTACAAACGTAACCTAAACAGGGGTGGCAAGGCTCCCAGGGCTGGAACCACCAAACTAACCCGACGCGGTCACACTCTTCAGCGAACGAACACTCCATAGGAACAAAACTAATCACGAGACCGACGACGAATCCACAGCGAAATTAAGGGTCGCAATCGTATTAGGACAGGTCTTACAAGCCGCACACCCGGGACGAAGTAAAATCAACGGCGGCAATTGTACGATAGCTTGGGAGAGTGCACTGAATAGTTGAATGCGGTGAATTTTGAGCAAAACGGGCGAGCGTCGGCGAAGAATCATCATTGTACGCAGCATAGTATATCGGCGTCCAACCAACGGCGGCAGTAATTCGTCGATTCGGGGAAGCGCCAATTAAATGGTTATTGTGGTCGAAACGAGCGAGGACCGGCGAAGAAACATCATTGTACGCAGCATCGATTATTGTCGTCCAACCAACGGCGGCAGTAATACGTCGATTCGGGGAAGCACCAATTAAATGGAAATTGTGGCCGAGACGAGCGAATGTCGGCAAAGAAACACCAGCGCACGTAGCATCGAATTTCGACGTCCAACCAACGGCGGCAGTGATACGTCGCTTCGGGGAAGCACCGAGTAGGCAGCAATTGCGATTGGAAGAGCGAGCGTTGGCAAACGCCTTTTGTGGGAAAGGTACGAAGATAGGATAAGTTTTTCTTATGTTAGGTTAGTAAAATTAGTGTAAAGTGAGATAGGTAATGCGGCGCCGTCGGTAGGTGTAAGAGTAGAACGAATAGTGATCAATAAAACTGTTATAACGTGTAATCGCTGGTGTCGCTTTTTGTGCCCTTCTGGCAGGATCGTGGTGAGAATATCGGTTGCTTATAGCGGGAACTTATAAATCGCAAGAGTGAAGTACGCCGCCGTCAATTTCTCGCTTCTAGACGGTGGCTTCAAAGACAGTGTCGGTTGTGTATCTAAAGCGAGTGGCGCCTATATTTTACACCCCAATTTCCACGGGAGGTAAGCCGACCGAAACTGTCCCCTTTTCACTCCATCGGGAGGCTAAGGGTTATAGGCGTGTTACAGGAGAAATAACGGTAACAATTCATATACCAGTTTGCGGCTACTATATAATGAGGGATGAATTATAAGTAGCATCCCGTTTTCCTGGAGAGCTAACCAACTCCATATTTTCATGGAACCACCCCAGCCGCAGCGAGCTAGCAAAGCGGCACCCCAGCATCCGTCGGGGTTGGTTAAAGGGTACTCCGCTAATGCGGACGAGAGGCCTTCACTGCCATTTCTAGGGTACCCTGCTCTCGGGGCAATTCTTTTTTTTAAATTTGCCTTCTGAATGGCAACAGCCATTCCACTTAACACCGTAGCCTTCTTAGTTCAGGACTTCGGTCTGGTTCTGAGTTGTGCTAAGGTGGCCTCAACAACTTTAAATTCGCTACAAATGGCGCCCAACGTGGGGCCCGAAAACTTTTTTTTGGGTAGCCCCACCTATGTGAGAAAATAGTTTGACTTTCGACTCATACTCCTTACCAGATTTAACGTGTGTATGATCGTATCAACACCCCACACGGTCGATCACCTATCGACATTGCACGCGTTTCCGGTGCGCCCATCACCTGCAGATGCATGCAGGTCAATTTAATGTTAATCAAGTAAATTTAATGCTTAGTCAATTTAATGTTAACTACTGCACAGTTCAATACGATCGTTTACCTGCACGCGCATCCGGCGTACTGGTCAATGTAGCAATACATCAATTTGTCGACGCACATTTTTCATCAGCATAATTGTACAATAAAAGAAGCTAAAATAAAGATTGTTATTCATTCGGAGAAATTAAGCCTTTTAATCAAGTTCAGCGTGAGGCTGCGTTGGACACCATTTTAGTAATTATAAAAAGTTTGAATTTCAAAAGACGAAGTTTAAACATTTTGGTGACCCCAATTACAACACGTATACCATTTGTGAGATGGAGACGATTGCTAAGGAGCAAACGAAGCTTGGCAGGGCCATCGAGCGGCGTCAAGAAAAGCATTTTAAGGCACCCAGGAGCAGGAGAACTCTAAGGTACTTTCAAACCCAGCTGAAGGGCCTAGAGGAGCAATAGGCGCAGTTTGAGGCACGTCATTTGGAGCTACGACCATTTGAAACAAGCATGGCTTCGCATCCATACTTCGAAGAAGACTTCTATGGTCCAGTAGAAGCCATGTGCCAGGATTTAAGGCTAGAGTTGGAAGAAGGTCTGCAGAAGGCTGAAGAAGGTCTTCTAAGATCGGAAGAAGGGGAATTGGTAGATGGAGCATCGAAAATGTCTCAAGGTTCTTTCGAACGGCGCGAAGATATAGTTGCACGACAGATAAAAACACAACAAGCACAGTTGTGTTCTTTCGAACGTGCAATACAAATCGCGGAGGATGGATCTGCAACCCCACAATCAAAAGCATATTATGCACAGCACCTTAGTACACTACATAGCTATTGGCAGGCTATAAGCACCAAGCATCATGAGTTAGTGGCGGAGGATTTGGCGCTATCATATACGGAAGAAAGGTTCATCGAGTTGGGTAAGCGGTATCAGGCGCTGGCAATCAAGTTCATGGAATTATCTGAAGGCAGTATAAGTGGACACCAAGCTTCCAGGCCACCGTTACAGGAAACATCGGTAAATTTACCAAAAATAACAATTCCGATTTTTTCAGGGGATTATTCTAAGTGGAAACAGTTCCACGATCTGTTTTCCCATTTGATTCACAACCAACCTATGGGAGACGCCCAGAAGATGTTTTATTTGAAGTCGAATTTAGCAGGAGACCCGAGTGGACTGATACAACATCTACAAGTGTCCGAGGCAAACTACACTACAGCATGGGAAATACTGAAGACAAGATACGACAACAGCCGGCTGATAGTGTCAGCATTTTTGAATACGATGTTTTCGATCGCCCCTACAAGCACAGAATCCGCCACTTCACTGACACGGCTTCACGATAGTGTGAACGAAGCCATACTCGGAATAAACAGTCAAGGAGTAGATACTAGCAACTGGGATGCGTTGCTCCTACATCTAATCATGCAGAAGGTCGATCGGGAAACCCATCGGTTATTTGAGCAAAGCTTGGAAACACCTCGGGAGATTCCGACAGTAAAAAGTTTTCTCAATTTCATTGAAGCTAGGTTTCAGCTGCTCGAAACTCTGGGCACTAAGAAGGAGAAGACTCATTTCCGGGAAAAAGAGATGAAGAGGAATTCCACGTTCTTGACAACTAAAAATTCCGAAAACTGTCAGCTTTGTGGAAAAGCACATCTCAACCTACGCAATTGTGAAGCGTTCGTAAAACTCCCGATAGTTGAACGAGCTCGGGCCGCAAGAAAGCTTCAATGCTGTTTCAACTGCTTAAAACCAGGTCATAAGCTCTCAGAATGTCAATCCAGAAGTTGCTTTAAATGCAACGGGCGTCACCACACGCTCCTACACCGAGAAGTTTCCATGACCAAACAATGCAACCAATCTCAGCCCCAGGATCCAAACCACTTTTCTCAACCAGAGAAAACACACGCAGTGCACTCTGCGTGTTCCGATCCGTCAGAGACTTCAACTTACGTGTTCCTTGGAACCGTCTTAGTCGACATCCGCAATTCCAGAGGTGGACTGACAACATGCAGAGCGATCTTAGACTCAGGTTCACAAATGAACTTGGTCTCCGAGCGCATTGTTAAACGATTGGGATTCCACTTGGATCTTAAAAAACAATAAATAAATGGTATCGGTCAAGCACAGCTTCAAACACAAGGCCGAGTGAACCTTAACATCATGTCAAAGGTAAATAACTTCTCAGCAAGAATTGAAGCGTTTATACTTCCAGAAATTACGACCATACAACCGAGTCAACTGATCGATATAACATCATGGCCCATACCAAAAGCACATTCAACTTGCAGATCCAGATTTTCATACGCCGAGGCGAGTGGATATGTTGCTAGGAGCAGACATATACAGTGAGCTAATGCTTACTGGACAAATAAAGCTCTCGGACAACCTTCCCACTTTGCAGAATTCAGTATGGGGCTGGTTTGTACTAGGTCGAGTGCAAAGAGCCAACAACGCAGAAAAACTATTTTGTGGAATAAGTACTGTTTCAATACAAGATCAGTTAGAAAAGTTTTGGAGAGGAGACCGAGTCTAAAGACACATTCACAGAATTAGAACGACTATGTGATTTACACTTTGAGGAAAATACATATAGAAATCATCAGGGTAGGTTCGTTGTGAAGCTTCCATTTAAAAGTACTCCTACGTCATTAGGCGACTCTAGAGGAATTGCCATCCGCAGGTTTTTTGCGTTAGAGAAGCGATTGCAAAAGGATCCGGAAATCATGACGCAGTATTGTGCATTTATGAAGGAAATCGAAGATTTAAAACACATGGAAGTAGTTACTAAAATTCCCAAGTATAACTATTTTCTGCCACACCATTGCGTTTTGAAACCGGAGAGTTCAACAACCAAACTTAGGGTTGTTTTCGACGCTTCCTGCAAAACCTCCAGCAACACTTCGCTAAATGATTTGCTATTACCCGGTCCTGCAATACAAAATGACTTGTATGCGATTCTAATACGCTTTAGATTACATCGGTATGTGTTTACAGCCGATATAGCCAAGATGTACCGGCAAGTACTCCTCGATGAAGAGGATCGCAATTTTCAACTCTTGGTATGGAGATATTCACCATCGCAACCGCTTCAATATTACCGTCTGAATACGGTTACCTATGGAACTGCCAGTGCCCCATATCTTGCTATAAAATGTCTTCATCGATTAGCCGAAGACAATAAGAGCACTCATCCAGTCGGATCAAACATACTACTCCGAGATTTTTATGTGGATGACGTCATCACTGGGGCTGACAATATAGAAGAAGCGCTTACCATTCAATCAGAACTACGAGAGGTGCTCCAAAGTGCAGGCTTTCATTTGAGGAAATGGTCTTCGAACCACAAGAAATTACTTCAAGTCATTCCTCAAGAGGATGTCGAAACAACAACTTATTTGGGTGACAAAGATAACCATATCCAAACACTAGGGCTTAGGTGGCAGCCACAAGCGGACAAACTGTCCATCAAGACGAACTTACGTGAACTCAAAACAGTCACGAAAAGAACCATCCTTGCGGACATTGCTTCGATCTATGACCCACTGGGACTAGTCAACAGTTCACAGTTGTGACGTTAGCAAAAATATGTATGCAAGAGCTTTGGCAATCAAAATTAGACTGGGATGAGATTATTCCCGAGGAGCAACGGACAAAATGGCTCTCATTTCGGGAAGGACTTAATACACTTAATACATTTGTTGTGCCAAGACACATTCTACCCAGCGATAAGGTAAGAAAAGTTGAGATTCATGCCTTTTCAGTCGCAAGCGAAAGAGCATACGGAGTAGCAGTGTATGTTCGGACTATCAGCTATACAGACAAGGTAATGACAAACTTACTAACCGCTAAATCGAAGGTGGCTCCCGTAAAAAGATTTACATTGCCAAGACTAGAACTCTGTGCCGCACATTTAATGATAAAATTGGTGAAACGGCTGAAAGAAGTTTTTCACTTTCCAATCCACAGCACGTACTACTGGACCGATTCGGCTATAACTCTGTCCTGGATCCGATCCACAAGCTCCTCATTCAAAACCTTCGTCGCCAACCAATCATATATTCAAGAGCACAGCAAGATTGCGGAATGGCGCCACATATCCACCAATTTAAACCCGGCAGATATGATATCTCGAGGACTCACAAGCGCCCAGTTAATGTCATCGAAAACATGGTTTTCCGGACCAAGGTTTCTTCTAGAAAAACCATCCGCGTGGCCGAACAAAATCATAGCTCCAACAGAATTAAATGAAGAATTGCGGAATCAAAAGACAATTCTGACTACTACTCAGCAAACGTCCAGTATTTTAACATCCATTGATCATAGAAACTCATTCAGAACTCTGCAACACATTGTTGCTTATGTGTTACGGTTTGCGAGAAAAAGGCAAGAGAAAGGAATCAGTTTATATCCATATGAACTTGAAGAGGCACTCATCTTCATATTCAAACAAGTACAACAACGTGCATTTGAGTATGAATTGAAACAACTAACGACAAAGAAGACTGCCAATCTAAGTGACAGGGTAAAGTCGCTCACACCATGGTTAGATGACAAAGGGTTAATACGTGTCGGTGGAAGGATACAAGCTGCCGATGTACCATACGAAGCAAAACATCCAATTTTACTGCCAGACAAAGATGACATCGTCAAATTACTGTTAGCGCATATTCACGTTAAACATCTGCATGCTGGACCTCAAGCCTTATTAGCAATAACACGCCAACGATTCTGGCCAATAAATGGCAAGAGCAACGGTCAGACAATGCATACGCTGTTCCCGGCTGAGGCCAAGATTCTACAAGCAGATAATGGGAAACCTTCCAGCAGAGCGCGTACAATTCACCAGACCATTTCTTAACGTGGGGGTCGACTTTGGTGGACCATTTCAAATTCATTATAAGATTCGAGGCAAAAGACCAACAAAGGCATATATTTCTATTTTTATCTGCTTTGTCACAAAGGCAATACATTTAGAATTGGTGTCTGATTTAACTAAGGAAGCATTTATTGCAGCCCTTAAACGCTTTATCGGGAGAAGAGGGAAGCCATTAAAAATATTTTGTGACAACGCGACAAACTTTGTGGGGGCAAAAAACGAATTGAAAGATGTTCGTGAATTATTCACCGACAAACCATTTCAAGAGGAATTAGTAAGTTCCTGTTCAGACGAATATATTCAATGGAATTTTATTCCCCCCAGGACACCACATTTTGGAGGTCTGTGGGAGGCTGCAGTAAAGTCAGCCAAATACCACATTCGCTGCACGATTCTGAGTGCATCACTTACATACGAAGAGCTCAATACTCTGATAATTGAGATAGAAGCAGTGCTCAATTCACGCCCACTAACTCCACTATCATCCGATCCGAACGGTTTGCAGGCACTTACACCAGGGCATTTCTTGACCGGATCACCACTAACAGCGCTGGCAAATCCTCGAGAAGCAGACCGCCACACAACCTTGCTTAAAAGTTGGGAGGTCATCAAAGCAAAGCAAAACGAATTTTGGTATCGATGGAGCACCGAATATCTACAGCAGCTGCAAGAACGACAAAAATGGAAAAACCAGAAAGACGACGTGAAGGTCGGAGCTATGGTGCTTATCAAAACTGACACTATTTCACCTTTAAAGTGGCCACTTGGAAGAATCCTAGCAGTCAATACCGGACCTGACGGGTGTGTTAGAGTGGCAGCAATCAAAACAGAAAAGGGAATCATCAAACGAGCGATACACAATCTTTGCATACTTCCAGTGGAAGAGAAGGTAGCTGAAGAAAAATCTACTGAGCTACCGTCTACATCACCAAAACGATTGCCAGCAGCCACTTTGTTAGCAACAACTAACCCAACCACACCTACACTACCCATACTCCCAGTTGAAGCTAGCCAGAAGAAATTAACTGAAGAGAGATCTACTGAGCTACAACCAACATCATCAAAACGATTACCAGCGGTACCACTAACAAGTCAACCAAAAGTGGATCCGAAAAAGGTAATCCGTAAACGAACAAAGTGAACTCGATTTCTACCAATAAATCCAGCATGGCTTCAGGCTCCTTTCAAACCTCGCTCAGAAATCGTAAGATACTTACAACGCGCACAATCAGATGGTCCTGCAGCCAAACATCCAAGAACGGAAGACACCAAGAGGAATCCCTCTATTAAGAATGTTGTAAGTTTCTTGATATGTGTCTGTATAACACTACTTCCACTCGCGCAGGCAAACAAAACAAACCAATTTGTTGAAATCACACCATGGACGAGACCACCAATCGTGTACTTCGAAGATATAGCACGACTGTCAGTGCTAACAGACCAGTGGAATCTCATGGTATACTATAATTTAGAGGGATATTGGAAGGAAGAACACATGCTACAACAACAACTCGCTCAACTCCAAACTATTTGCGATGGGAGGACATTTGCTAGATACGAAAACTCCTGCAATACACTTATTCGACAATTCCGGCGGCATCTGGATACTATAGCAATCACCAATAGAATCATATGGCAAAGGAATGGTAACCACGCCAGAAACAAACGATCTCCATTTGACATCATCGGGACAGTATCAAATAAACTGTTCGGGATCCTTGACCAAGAATATGCCCAACACATGACTGCCACGATTAAGAAAATAGCCGATAATGAGAACCATATTCTAAACTTAATTAAAAATCAGACCTCCGTTATTGATTCCACCGAAAACATCATCCAAGCCGATCGAGAATTTTCAGACAAGCAGTTCTCTATAATCAATGACACGTTAACGGCACTGAAAGAACGAGTAAAAATCACGAATCAGGTTATATCCGAGCAGGAAATTCAAGAAAAATTTAATACCTTATCGATTCACACTACTTTAGTGATGATGCGATACCAGAGGACTCAAGACACACTTATCGAGATTTTAACTGAATGCCACCACCGAAAAATTCACCCACTATTACTCACACCAACACAGTTGCAGCAAGAATTGTCACTTATTCGAGAAAACCTACCTCCTGACGTGACTATACCAGGAACCCCCTCGCACGAAAATCTGTTACAGCTCTATAGCCTTATGACCGTCAGAGCCAGAGTGACACGAGAATATATACTATTCGACATAACCCTTCCTCTGGAAAACAAAGAAACACTTCAACTAGTAAAAACCGTACCACTTCCAATCAAGGTCAACGCTCATGATATGCAAATCGTGACTGCATCCGAATTCCTTGCTGTAAACCTTCATCGTGATCAGTACTACCTTATAAGTTCTGAAGAATTCTCAAAATGCACATTTACCGCAAACGGAACCCTGTTATGCAAAAAAAAACATCAGCTATTCAGCAAGGAGAAGGGACCCGCAATATGTGAGCTAGCAATTATCAACCAGCAATCAACATTGTCCGAAGAATGTGTACTAGAACCTGCATCATCAAAGTCTTGGATTCAGCTTCACGATCCAAACCAGTGGATATACGTTTTACAGCAAGAAAATGTTCTCAACATCGTTTGTGGTACTCACTCATTTCAGAGAATGTTATCTGGAATCGGACTATTAAAATTCAAATCACAATGTGTCATTAAGCACGATTTTACAACTATAGCTGCCCACAGTCACTTCATCAATCGACTAGAAGTCTCTTTCACTCCATCAACAGAGTTTAATCTTTCATTGGTAGAAAGTCATCTCAATCAACTCCAGTCCGTAGGATCGTTCGGTACGTTAAAAACAAGAAACCACACCGATGACATCTACTCCATAAAGCAAAGGCTCCAGCACATACAAGACCAACAGCAGCTACGAACAATTGAAGCTAAATCCACTAACGCTCATCAATACATCATAAGCTACCTGGCATTAGCTTCCATCTGTGTGTTTACTACAATCTACATCTTGAAACACAAATACAGCCATCGAAACTCACCTCATGCAGACCTACCACCAGAACCAACACCAAGGAGGTCAAATTACCAGTTAAGAGCACAACACCTTGAAAGTGCTTTCAACGGGCGGGAGAATGTATGATCGTATCAACACCCCACACGGTCGATCACCTATCGACATTGCACGCGTTTCCGGTGCGCCCATCACCTGCAGGTGCATGCAGGTCAATTTAATGTTAATCAAGTAAATTTAATGCTTAGTCAATTTAATGCTAACTACTGCACAGTTCAATAAGATCTTTTACCTGCACGCGCATCCGGCGTACTGGTCAATGTAGCAATACATCAATTTGTCGACGCACATTTTTTATCAGCATAATTGTACAATAAAAGAAGCTAAAATAAAGATTGTTATTCATGCGGAGAAATTAAGCCTTTTAATCAAGTTCAGCGTGAGGCTGCGTTGGACACCATTTTAGTAATTATAAAAAGTTTGAATTTCAAAAGACGAAGTTTAAACAACGTGTTTAGTCCTAAAATCTCCATTCTCACTTGCATGTCTTAGAATCGCTTACCTTGCGATTCAACTTTATTTCGTTCAACAGAACACCCCTTTCATTAAGACATGCACAACTCGCTCTTCCCTACTAGCCGCAAACATCCTTTCCCAATCCATTCCTTTTAGCTGCATACCCTATAGCTTACCTCTTCGGTAGCTTCCCTTTTGTGTTGTCGTCAGAGCTTTTTGGCTCTGGGTGCAACCCTGAGGCTGACCTCGGATTACAGGAACTGATGGTTTACCGCCATTCCTGTCCAGGTTATCCGAAGGGCCCCTGCCCCACTTTATGCCAGGAAGCTATCCGCAAACCAGTTTCAATTTCATGTCTGGTTCAGGTTCGTCCTTTGGCTCGAGTCTGGTTCAAGCTGTGGTGGATTACGTAAGGTTTTGCGTGGCGCTGCCGACACGTCCCTGCAGCTTGGCCAGACTTAGACCAAATGATGGATCTGAGTCAGCCAGCAACATAGTTGTTTTGATTTCCCAACTCCTCTCTTTCGTTGGATTTCGGGAGGGGCAGACAGTCCTCCATATTGGGCGTTTTCCCTTCAGAAAGTGACCCAAATCAAGCTTTATTTTGCTTAATATTCGACTTAATCTTTAACGTAAATTTTCATATCTTATCTGGTTGGAAAATTTCATCCCGTAGTACCGAGTACTATAATTCAATCTTTCATGTAAAGTTTCATTTCTTTTCGAATCATTGCTGCAGGCATGTTGTAGTACATCTAGCAGAGCACGTTCAAAAAACTTAATGCCCCTCACGTCCCCAAGTGAACTTAATGGCGAGCGGTTATGTGAACCTGAAACTTAAAATTGAATTGCTAAGAACAGTGTTGCGAGATCGATTGTTTATGGTTGTAGTGAAATGCATTGTTTGAGGTGCCTCCGAAGACACAAAGTGAAAACACCAATCAAAAGTGAAATGATACGATACTTGTGAGGATTGCACAATTCAAAAATAGACAATGCTCTGATGCTATGTTTCTTGCAGCGTGATGTTGAATTACAATGTGTACGGTTTCGAGTGACATTACAGTGAATTCCGGTCTAATTCACTTTGTTGTCAGGATTCACAATAGTCGATCAATTCCATATGAGGATATTATATTGTATCTCACTTTCGTGCTGCAAGGTAGATTTTCTGATAATTCTTCAAACATATTGTGGCTGTACGATTCAAACTCTATCCCTCGAAGACCTAAACATTCCTTGTAATGTTTGCAGGCACATGTGTAAGTAAACGGCATAGGCAATTGTTTGTGTAGAATATGACGTCTTGCGCGTTCGATAGTTCCCTCGGCGAAAAAAATCCAGTTGCAACGCGTGATAGCGATGTACAATATGGTCTATTGTTCGGATCGCGGAAGAAATACGTATTAACATCATGAAGTAATTACGATTTAACACCAGGTGATATGGCCTGGCTGGCCGATGAGTGAATAGTTTTTGGATTTTTAAATTCTTCACGGGAGGGACATTGGCCACTCTTCTTTTGGTTGTTTTTTTTGGTATGTTTCAGACCAATGTCAGTGGGTGGAGGACCCCAGACCATCGGAGGTCAGGGCTCCGCCACCATCAAGGGCCCGGGGCTGTCTGCCTCACCTGGGCTGCTGCGAAAGAGAGGCAGTATTTCTCCCCTTTTCCCTCTTGAAATTTTCTAGTTGGCTCCGTGTGTCGTCACGAGCGCTGGGTCTGGCTTGCCAGCCCATGCAGTAGAGCCATGGGTGGATTCCTGAACGGAATAAAGCCCCCTGCTTCCCTCGGTATATTCTGTTACGCCAGCGAATATAGGTATAAAAAGGAAAGGGGAAAAAGAAATGTATATAAATATTTGAGTTGCGAAATCAATAAGAGTATAATTTAAGTAGATAGATGTATTAAGAACATATGTAAAAAGAAGTAGGCATAAAAGAGTAAGAAAATATTTGAATTGCGAATTCCGGAACAGTATAATTTAAGTAGATAGGTGTATAAAGAACATATGTAAAAAAGGAATAGGCATAAAAGAATAGGAGAATATTTGAATTGCGAATTCCGGAACAGTAGAATTTAAGTCGATGATAAAGAAATTATGAAATATACATGATACATCAGATATCGATGCAACATGGGCGCCTCAGAGTGCTCTAGGTTTGTCCTCTACCAGGTCGCACCATCGCCGACGATACGATCAAGACGAGCGACGACGGCTCGATCCAATAAACTACAAACGTAACCTAAACAGGGGGCAAGGCTCCCAGGGCTGGAACCACCAAACTAACCCGACGCGGTCACACTCTTCAGCGAACGAACACTCCATAGGAACAAAACTAATCACGAGACCGACGACGAATCCACAGCGAAATTAAGGGTCGTAATCGTACTAGGACAGGTCTTACGAGCCGCACACCCGGGACGAAATGTAAACAAGAGGATACCAACTGACAGCTGGAATGGCAACATGGCGCCAGGAAGCGACATGAGCACCCCGAGTGGCCAGTGGATTTAGGGTGCGTTCCGATAGTCACTGATCGTACGGCGAAACGAACTGCGAGAAAATATACGCAGCAATGTCAATGAAACAAAGGCGTTGGGCCAATGCACCGGCCAACGTAATGAATAGGAGGTCGCGACAACGACATTTTAAATATCGCAGAAGCGGTTGCAGATATCATCAGTGAAGGTTTCGCGGCAAGTCGACGGGGACTAGAGAGTTCTCTTCTATCGGAACAAGGGTGAGACTCGGACGCATTGGCGTAAGCTCCTGATTAATAGATTCTTTCTTTTCTTCCTGGTTATTGACGACGAGAAAAATCGTACTGGCGATCAAGTGGAGCAGAGTTTCAACCGCAGCGAAAGAATCGAAGTAGCATCGAGAAGTAAAATCAACGGCGGCAATTGTACGATAGCTTGGGAGAGTGCACTGAATAGTTGAATGCGGTGAATTTTGAGCAAAACGGGCGAGCGTCGGCGAAGAATCATCATTGTACGCAGCATAGTATATCCGCGTCCAACCAACGGCGGCAGTAATTCGTCGATTCGGGGAAGCACCAATTAAATGGAAATTGTGGTCGAAACGAGCGAGGACCGGCGAAGAAACATCATTGTACGCAGCATCGAATATTGTCGTCCAACCAACGGCGGCAGTAATACGTCGATTCGGGGAAGCACCAATTAAATGGAAATTGTGGTCGAGACGAGCGAATGTCGGCAAAGAAACACCAGCGCACGTAGCATCGAATTTCGACGTCCAACCAACGGCGGCAGTGATACGTCGCTTCGGGGAAGCACCGAGTAGGCAGCAATTGCGATTGGAAGAGCGAGCGTTGGCAAACGCATTTTGTGGGGAAAGGTACGAAGGTAGGATAAGTTTTTCTTATGTTAGGTTAGTAAAATTAGTGTAAAGTGAGATAGGTAATGCGGCGCCGTCGGTAGGTGTAAGAGTAGAACGAATAGTGATCAATAAAACTGTTATAACGTGTAATCGCTGGTGTTTCTTTTTGTGCCCTTCTGGCAGGATCGTGGTGAGAATATCGGTTGCTTATAGCGGGAACTTATAAATCGCAAGAGTGAAGTACGCCGCCGTCAATTTCTCGCTTCTAGACGGTGGCTTCAAAGACAGTGTCGGTTGTGTATCTAAAGCGAGTGGCGCCTATATTTTACACCCCAATTTCCACGGGAGGTAAGCCGACCGAAACTGTCCCCTTTTCACTCCATCGGGAGGCTAAGGGTTATAGGCGTGTTACAGGAGAAATAACAGTAACAATTCATATACCAGTTTGCGGCTACTATATAATGAGGGATGAATTATAAGTAGCATCCCGTTTTCCTGGAGAGCTAACCAACTCCATATTTTCATGGAACCACCCCAGCCGCAGCGAGCTAGCAAAGCGGCACCCCAGCATCCGTCGGCGTTGGTTAATGGGTTCTCCGCTAATGCGGACGAGAGGCCTTCACTGCCATTTCTAGCGTACCCTGCTCTCGGGGCAATTCTTTTTTTTAAATTTGCCTTCTGAATGGCAACAGCCATTCCACTTTACACCGTAGCCTTCTCAGTTCAGGACTTCGGTCTGGTTCTGAGTTGTGCTAAGGTGGCCTCAACAACTTTAAATTCGCTACAAATGGCGCCCAACGTGGGGCCCGAAAACTTTTTTTTGGGTAGCCCCACCCATGTGAGAAAATAGTTTATGACTTTCGACTCATACTCCTTACCAGATTTAACGTGTTTTGTCCTAAAATCTCCATTCTCACTTGCATATCGTAGAATCGCTTCCCTTGCGATTCAAATTTATTTCGTTCAACAGAACACCCCTCTCATTAAGACATACACAGCTCGCTCTTTCCTACTAGCCGCAAACATCCTTTCCCAATCCATTCCTTTTAGCTGCATACCCTATAGCTTACCTCTTGGGTAGCTTCCCTTTTATGTTGTCGGCAGAGCTTTTTGGCTCTGAGTGCAACCCTGAGGTTGAGCTCGGATTACAGGAACTGATGGTTTATCGCCCTTCCTGTCCAGGTCATCCGAAGGGCCCCTGCCCCACTTAATGCCAGGAAGCTATCCGCAAACCAGTTTCAATTTCATGTCTGGTTCAGGTTTGGCCTTTGGCTCGGGTCTGGTTCAAGCTGTGGTGGATTACGTAAGGTTTTGCGTGGCGCTGCCGACACGTCCCTGCAGCTTGGCCAGACTTATACCAAATGATGGATCTGAGTCAGCCAGCAACATAGTTGTTTTTATTTCCCAACTCCTCTCTTTCGTTGGATTTCGGGAGGGGCAGACAGTCCTCCATATTGAGCGTTTTCCCTTCAGAAAGTGACCCAAATCAAGCTTTATTTTGCTTAATATTCGACTTAATCTTTAACGTAAATTTTCATATCTTATCTGATTGTAAAATTTCATCCCGTAATACCGAGTACTATAATTCAATCTTTCATGTAAAGTTTCATTTCTTTGTGTATCAGCCAGCCAGCCAGCGAACCTGATTGGGGAGGTCCGAACGGATGCCAACCCAATAATAAGGCCGCACTTTATTGGAATTTTATTTTTTAAATTTTGTTACTTAAATTTTCGAACCAACTTCATTTTTAATTTATATCTCTAATAGTTATTAGTTAAGGGGGGGGGGGGGGGTTTGTCAGAAGCGGCACCCCAGCATCCGTCGGGGTTGGTTAATGGGTACTCCGCGAATGCGGACGAGAGGCCTTCACTACCATTTCTAGGGTACCCTGCTCTCGGGGCAATTCTTTTTTTTAAATTTGCCTTCTGAATGGCAATAGCCATTCCACTTTACACCGTAGCCTTCTTAGTTCAGGACTTCGGTCTGGTTCTGAGTTGTGCTAAGGTGGCCTCTACAACTTTAAATTCGCTACAAATGGCGCCCAACGTGGGGCCCGAAAACTTTTTTTTTGGGTAGCCCCACCTATGTGAGAAAATAGTTTGACTTTCGACTCATACTCCTTAACAGATTTAAAGTGTTTAGTCCTAAAATCTCCATTCTCACTTGCATGTCTTAGAATCGCTTCCCTTGCGATTCAACTTTATTTCGTTCAACAGAACACCCCTTTCATTAAGACATGCACAGCTAGGTCTTCCCTACTAGCCGCAAACATCATTTCCCAATCCATTCCTTTTAGCTGCATACCCTATAGCTTACCTCTTGGGTAGCTTCCCTTTTGTGTTGTCGTCAGAGCTTTTTGGCTCTGGGTGCAACCTTGAGGTTGACCTCGGATTACAGGAACTGATGGTTTACCGCCATTCCTGTCCAGGTCATCCGAAGGGCCCCTGCCCCACTTTATGCCAGGAAGCTATCCGCAAACCAGTTCAATTTCATGCCTGGTTCAGGTTCGGCCTTTGGCTCGGGTCTGGTTCAAGCTGTGGTGGATTACGTAAGGTTTTGCGTGGCGCTGCCGACACGTCCCTGCAGCTTGGCCAGACTTAGACCAAATGATGGATCTGAGTAAGCCAGCAACATAGTTGTTTTGATTTCCCAACTCCTCTCTTTCGTTGGATTTCGGGAGGGGCAGACAGTCCTCCATATTGGGCGTTTTCCCTTCAGAAAGTGACCCAAATCAAGCATTATTTTGCTTAATATTCGACTTAATCTTTAACGTAAATTTTCATATCTTATCTGATTGTAAAATTTCATCCCGTAATACCGAGTACTATAATTCAATCTTTCATGTAAAACTTCATTTCTTTTCGAATCATTGCTGCAGGCATGTTGTAGTACATCTAGCAGAGCACGTTCAAAACACTTAATGCTCCTCACGTCCCCAAGTGAACTTAATGGCGAGCGGTTATGTGAACCTGAAACTTAAAATTGAATTGCTAAGAACAGTGTTGCGAGATCGATTGTTTATGGTTGTAGTGAAATGCATTGTTTGAGGTGCCTCCGAAGACACAAAGTGAAAACACCAATCAAAAGTGTAATGATACGATACTTGTGAGGATTGCACAATTCAAAAGTAGACAATGCTCTGATGTTATGTATTGCAGCGTGATGTTGAATTACAATGTGTGCGGTTTCGAGTGACATTACAGTGAATTCCGGTCTAATTCGCATTGTTGTCAGGATTCACAATAATCAATCAATTCCATATGAGGATATTAAATTGAATCTCACTTTCGTGCTGCAAGGTAGATTTTCTGATAATTCTTCAAACATATTGTGGCTGCACATGTTTAAGTAAACGGCATAGGCAATTGTTTGTGTAGAATATGACGTCTTGCACGTTCGATAGTTCCCTCTGCGAAAAAAATCCAGTTGCAACGCGTGATAGCGATGTACAGTATGGTCTATTGTTCGGATCGCGGAAGAAATACGTATTAACATCATGAAGTGATTACGATTTAACACCAGGTGATATGGCCTGGCTGGCCGATGAGTGAATAGTTTTTGGATTTTTAAATTCTTCAAGGGAGGGACATTGGCCACTCTTCTTTGAGTTGTTTTTTTGGTATGTTTCAGACCAATGTCAGTGGGTGGAGGACCCCAGACCATCGGAGGTCAGGGCTCCGCCACCATCGAGGCCCGGGGCTGTCTGCCTCACCTGGGCTGCTGCGAAAGAGAGGCAGTATTTCTCCCCTTTTCCCTCTTGAAATTTTCTAGTTGGCTCCGTGTGTCGTCACGAGCGCTGGGCATGGCTTGCCAGCCCATGCAGTAGAGCCATGGGTGGATTCCTGAACGGAATAAAGCCCCCTACTTCCCTCGGTATATTCTGTTACGCCAGCGAATATAGGTATAAAAAGGAAAGGGAAAAAAAGAAATGTAGATAAATATTTCAATTGCGAAATCAATAAGAGTATAATTTAAGTAGATAGATGTATTAAGAACATATGTAAAAAGAAGTAAGCATAAAAGAGTAAGAAAATATTTGAATTGCGAATTCTCGAACAGTATAATTTAAGTAGATAGGTGTATAAAGAACATATGTAAAAAAGGAATAGGCATAAAAGAATAGGAGAATATTTGAATTGCGAATTCCGGAACAGTAGAATTTAAGTCGATGATAAAGAAATTATGAAATATACATGATACATCAGATATCGATGCAACATGGGCGCCCCGGAGTGCTCTAGGTTTGCCCTCTACCAGGTCGCGCCATCGCCGATGATACGAACAAGACGATGATACGAACAGAAGCGACGACGGCTCGACCCAATAAACTACAAACGTAACCTAAACAGCGGGGGCAAGGCTCCCAGGGCTGGAATCACCAAACTAACCCGACGCGGTCACACCCTTCAGCGAACGTACACTCCATAGGAACAAAACTAATCACGAGACCGACGACGAATCCACAGCGAAATTAAGGGTCGCAATCGTACTAGGACAGGTCTTACGAGCCGCACACCCAGGACGAAATGTAAACAAGAGGATACCAACTGACAGCTGGAATGGCAACATGGAGCCAGGCAGCGACATGAGCACCCCGAGCGGCCAGTGAATTTAGGGTGATAGTCACTGAACGAACTGCGAGAAAATATACGCAGCAATGTCAATGAAACAAAGGCGTTGGGCCAATGCACCGGCCAACGTAATGAATAGGAGGTGGCGACAACGACATTTTGAATATCGCAGAAGCGGTTGCAGATATCATCAGTGAAGGTTTCGCGGCAAGTCGACGGGGACTAGAGAGTTCTCTTCTATCGGAACAAGGGTGAGACTCAGACGCATTGGCGTAAGCTCCTGATTAATAGATTCTTTCTCTTCTTCCTGGTTATTGACGACGAGAAAAATCTTACTGGCGATCAAGTGGAGCAGAGTTTCAACCGCAGCGAAAGAATCGAAGTAGCATCGAGAAGTAAAATCAACGGCGGCAATTGTACGATAGCTTGGGAGAGTGCACTGAATAGTTGAATGCGGCAAATTTTGCGCAAGACGGGCGAGCGTCGGCGAAGAATCATCATTGTACGCAGCATAGTATATTGGCGTCCAACCAACGGCGGCAGTAATTCGTCGATTCGGGGAAGCACCAATTAAATGGTAATTGTGGTCGAAACGAGCGAGGACCGGCGAAGAATCATCATTGTACGCAGCATCGGATATTGTCGTCCAACCAACGGCGGCAGTAATACGTCGATTCGGGGAAGCACCAATTAAATGGAAATTGTGGTTGAGACGAGCGAATGTCGGCAAAGAAACACCAGCGCACGTAGCATCGAATTTCGACGTCCAACCAACGGCGGCAGTGATACGTCGCTTCGGGGAAGCACCGAGTAGGCAGCAATTGCGATTGGAAGAGCGAGCGTTGGCAAACGCATTTTGTGGGAAAGGTACGAAGGTAGGATAAGTTTTTCTTATGTTAGATTAATAAAATTAGTGTAAAGTGAGATAGGTAACGCGGCGCCGTCGGTAGGTGTAAGAGTAGAACGAATAGTGATCAATAAAACTGTTATAACGTGTAATGGCTGGTGTCGCTTTTTGTGCCCTTCTGGCAGGATCGTGGTGAGAATATCGGTTGCTTATAGCGGGGACTTATAAATCGCAAGAGTGAAGTACGCCACCGTCAATTTCTCGCTTCTAGACGGTGGCTTCAAAGACAGTGTCGGTTGTGTATCTAAAGCGAGTGGCGCCTATATTTTACACCCCAATTTCCACGGGAGGTAAGCCGACCGAAACTGTCCCCTTTTCACTCCATCGGGAGGCTAAGGGTTATAGGCGTGTTACAGGAGAAATAACAGTAACAATTCATATACCAGTTTGCGGCTACTATATAATGAGGGATGAATTATAAGTAGCATCCCGTTTTCCTGGAGAGCTCACCAACTCCATATTTTTGGGTAGCCCCACCCATGTGAGAAAATAGTTTATGACTTTCGACTCATACTCCTTACCAGATTTAACATGTTTTGTCCTAAAATCTCCATTCTCACTTGCATGTCTTAGAATCGCTTCCCTTGCGATTCAACTTTATTTCGTTCAACAGAACACCCCTTTCATTAAGACATGCACAGCTCGCTCTTCCCTACTAGCCGCAAGCATCCTTTCCCAATACATTCCTTTTAGCTGCATACCCTTTAGCTTACCTCTTGGGTAGCTTCCCTTTTATGTTGTCGGCAGAGCTTTTTGGCTCTGGGTGCAACCCTGAGGTTGACCTCGGATTACAGGAACTGATGGTTTACCGCCATTCCTGTCCAGGTCATCCGAAGGGCCCCTGCCCCACTTTATGCCAGGAAGCTATCCGCAAACCAGTTTCAATTTCATGTCTGGTTCAGGTTCGGCCTTTGGCTCGGGTCTGATTCAAGCTGTGGTGGATTACGTAAGGTTTTGCGTGGCGCTGCCGACACGTCCCTGCAGCTTGGCCAGACTTAGACCAAATGATGGATCTGAGTCAGCCAGCAACATAGTTGTTTTTATTTCCCAACTCCTCTCTTTCGTTGGATTTCGGGAGGGGCAGACAGTCCTCCATATTGGGCGTTTTCCCTTCAGAAAGTGACCCAAATCAAGCTTTATTTTGCTTAATATTCGACTTAACCTTTAACGTAAATTTTCATATCTTATCTGATTGTAAAATTTCATCCCGTAATACCAAGTACTATAATTCAATCTTTCATGTAATGTTTCATTTTTTTTTGTATCAGCCAGCTAGCCAGCGAACCTGATTGGGGAGGTTCGAACGGGTGCCAACCCAATAATAAGGCCGCACTTTATTGGAATTTTTTTTTAAAGTTTTGTTACTTAAATTTTCGAACCAACTTCATTTTTAATTTATATCTCTAATAGTTATTAGTTATTAGTTAAGGGGGGGGGGTGGTTTTGTCAGAAAATCAATTTTTTTTTTAGTGACTAGTGTATAGTGACTCAGGAGTGACCATACAATATTTCAGGTCGATCCGAGCAAAATTAACGAAGTTTTCGGCTTAACAATACAAATAACTCAAATTCATATTTTCGCTCAAATCGCGTGTTATAGCGTTCCTTTCATAGCGCTGCTTTATTAGCCGCGCGCAGCCCTCATATACGTAATAGTAGTCTTCCCACTCTTTCCACACCTGTCTGTGCTATATTTGTGTAAAAACACTTATATATGTTACTTGTAGAATTATACATTCATTTCACCGAGCAGTTACGGTACACGTGTTTCGTAATTTTTCACGCACTTTTGTTGCACAGTTAAAATTTTAAAACGCGTTTTTTGAGGAAATTGATTATTCAAGTCGGTGAGACATGTAACTCGAAAACTACCCGACCGATCTTTCTTAAATTTTGCACACTATTTCTGTAGGTAATTTTCTAGGTAACGCTGTCGAGATATTTTTTTTCTTGCTTTGTTTTTATTTTTATGGAATTTTTTACAACTGAAAACAGAAATTTCGAAAAAAAAATTTCCGTTTTTTTCGTTATTTTTTACTTCAAACTTATACCAAAAATTAAATAATCTAGATATTTGAAAAAACTCGACAGCGTTACCTCAAAAAACTCATAAACTAACGAAATATTTTTGGTGTTTTTGTTTACTATGATCCAGTCATTAGTTATGTGTCTCACCGCAACTCTTTTTCCTGAACGAAAATGTCAAATTCATGTCACGAGCTTAATTTTCGATATTGTTCAATAAATTTTTTTTGGATACTCTTCGAAGGTTGTTCTTTACTGTAGGTATTATCCCAATCAAGTTACTGTTAACAGTTTTCTAAAAAAAAAATCTTAAAAATGGGTATAAAATGTGCTGCTCTGACCATACCTCGAAAGCCTCATCCATATCCGACAATCTTTCTGAAACCGCCGGAGTGCGCTCTCTAGTGCATCGTGAAATAGGCGGTCTACAACAACAAATCTCGGAACTGCAGAGCGGCATGCGCGTGATGTTGGAGCGCATGGCTGAGCTTGCCCTTCCGTCACAGTCGGGAAATGTGTCGTCACCTAGACTTAACCCGCGGGCACAGTCGTTCGTGCCCGTACAAAGGTCTCATTCACCCTGCACCCCTCGCGGCAATGCTGTGCAATTTCACCATGATAAGGTGGCCAGCATCATTAGTGGATGGGGATTAAAATATTCAGGCAGGGAGTCTTTGTTACCAGTGGAGGTATTTATATATCGAATTGCTGCTGTAACGAGACAAACATTGACCAGCAATTTCAACCTGTTGTGTCAGCATATACATCTATTGTTTACAGGACCAGCTGCTGATTGGTTCTGGCGATTCCACCGGTCTCGTCGCGAGTTCGGATGGCGGGATTTGGAGGCGGCCTGAGCGATCATTTCGAGGATCGCTACACGGATGCCGACCTGATGGAGTGCATTCGAGGAAGGAAACAGCGAGACCGAATTTTCACTTCCGAAATTGTCACTACCATCAAACCTCACCATGTGCCAAAACGTTCAACATCGGCCCCTACTCTAGGCTCAAATCTGGTCACATTGGAGCGCTCACTGTTCTTGGCCATCTTCCGCGCTTCTCAATCATCGGGCCGCTTCGTAAGTTCACTGCAAAGGCCGTAGAGGAGATCCTCAGGAAGAGGGCATTTCATCTGTTTGGAGTTTCCGAAATAATTATGTCGGACAATGGTGTGCAATTTCGGTCGTCGACATTTAAGTCTCTCTTGAACGAATTCGGTTTCTGCCACACTTTTATCGCCGTATATTCCCCGCAGGCGAACGCCTCTGAAAGACTAAATAGGTCCATACTGGCGGCGATTCGCGCATATTTGGATCCTGCGAAGAAAGAATGGGACACTAAACTCTCGGACATATCTTGCACTCTGCGCTCTTCCCCACATTCTACTATAGGAACCTCCCATTATGCAGCCGTGTTTGGGCAGCCCATGGTGACCCATGGCAAAGTCTATGCCCTCCTTCGTCAACTACACCTTTTGGAGGAGCCCGAGAACACGCTGCCACCTCACGACCACCTGGCCATCTTACGCCAGCAAATCCGCGACCTCAACACCAAAGCTCAAGGCCGCAATACCAAAGCCTACAATTTTAGTTCCAGGTTGGTCTCGTACCAGCCTGGCGAAGTAGTTTACAGGCGCAACTTCCGGCAAAGTGGCGCAGCCGCGCACTATAATGCAAAGCTGGACCGGAAGTTCCTACCTACCAAGTTAGTTAAGAAGATCTGGGGAGCATACTACTAGCTCGCCGATCAAAATGGACGTTCAGTGGGCATCTTTCACGCGAAAGACATCACTAAGTGATAAGCCCACTAGGTTCACCCGTTCACGGTCTGTTACGAAATTTTATTTGGGATCGTCCATTCGCGCCTATTTCAGGTGTCACTCCTGCCATATTGTAGATGTATCGGAAGTACGTTCACAGAGTTCACCATTCCTTCCTCAGAAGATACTTCCACTATTGAGCCTGTACACATTTGCTCACGACATTCCTCCTTAACATTTCTCTTAATTTCTCTTGTCACTAGTTCACGTTTTCTTTTATAAAGGGTTTGAATGATAGAAGGCATGATCACCAGTTCACGTCATGGTCCATTCACAACTACATCCATCCTTTAGCCCTTTCCACGCACTTGCCGTTGTGGAAAGAGCTGGGTTGTAGCATCCTACACTTTTCTCAACTGGGAAACGCGCTTGCTACTTTTGTCTGAGAAGTTTCACGTCTCAAGGACAAAAGTACAAGCGAGCAACATGAAATTCGAAAACATGTTACCGCTAGTTAACTGTTTCTTATTTTTCAAAATTTCAAGCTGTGGCAATGCGCTCGACAGATCTGGGCAGTCGTTGGATACTCGTGGCGAGGCCAGAAGAGAGACTCACCGAGAGACCGCAAACTAAATATATAGACAGTTGAAAGTGTATAATATTGAGTTGCATTATAACCCAGACGCGTGTTTTATCATTTGGAACAAATGTTCCATTTGTATGATAAACAGGTTCGTTCTTCTGCACGTGCTAGTCGAGTCACCCCAATAAATTCCTTGTCGCTTCGGAGCAGTGGAGTGATTTTAGTCCGATTTACTATAAGAGATTGGAATTAGTGCGTAGATTTGGCCATTTGGTAGACTACATTCGCTGCACTTTATGGTTATCGCATGTCTGCTCTATGTTCGCGGTACCGTGTATTGCTTCGAGCCAGCCGCTGTACAGATTCTGGCATGGAGAGTTGTTCGAAAGTCGTGGCCGGAGGTGGTCGAGGAGTCGGTCTGATGCTCGCGGCGAGCTCAGTCGGGAATACAAGTGCACCATAATTAAAAGCACATAGATCGCGCTTGAAGTGTTCCTCAGAAAGATACTGTGAATAGAAACAATAGAATCAACATTCGTCAAGAATGCGGATACATGAAACTAAGTTTTTCGCTGTGTAACACGGAAAGTGAGTCTTGACTGTGTGCGGCAGTCGAAGTCGTTTGTCCTAAATTGCGTCACCCAGGCCATTAGTTAATCGATTTTCGCTCCGATGCGAAATTGTAACTAAAATTTCACGTGAAATTTCGAGTTTTTTTGGGCTCGCGGGCATCGTTAGTTATTTTTCACGTCCATGCTGAATCGATGCAAAATGATGTTGATTTCCTAGTACATCTAGCAGAGCACGTGAATACAGCAGGTTCAACACACTTAATGCCCCTCGCGTCCCCACGTGTACTTTTCATTTGGGATTGAATGCCGAGTAGGATGAAAAGACTCGCGCAACTATTTGCGTCTGTTTAAAGCTCTCGAGTAGGCAGCATCTCCGCTTTTGGAGCACGACACACGCTGCCTATCACCCAAATCTCCATTATCCCATGAAACGTTTGCTTAATGGCGAACGGTGATGTGAATCTGAAACTTAAAATTGAATTGCTAAGACCAGTGTTGCGAGATCGGTTGTTTATGGTTGTTGTTTAACATTAAGTTCACTTACACATGATTAAATATTAATAAATATGCAATGTTAAATGTTCTACATTAAGTTCGCTTACACATGATTGATTATTAATATATATACCATGTTCAATATTAAATCATAAATAGGTTACAAAGAATAAGTTCGTTTTTGTTTACATATCATATGTACGTAAAGCAATTCAAGTTGTCACCAATTGTTGCATTTTAATAAGTTTGCAAATGTTATGATTAACTCAGGCTCACGAGCTATTATTGCTGAAATAGTGTTCTACTCACCTGCATTTTTGTAACTATGCATAAAATTCGTGTCAGTGAGTTATGCTTACATTGTAGAAAGTAAGATTGTCAATGTACTATAAATTAGACTATGCTAAGGAAAATAAATCACTTTTCAATCGATCTTTTGTGTATTCACTTGAGGTGTTTGATAAGTAGCATCACGGTTTAAGTGCCGTTGTTGCAATAAATAGATCAACAGTAGATTATTTATAACTTGTTACTGTTTAAGTGCCGTCAATACTTTGTCATAATCAGTTGGTTGTTTTTTAAAGCAGATTTCTTCTGTTTTAACAGACTAGTGTATCGGTAAAAGTGCCGAGGACATTAGATTCTTCGTGCATCCCGGTTAATGTGCCGACGGATACAGCTAAGGTGGAAACTTCCGTTTCATCTTAACATTGGTGACCCCGAAAACAAGTAGCTGATTCCAATAAACACGCGATTTGTTGTCATTAAATTTCCATCGAGATATTAAGAACTAAGAATTCCATTTACTTATTGGCTTATTATTTATAGGCAGTTTAAAGCACCGTACCAGAGTACCATAACAGAGCCACCCAGTCAAAATAAATTATTATATATGGTGGAATCGACACAAATCATTGTTCCCATGGCAAGCAGCATGGAAGAACTCGCACATAAGCAAGACGAGTTAGGAAAGGTTCTTCAAGAAATTATTAAAAATTTCAAAAAGGACACAGCTTCCAGGAAAACTCGCACATATTATAAAGAAAGACTACGGCGTCTTGAGGGGGCATGGAAAAATTTCAATGCCACGGACACTGAAATAAGAGAATTACCTAGAACAGCGAAAAACCATCCATATTTTACAACGCAATATTATGATACTATTGCCGAACTCTATAAGGAGTACAAAAGCTATTTTTCCTTGGAAATAGAAAATTTTGAACCAGAATTTGCTAAATCTAATGCAAAAAACACCTTCGAAGAGAAAGAATATAGCATCCAGTAATTTCAATTGAAATTACTGGACCCATTATTTCGACGCACACTGTCCCGTGCTCGAAATTGCTACCTTTATTTCAATTCGGAACGGTTTTAAACATCGTCCGATTTGAAAAATAACAAGGTGCAGCAAGTCCTACGTGACCTTGTTATTGTAATTTCGAGGCGAGCGTAAATCCAACGGGATCTTGCTCGCTCGTCTCGAAATTGATATTGCGATTCGAGACGGTCTTTGGTAGATCGTGGCCGCCGCGGGTTGAATGAGAGACGGAGCCGAGGCTGCACACGCGAGACCGCGGAGAGGGGTGCCTGGTTTCTAGAAGGAACATGATGTGAAAACCGCGTGCTAACACATCACGAAGTGACGAGTGTTTTCTTAGATGGCATAGAGGTTGAATTCGAGAGTGTCAACGAAATCGCAATGAACGTGCGCGCACAATAGATGTCGGTGAAAAGTTCCGTTGTTTTCGGCCAGTGTGGTGTGAATAAATGGAATCTTAACCTAGAGTTAAAACAGAATTTTGCGAAGGGGGCTGCGCGAGGTCGCGATATTTAAAACGTGGTTGTTTCTATTAGTACAGTGTTGAGATTAATGGTGTTAATAGTGTTGAGTTTATGATCAGTGCAAGCCATTCTCAACTGGAAAACCAAGAAAATTTCCTTGTCTTGTTATTTTGGAGACTGTGGATATATAATTACCCATAAATAAAGTCCTTTCGGGTAGTGTAATGTGAAATTGAAACTTGCCAAATAAATTAAGTTCTGCCGCGCGATTTACAGTGCCATAAGCGAATTAATCTGGTGTCTATCGTAGTGGAGACGATAAGATAAATTGTTTTGAATTGTGGATTATGAGAAATTCGTCGCTGGAAAAGATGTCATGCTAGATTCGCCCGCACGCGATTGATACCGCCGAGCGAGAAAAAATACAAGGCAAAGTGTGAGTGCCAGAAAAACCATTGCAAATGTTTAGTGGCGATTTACATTCAAAGTTAAACAAAAAGTGGAGTTACTTGAAACCCTAACTGGCTTTGAAACTAACAATAAGCTTACAATTAAAAATAGTTTAGGACAAAACGTTTTCGGGGCCGTCGAAGATAATGACTGTTGAAGGAAGTTTCGGCACCGCCTGGCAATGCGATTGGTACCATCGAGCAGGAATAGTCGGTTTGTATTCCACAGTGTAAAAGTCGTAATAATCTTGGTGACGCTGTTTTAAGAATTGAAGGTCAGTTTGTACATTTACAATGAGGTTGCATTTCAGGTAGTCTCATTAACTGGCGAACCAATTGGAAAAATCTCGAAACAGTGGTTTGGTCTTGTCCGGGAAATGTTTACAGATGCTGACTATGTTGGTATCTCATTCCATTTAGATGTGGATGTGAAAATGAAAGCGGTTCTGCTGGGAGCCTGTTTTTTATTTATCGATGCGATGCTCTTCGAAACGCAAGCCAATCGTGAACGGATCGTCCAGGCATGTTCTAAACTTAAAGCTCCAGCAGGCATGAACAAATTTTACTGTCATTCAATGCGCACAACAAGCGCATAAACAGGCACTGAATAGGAAAAGATCTTTATTTCGAACAAAATATTACATAAACGCTTAATGTATTCAAGAACTGTTCTATTATCTCAAACAAAATATTAATATGATCGCTTTGATTACTATGACGCAAATTGAAAGTGCAACGATACGCATACAAAAGCATATTTTCAATCACCAGTGCATAAATGGAAATTGAATGATATATTTTTGGTATTAAATACTGTAATAGTTATAACCTTGTTACTAATTTTAGATACACACATTTATATAAAATGAAAACTTTGATTGGACTCATTAATTTTTTCTCAAATAATTAAATAATAGTTACCTTTGTTTTGAAATTGCATATAATTGAAGCTTTTTGAAATTGAAACTATCATAATTTAAGAATAGATAATTGTTTCTAAAAAAAAATCATTCGAACAAATCAATTTAATGATCGAATTGTTGTTCTAAGTAGGAATCGAGTTATATATTCCAATTATTTGATGAAATCATTACTTACTACAGTTAGTGAGAGGTTAGTCAATGATTGTGTGCATAATCTACAGACTTTAAAACCCGAAAAATACTTAATTTCTTTTGCTATCTCATGGTTTGATGAAGAACATATTATTGAAATAGAAATATTTATGTGTGGAACGTAGCAATCCGCTAAATTTTCAATGTCATCTCAACCTTTTTCTTCGATCGCAATTGATAATTATCGAAATAAAAAAATGAATTTGTGTTAAACTTTAAACCGTCGGCCTTCTTATTGGGCGAAAGCCCGAGCAGTTCTTTTCCGTTTCAGGGTCCGCGCATGGCCTGGTTGGCCGATACAATGTGATTTTCAGTTGTTGTGATTTTCAGTTTTTCATAAGGGAGGGATACTGGCCAAACACAGTAGTTTTCAATTTTTTATTAGCTTTTTGATTTTTGATAATGGCCAGTATCAGTGAGTGGAGGACCCCAGACCATCGGGGTCAGGGCTCCGCCACCATCGGGGGCCCGGGGCTGTCTGCCTCACCCGGGTTCCTCTGAAAAGAGAGGCAGCGTTTTTCCCGCTATTTCCTTTGTAGATTTTTCAATTTTCTGGCTCCGTGCATCGTCACAAGCACTGGGTCTGTTTAGTCAGCCCATGTTGCAGAGCCACGGGTGGTTTCCTTAACGGAACTATGCCCCCTTTTGCCCCTTGGGTATTTTTTTATAGACCAGTTTGCGGCTACGTTATTATGACGGATGAAATAATACGTAGCATCCCGTTTCTCTTGAGAGCTGATCAACCCCATTGCTTCAGGAACCCACCCCAGCCGCAGCGAGCTAGCAAAGTGGCACCCCAGCATCCGTCGGGGTTGGTTGAAGGGTGCTCCGTTAATGCGGACGAGGGGCCTTCACGGCCATTTCTAGGGCACCCTGCTCCTGGGGCAATTCTTTTTTTTTTTAATTTGCCTCTTGAATGGCAGTAGCCATTCACTTCTGTTGGACCTTAGCCATCTCGGTTCTGGACTTCGGTCTGGTTCTGAGGTGTGCTAAAGTCTGGCAATCTCCCATTCATACATTTCGCTACAAATGGCGCCCAACGTGGGGCCCGAAACTTGTTTTTGGGCAACCCACAAGAGTGAGAAAATAGTTTATGAGTTTCGACTCATCCTCCCCTCAAGACTTTACGTTTTTAATCCTAACACTTCCATTCTCATTAGCATGTCTTCGAATCGCCTCCCTTGCGATTCAACTTATCTTCGTTCGAGAGAGCAAAACCCTTATAATCCAAGACATGCACTGCTCGCTCTTTCCTTTTAGCCGCAAACATCCTTCCTAATCCCATCCTTTTAGATTAAATTTCCTTTTAGTATACCTCTTGGGTAGCTTGCTGTTGTGTTGTCATTATGAGCTTTTTGGCTCTGGGTGCAAGCTGGAGGCTGGCCGTGGATAATAGGTTTTGGTGGTTTACCGCCAATCCTGTCCCGGTCATCCGAAGGGCCCCTGCCCCACTTTATATCGGGAAGCTATCCCAAATCATTTTTCCTTATTGCCTTGACCCAGGTTCGGCTTTTGGCTCGGGTTTGGTTCAAGCTGTGGTTGATTACGTGGGGTTGGCGTGGTGCTACCTTCACGTCCCTGCAGTTTGGCCAGACTTGGACCATTGGCTGAATCTGAGTCAAGCAGCAACATTGTTGTATTTTGATCTCCTGCTCCTCTCTTTTCTTGGAATTTCGGAGGAGGTGGACAGTCCTCCAAATGGGCGTTTCCTCTTAGGAAGCGACTTCATATTATATTTCATATATTTTCATAACATTTCATAATTCACATTCAATATTAACGTAGTAAATTGAAATTTCACCTTCAACAATTGTTGCGACACAACAGCGGCCTTTCCAACAAGGGAACCTGAAATCGGTCGTTAGAAAATTAAAATAGTTGATGAAAATTTGAAATTAGTTATAAAATCTAGTTACAGTGAAATAAAGAATTATTAAATCATAATCCGTGACGGTGTTTAATTGGATAATTGGTTGTAGTTAGAACATTTTATGGTCCTTCGAACCGGATAGTTGAATTCGACAATAGATAACTTTTCTAGATTTGAACATTTTGAAACAGTTTAAAACTTCAGTGACGCGATTTTTGTGGAAAATAGTAGTGAAGTAATAACATGACCAACTCGTTTTCGACGAATACTGGGCTAAAACAAGGGGATGGATTAGCTCCGGTACTCTTTAACTTAGCACTTGAATATGTCATCAGAAAAATCCCCGTTGACACGAGAGGAACTCTATTATTTAAGTCAACACAGCTAGTAGCTTACGCTGATGACATCAACATTATGTCACGTTCGTTCAACGACGCCAAGGAAGTATTTGTAGCTCCAGACGAAACCGCCAAGGAAGTTGGTCTGCAAATTAACGAACAAAAAACAAAAGTTATGACTCAATCAAGGAAAAGGACGCCAATAAGACAAAACATAACGATAGGGGACTATAACCTTGAAAACGTAAACAGCTTCGTGTAACTAGGGACGAACCTCTCGAAGGATGGGAATGAGCTTGACGAAATCAAACGACGGATTTCGGTGGTTCCCACTTTGAAATCTCGATGCGTACACAGGAATACGAAGCTCCGCATCTATAAAACAATCATTAGACCTGTGCTATGCTATGGAAGCGAAACCTGGACGCTGACCCAGGCATCTGAAAAGGCCTTGAATACGTTTGAGAGAAGGGTATTGCGAAAGATCCTCGGTCCAATACGGGAAGAAGATGGATGGCGAATCCGATACAACAACGAGCTGTATACCATATATGACGAGCCGGAAGTCTCTACCGTCATACGACTCCTAAAATTACAATGGGCTGGCCACGTCGAACGAATGAGCGGCAATCGAATCCCCAAACGATCTCTCAAGGGGCGAGCGAGCGGAGCCAGGCCAGTCGGTAAGCCACGCAAGCGCTGGGAGGATTCTATAGATGCTGACAGCAGGTCACTTTTGGGAGCACCGAACTGAAGGACGCGGTCACTGAACCGAGACGAATGGAGGCGAAATATTAAGGAGGCTAAGGCTCGATTCGGACTGTAGTGCCCCGATGATGATGAACAAAATAAACTAATAGACATCGGTTCGGGCGCTTCACTCCAAAAAATAGTGCAACGGCAATCAGAAGGTCTGGTAAGTCCTTGTTCCATCCTTTTATTATATTCCATTGCATTTTTCCTTTTATATCTATTCCAATATACATAATCCCGCATTTCATATCAAATACTGGAAACACATCAGTCTTGCTCAATTACAAAGGACTGAATATATATTGGTTAATTTGATTAGTGCAAAATTCGTGATTGACTGACACTAAGTATACTAGCGCTAATTGGGTGCGAATTGATGGTGTTAAATCATATAGCATACATTTGGGACAATTTGTGCCGTGATATCAGCAAAGCAATAAGCTGAGTCATTGAGGCATAGTAGCTAGATAGATAGGAAGATTTCACCATCATTCATCCAGTTCTAATTGTGTCAGTAATCAGTTGTAGTGTACAATATTTATATTTATAGTGCAAAATATACTCGAAAATATATCGATACTCGCAAAAATTATAATCTAACGCAATGGACCGGTTACTAACTCAGCAGAAATTGTTACTCGAACAATTGCATAAAATGCAAAGTAACTTCAGAAAGGATGCGAAAGTACGAAAAACTCTTGCATATGCTACGAAATTGCTACAGCGAGTGCAAGAAATTCGGCAAAATTTTCTCGAAACGCATCAGAAGATACTCGCATTAGTCAAAGAGCAAACTGATCTTGACTTAGAGTATTTTAAAGATAAATTGTATTTGTCTTTTGAAGAACTCAATTTGAGTTTTGAAACAGATTTAGAAGATCTGAAACTGGAACAAGGGGCACAGGCAGCACAGGCTGACAATGAAATACAAAATCATTCTTGTCGATCAAACGATGACATGGATGTTCGACTTCCACGCAAAAACTTGCCGACGTTTAATGGAAACTATGGAGAATGGACTTCTTTTAAAGATTTGTTTGTATCTTTGATTCATAACAAATCTAATTTATCTCGAGTAGAGAAGTTACACTACCTAAAATGCAGTCTTTCGGGGGAAGCTGAACAACTTCTCAAACATTACTCGATCACTGAATCCAATTATAATTCAGCGTGGAGATTGCTCATATAACGTTATGATGATAAGCGCGTTCTATTAAATACTCAATTTAGAAGGTTGCTGGCCATCAATAACGCAAATGAATCCGCTTCGTCTATTAAAATGTTACTCGATAAAACTACCGACAGCGTTCAGGCAATCGTCAATTTAGAGGTAGCGAATATTTGGGATGCAATGTTAGTGCATTTGACAACTCAACGATTATCAACTGAGACGCGTCGAATTTGGGAATAACAGCAAGCTTCGCACAAAGAAACATCATCGTTTAAAGACCTCACAGAGTTCTTGCAGCGTCGTTTTAGAGCATTAGAGGCTGCTGGGGTAGAAAAACATAAATCCACTAGATCTTCACATAATGTGTTTTTGACAAAACACGAGCAGCATACTATGTGTATTTCGTGTAAGGGGCCACATCATTTAAGACAATGTACCACTTTTCTTCAATCAGATCATGCGACGAAATTTGATATGGTAAAAAGAAATGTTTTGTGCCTCAATTGCTTGAACAAAGGACACTTAGTGGGAAACTGTCCCAGCACGTCAAGATGTTTCAAATGTAAAAAGGCACATCACACACTTCTGCATAAACCCGATGTATCTACAACCGGAGTCCTTCCGCACCAGTCGCAATCTTCAGCTTGGCATAAAAACCAAACATCGAATTCATTTACTCAAAATAATCCGCCTCCGACCTTAGAATTCAATCAAGAACCTTCAACTTCGTTTTCACACAATGTTCGACCATCGACTTTGACTTCTTTGGATCATAGACCTTCGACTTCAGTGACAACAGTCACGAAGATAAACTCTTCGACCAGCAATGCTACAAAAACGGTATTGTTAGCAACATCATTAGTAACGGTTGAGTCTTCGACTGGATTTATAACACTACGCGCTTTGCTGGATCAAGGTTCACAGGCGTCAATCATTACAGAGAGTGCAGCTCAAAGAATTGGAGGGAAAAGTGTTACGTTACAACCGTTTTAACCCGGAAAATTAGTCACAATATATCGTCCACGACTAGGACTAAAAAGACAGAAGCCCCGGGTGACCGTCACTCAGAGGGAGAAAGGGGTGGGTCGATCTTTATTCAAACAAATCCGTAATTATTTTTGGGCGCCACTCGCTTCGTATTAAAAAAAAACTCCCGAACAAATGTTGCCCCGAAGCGAGAAGAAAGCAACTCTTCGGTTTGAGCCCACTGAGATCCGGACTTCCGCACTTAGTCTATTTCATCGACACTCTTACAAGGAAAAGAAACAAATCGAACTATACGAACGGAAAGTAAAGGTTTAAAAACTGGACTCAACTACTATCATTATTTCTATTTCGCTAATATCGAATTACAAGTTCACTCGCGTTTTAGCAGGATACCAAAATTTTGGTAAAATCTCTTATCTGGCCGTTGTGACCGAAATAAAACAATTTAAAGATCGTACAATGGAAATTCAACAAAATAAGAATAAATGAGTTATGGCTACAGCACCTGTTAACAATCCCGCGCTGGGGCCCTTTTCAGCGTCGTGCGCCGCCTTCGTGTCGAAATTCGCCGTCGTTTTTCGAAAAAAATGCAATCGCACTCGGATGCTGTTGTAAGATGTTTCTGGGTTGCTCCGTCGAAATTCTACACCACGGTCGTTTCACCACTAGCCGCAATGAAGTCGTTCTTCGCTCGTTCAGCAATAGACCTGCTTGTTCTGCGCTCGATAACTGCCTTTCTCATACAATTCATCTAAATCGTACGCTTCCTCGATTCCACAAAATTCGATAACTGCCTTTCTCATTCAATTCAACTAAATCGTACGCTTCCTCGATTCCACAAAATTCGATAACTGCCTTTCTCATTCAATTCAACTAAATCGTACGCTTCCTCGGTTCCACAAAATTCCTCCGAATAGAACCAAACCAGAAGAAAAATTTGTCAATTTAAATTTTAGCTGCAATCACTTCTAAAAACGTCCGGTTGCTTACCCTGTCGATTCAAAAGAGAGCGATTCGTTTCTTTCTTTGATCGCAGGAAAATTTTTCCACGTACCGGGACTTTCCCGAAACCGCTTGAACCACTCTAACTGGCTCCCTTTTGACTCCGAATGTCATTTAACTCAAATTCCCCACTTTGGGACAGATGAGCCGAAATCATCTGACAGCCGTCAATTGACATTTCGTACGTCAACTTGTGTATCCATCAACATCGAGTAAAGTTCCTGGTTTTGTGGTGCTATCTTGTGGAGCTGGCGGCACGGCCATTTGGCGTGGACATTTACACCCTGAGGGCAGCCGACGGGTACGCTCGAGGCAGATAATTGGGTCCAAGGTATGTAGCTATCTGTTCAGTGTCATTAATCCGAATTCCATCGGGTGGCAAATTGCCCGCGGCCCGTGGCCGCATCCGTTCGTGCAAGTGTCGGCAACGAAGTATCAATATGCAAATATCGCACCCCCGTTAATATTGTCCTTTGGGGGCTCCCGCGTTCCTCCGATTTCCATACATGACTCGCGATGATCTCCCATATGACCCCGTACCATATCAGTCATTCGAGTGCTCGCTTGACAGCTGAATGTGGGTCAAACGTTGACCTAGGGCAGTTATTGATCATAGGAATATCTTCAACAATGCGCTGCCCTGAAGTACGTGGACGTGCGTCGGAATCTGAACATTCCGATCCTCCCTCCTCAGTCGTTCTTAGCATTGGCGATAATTTCGGTGTTTTCGGTCAGGTATCTGCAGATCGCTTGTTTTGTTTTTCTTCCTATAATTGCCGAACATCGCGCGTCAAGAATGTTGTAGTTTGTAAGCGGTAGCGTTCAATCGTCGTTTGTCTCAGTATGTCGCTGTGTATTGGTGTAATGCCTCTTTCGGCGATCTTAAGTCTATTTGCTATTTACAACGTTTCCATTACTTATGTCTAACTCATGTAAGCTACGCGACAATCTCCATCTTTCTCCCTATTGGAGAAAGGTGGAGATCCTTTTTTTTTTTTTACTATTATTGCTCCCGGAACTCAAATTGCCGTGACAAAAGGCAATCGACAAACATCACTGTAGCTGGTATCGGAGAGACAAAGGGTATTTCGACGAATGGAAATTTGGAAATTAAACTTCGCACCAAAACAAACGAATATTTGAAAGTAGATGCCCTCGTTTTGAGAAATTTGTCAAATTTCATCCCATCGCAAACAATTTCCACATCAATTCGAGAACAGATTGGAAATTTAGATCTGGCTGATCCTTTGACCAACCGAGTAAGATTGACATTTTATTGGGAGCTGAAGCTTACGCTCAGTTGTTACTTGGAAAAATTCGAAAATTGACTCTAGGTCCAGTGCTACAACTTACTAAGCTAGGCTGGATAATATCAGGTAGATTCAGCGATAACAACGCGCAAGTAGTGCACACACTTAATGTGCAAATAGAAGAGGACGTGAAAATTAGTGAGCAACTTAAACATTTTTGGGAGATTGAGGAAATTGGAAAGAAAAAAAATATTACTCCAGAAGAAGAAGCATGTGAAGAACACTATAAGGTAAATGTCAAGAGAAAGCAAAACGGTCGACATCAAGTTCGGTTGCCATTTAGCAACACAGAGAGTCAAAATTCACTAGGGTTTTCTAGAGAAAATGCAATCAAATGTTTAATGCGGATGGAGAAACGCTTCGAAAAGGACAGAAATCTTCAAGAAGAATATTCAGCAGTAATGCAAGAATATATAAGTCTAGGTCACATGAAGGAAGTTGCCGTTTGTAGAGAAGTCACATTTGAATCTGGAAACATACGCAGTACAGCTAACTTCCTTCCACATCATGCAGTGCAGAAAGAAAGTACATCTACAAAATTAAGAGTCGTGTTTGATGCATCAAGGAAAACGAGTTCTGGTGTGACTTTGAATGATATATTATTGACAGGACCGACCATTCAGAGCACCATGACATCAATTCTCATAAGATGGAGATTAAAGCAGTTCGCAATGGTGGCCGACATTGCTAAAATGTACCGACAAATAGATATGCATCCGGAAGATGCAAAATTTCAGAAAATTGTTTGGAGGCAACAGCCAACTGATCTAGTTAAAGACTTTGTTCTGACTACCATAACCTTTGGAACTACTTCAGCGCCGTTTCTAGCAATCAGAACTTTACCCCAATTAGCAATAGATGAAATTGAAAGATACCCAAATGCAAGTAAAGCAGTCTTCGAAGAATTTTACGTAGACGACTTATTATTATTGGAGGAAATAGTCTACAAGAATGTATTATCAAAAGAGACGAACTCATTAAATTGTTGAATTCTGGCGGTTTTAAATTGAGAAAATGGATAGCAAACTACAAACGAATTTTAGAAGGAATCCCATCTGAAGACATTGAAATGCAAGATGCGATCAACATGGATATGGATAATGGATACAAATCGCTAGGAATAATGTGGTATCCGCTAGCAGACTTCTTCACCTATCGATTGAAAAGGCATAAGCAATTAGAAACCTACACAAAACGCTCGATTTTATCGGAAGTTGCACGTCTCTACGATCCATTAGGTTGAATAGCACCTATTATGGTATCAGCTAAAATTTTACTACAAGGACTATGGTTATCTGGGCAAGATTGGGATGAACCAATATCAACTGCACTAAACACGGAATGGATGACATTATTGAGCCAATTACCGGAAATAGAAAACATTAAAATCCCAAGATGGGTAGCTTACCAACAAAACTCGAAAATAGAACTTCACGGATTTTGTGACGCCTCTCAACGTGCCTACGCAGCAGTAATTTATGTGGTAGTGCGTGCAGGCTCGGCTGTCAACAGTCATCTATTAATGGCTAAAACCAAAGTGGCACCAGTGAAGCCAGTTAGTATTCCACGATTGGAGCTATGCGGAGCTGTACTATTGTCTCGATTGCTAAAAGAAGTTACAACATCATTAAAAATTGAAAACATACCTACCTGGTTATGGAGTGACTCAGAAATCGTGCTAGCATGGCTGAAAAGTCACCCCACTCGATGGACTACATTTGTATCTAACAGAACAGCTCTCATCCTTGAGAACACTGATAACATACCATGGCGATATGTTCCATCTAAATGCAATCCAGCAGATGTAGCTTCCAGAATAGTAAAACCAATCGATTTAACACATAATGAGCTATGGTAGCACGGACCAAGCTGTTTATCCGAAGACATCGATGCATGGCCTATCAAATCAGTTGAAGTCGAAAAACGAAAGCATTACATTGTTAATGTAGGAATACACACAGATTGTTTCTTAGACACTTGGTTACAAACATATTCAACATTATCGAAACTAATTAGAATTACCGCTTATTGCTTCCGTTTTCGCAGATCGAAAATAAATCGAACAGAGAATCCACCATATTTAACTAGTGAAGAGCTGCGACACTCATTCGAATTCTGGATCAAACACGCTCAACAAAGTGAATACTCACAAGAAATAGCCTGTCTTTTGAATAACAAACCAATTGAAAAAAAAGTAAATTGATCAAATTAAACCCCTTCATAGACAAAACTGGATTAATACGTGTGCTAGGTCGTCTAAAAAATGCACAATTGAGTTTTGATGAAAGGCATCCAATAATTCTCCCACGAAATGGAGGGTTCACTGAATTAATGTTGCATCAAGTCCATCAAGCAACCTTGCATGGACAAACTAAACTAATGCTGAACACATTGAGAAAAAGATTTTGGTTGATAGATGGTCGCAACCGGATCAAACATTTTGTACATAAATGCATCCGCTGTTTTCGGGCCAAAGCGAACGGTGCAACTCAGCTGATGGGAAACTTGCCAGCAACTCGCGTAACTATTTCTCGCCCATTCACACATACGGGTGTTGATTTTTGTGGACCATTCGACATAAAAGACAGGCGAGGAAGAGGTAGTAAAACATCGAAGGGCTACGTGGCTATATTTATTTGTTTAGTAGTAAAAGCTATACATATCGAAATTGTTAGTGACTTAGCGACACAAGCATTCCTTGCAGCATTACGAAGATTTATGGGAAGACGAGGATTTAGTGGACATATGTATTCCGATTGTGGAACAAATTTTGTCGGGGCATATGCTGAATTGAACAAATTAACAGAAATCAACAAAAAGGCTGCCGAAATACTTGCCAATGATGGCGTTACGTGGCATTTCAATCCTCCAGCTTCGCCGCATTTTGGTGGGCTCTGGGAAGCCGGAGTCAAATCTATAAAGTCTCATCTGCGCCGAATTGTGGGCAACATTGCCCTAACGTATGAAGAATTGTCCACCATCTTAATTAGAATAGAAGCCTGCCTCAATTCTCGACCCCTGTGCCCCTTGAACGACGATCCAACAGACACGACGGCGCTTACTCCAGCACATTTCCTGATTGGCGATACACTACTAGCACCACCCGAAGCAGATTTTGGAGGCGAAAACATCAACCATCTCGATAGATGGCAGACAACACAAAAGATAACGCAAGATTTCTGGAAACGGTGGAAAACCGAATATTTGAATCGCTTGCAACTTAGGCCCAAATGGAATACAACAGAAAACAATGTCAAAGTGGGCGATTTGTGTATACTAAAGGATGAAAAATTACACTAGTACCTACGCAAAATATATCATAAGAAATGCACCCTTTAATTCCTTTTATCAAAATGTTCCTTACACATCCTTTTCCTCCATGAGACCTTGCCATATCAAATAAATTCGCGAAACTACTCAACGTGAGAAGTCTTTGGAATTCCATACAAATCAGTGATGGTATAGGTGGACGCCCAGCATAGGTGGGACAACTTCACCATGCCAAAACTGAGTTGAACGAATGCATCAGCTTAACCGGCACATCGGACAAAACATTAACGATGGGAATCTAGATCTAAATAGTATCCAGACCCGGACGTGACATACAAACAACATTTATCAAAATAGATTAGCCAATTAATACTTACCATTTCAGAAGTCAGCCCAATAGATAATACTGAGGCACTGCACACGCCTCATCTGAGGGAGAATGTTGCGACACAACAGCGGCCTTTCCAACACGGGAACTTGAAAGGAAAAAATAACAAAGTATCGGGTTCAAAGATAAAAAATATTTACTTATCTAAAGTCTGCTATCGATCAGTATTGATCAGTATCACAAAAAGAAAGTACCGAAATTTTCACTTTACAGTTGATTTTTGAATAGAGATGATGTGCATTAGAATCGGTCGTTAGAAAATTAAAATAGTTGATGGAAATTTGAAATTAGTTATAAAATCTAGTTACAGTGAAATAAAGAATTATTAAATCATAATCCGTGACGGTGTTTAATTGGATAATTGGTTGTAGTTAGAACAACAATGATTTAGTAACTTCAAATTTCACCTCTCTACATCATCATCTTTGCGTTTTTGGTAAAAGCCAGCCAGCCAGCGGACCTGAAGTTTGGAGAATGGACCGGGTCTCGCGCAATAAGAAGGCCTATCTTTGATAAAATACTTTTGATTAAATACTCTTGAAAAATACTTTTGATAAAATACTTTTGCTAATTTACCTCTTTTTGAAATCTCCTTTGAGAATTCGTGATTTTTTATAGCTTTGCTAATTTTTGAATTTGTGCTTGTACAAGCTTTGTTTCAACTTGAAAGTTAGAGACACCACCTGGTGTGCACTTATTTTTGAATGTTAGGCACTTTGGCCTACAATTTTTAAGCATTGCTTTTAGCCACTTTGGCTTAGATTAAGATTCTTATAATCATAAGAGAGTTAGACATAAATTGGTGTGCACCTGATTGCTGCCTGAATTATCAGTGAGCCAAACTTAGATTTAAGCGTAGTAATTTCAGTGAGTTACGTTAGCGTGCACATATAATTGATTTGAATTTTCAGAATTTCCTCAAACTCAGACAACATGCCGTTGAGACACAGCAGTGAGGACCTGTCTGGCACCACAGTGGAGGCTCAGTGCTCCATTTGCCAGCAAGCATTCACTACTGCCCAGGCCACTCACACCACGAAATGTGGACATAAGTTCCATGAGATATGCCTGGAGCAATGGCTAAGAAATCACATGGATTGCCCGCTGTGCCGTGGACCACTGGGTCTTCTCTTAGGTACCCGACAGGCCCCCTCTGCTGCAGCAGCTATGCCGCGAGGGGCTCGGACGAAGACGCAACGGTCGGGGGTAAGAACCTGAGGCATGCAAGCTCAGGACCTTGACATAAGGGACTTCGACCTGCAGGACCAGAATGGGGCGAAAGGATTAGTCCAGCCACCTGGCCTATCGTCGAAAGTGTCCCCAATATCTGACATTCCCTCAGAAGCCGCCGAAGTGCGCTCTATAGTGCACCGGGAGATAGGCGGTTTGCAGCGGCAGATTTCGGAGCTGCAGAGTGGCATGCGCGCGATGCTTGAGCACATGGCCGAACTAAACCTTCCGTCCCATGCTGGAATTGTAGAGTCGCCGAGATTAAATCCTCGTGCGCAGTCGTTCGTGCCAGTACAAAGATCCTATTCCCCTCGCACCCCTCGTGGCAATAACGTGCAATTTCCCCACGATAAGGTGGCCAGTATTATTGGTGGGTGGGGTCTAAAATTCTCGGGTCGAGAATCGTCTATGCCAGTAGAAGTCTTTATATATAGGGTCGCGGCACTCACTAGGAACACCCTGGGCGGAAATTTTAACATCTTATACCAGCATATCCACCTTCTGCTGACTGGACCAATCGGTTCTGGAGATTTCATAGGACTAGACGTGATTTCAGTTGGAGAGACCTGGAGTCGGCCCTGAGCGATCATTTCGGAGATCGCTTCACGGATGCCGACTTGATGGAGCAGATCAGAGGAAGAAAACAGCGGCCAAATGAAAGTTTTGATGATTTCAGCGCAGATGTATATAAGCTAGTCGATCGCCTACAGCGCCCCATTGCCCACGCTGACTTGGCAGACATGCTTAGGCGCAATCTACTGCCAGATATTCGTCGTGGTTTGCTGCAGATCCATCTTCCCTCTGTTCGTATGCTCCATCAAGCCCTCATCCGTGTGGAGAACTTCAAAATGGAGTTCGGGGCTCGACGCCGACCATCTCACTGGAGAAATGCCACCGAGGAATTGTTGGAAGAAGATTCACTGGACAATTTTGATCACTCTCTTGAAGAACCTGGAGTGGAAGCCGTCACGGTCTTGCCTGCTTGCTGGAATTGCAAGAAAGTGGGACATCGATGTGACGATTGCATGGAGGCCAGAACCATCTTTTGCTATGGCTGCGGAAAGGCAGATACGTATAAACCTAATTGTGCGAACTGCCAATCAAAAAACGTACCGCAGGGAGCGCGGAATAACACCTCACGCCTCCCCCAGAGCAAGCAACCTCCACAACGTTCCAGCAAGTAGACAGGACCGGTGATATGACATCTAATTCCCTTAGCCCAGCCACCAATAATACTGGAATCCAGACGTATGGGGAACCTAAGATCTTATCTGTACCACACATACAAGCAGAGCCTCCTACACCCTTGGCTTTTCTGCCATACCATCTACGTTGGCGGAAATATACGGCGGTCCGAGACCGAATTTTTAATTCCGAAATTGACACTATTGAACATCTTCATGTACCTAAACGCTCAACGTTACGAATGAGGCGATTTTACGCTCAATTCCGACGTTGGCGTTAGCAATTGGATTATGCGACTATGTTAGACGTGCCAACAGGTGACGTCCGACCATACGCTCAGGTTCTGTTATTCGACCACTTAACATCGGGTTTGATAGACACGGGAGCCAACGTGAGCGTGATGGTGGCTGATCTAGCCCGCTCCTTTCTCGAGAGGAACTCTTTTCCCTGGAAAAGAGCTTCTCTCGACAGGTCGACACCACCAACAGCCTCGACGCACTCGACGATTGCGCCCACTCTCTCACACAGGAGCAGCATCGCAGACTTCGGGCTGCGATTGCTTGCTTTCCTTCGTTCGCTGTTGAGGGTTTGGGGAAAACTACGCTCATCCGTCATGACATCGACACTGGTGACCAGAATCCCATAAAACAGAGACATTTATCTGTGTCACCAGCTGTCGATATATATAAGGAAATTGACAGGATGTTAGCGTTGGGCGTAATTGAAGAGTCGAAGGGTGCATGGTCTTCACCGGTAACGTTGGGGGTCGAGCCCTCGAAGGTGCGCCTATGCCTGGATGCCCGGAAAATCAACTCGGTCACAGTGAAGGATGCCTACCCTTTGCCGCTGATCGACGGTATTCTCAGCAGACTCCCAAAGGCAAATCTCATCTCTAGCCTTGATCTGAAGGATGCTTTTTGGCAAATACCTTTGGAGGAGAAGTCAAAGAAGAAGACAGTGCCCGGGCGACCCTTGTAACATTTTGTCGTGATGCCGTTTGGGCTGTGTAATGCACCTCAAACGATGTCGCGACTAATGGATAAAGTGATTCCGCCCCAACTCAAGTACCAGGTATTCGTGTACCTCGACGACCTGTTGGTCATAACCGAAGAATTCGACGTCCACCTTCAGGTACTTCACCAGGTCGCCTTTCATTTGAGACAAGCTGGGCGGTGAATCAATGTGGAAAAGAGTAAGTTCCTCTTGCGAGATGTCAAGTACCTTGGCCACATTGTTGGTGGGGGCATTATCCAGACCGATCGTGACAAGGTGAAATCTATTATGGATTTTCCACTACCCTCTACCACGAAGCAGCTCCGAAGATTCTTAGGAATTAGCGGTTGGTATCGTCGCTTTTCCAGAGAGTATGCGTCTTTGTCGACACCACTGACAGACATGCTTTCGAAGCGGAGTCAGTTTGTGTGGACCGATGAGAGGCTCAATGCTTTCAAGCAATTGAAACACAGCCTTGCGTCAGCTCCAGTGTTTCACAGCCCAGATTTCAACAAGCCCTTCTCCATCCAATGTGACGCAAGTCAACATGGAGTCGGTGTCGTGCTGGTGCAACGCACAGAAGACGGAGCTGAAGCCCCCATCGCTTACATGTCCCACAAGCTGAATCCCGCTCAGCGAAATTACACCGTCACTGAGTAAGAATGTCTGGCAGCGGTGCTGGCAATCAAGAAGTTCCGTGCCTACGTGGAAGGTCATGAATTTGAAATCGTGACCGACCATGCTTTCCTAAAATGGCTCATGAACCAACCAGACCTCAATGGTCGATTAGCCCGGTGGGCCCTTAAACTTCAAGGGTTCAATTTCAAAATTGTCCACCGATAGGGAAGCCAAAACGTAGTGCCGGACTCCTTGTCGCGTATGTTCTCTGCCGAGGCGTTGATGCCGAGAGGAAGGCGAGGAGACTCCGATGGAGCTAGACTTGACTTCGCCGCTTTTCAAAAGTGCTTCTTATATGGAGCTAGCGGAAAAAGTCCAGCCAGAACAACACCAACTGCCGGACCTAAAAGTTGTAGATGTACAAGCGGACCGAGTATGGAAGTTGTGGGTGCCGTCCGAAATGACGGCAGAATTAGTGAAGAGAGCCCATGATCCACCCTTGAGTGCGCATGGTGGCGTGGCCAAAACCCTCGGCCGACTACGGCAATGGTTCTACTGGCCTAAAATGACCGCTCAAGTTAAGGCGTATGTTGGATCATGCCTTACCTGCAAGACAACCAAGGCTCCTTCACACACCCTTCGGCCACCAATGACGCTGCAGTCCGTTCCCGAGCGCATATTCCGGCGCTTGTACATCGATATCATCGGCCCCTACCCTAGGTCCAAGTCTGGCAACATTGGAGCCCTCATCCTCTTAGACCATCTTTCGCGGTTCCCTTTTATTGAGCCGCTTCGGAAGTTTACTGCGAAAGCAGTAATAGACATCCTTCGGAGGAGGGTATTTCACCTTGTTGGGATCCCAGAAACTATAGTGTCTGATAATGGTGTGCAATTTCGGTTTTCTTTATTCAAAACCTTTTTACAGGAATTCGGTATCGGACACACCTTCACCGCCGTATATTCCCCTCAAGCGAACGCATCAGAACACCTCAATAGATCTCTTGGATGATCCCGAAACTGGCCTGCCACCTTCTGACCACCTAGCACTCCTCAGACAGACCATCCGTAACCTCACGACCCAAGCCCAGTCTCGAAATGCAAAGACCTATAATTTTCATTCCATGTTGGTTTTATACCAGCCTGGCGAAATGGTCTACTGGCGCAACGTACGGCAAAGTGACGCAGCCGCGCGCTACAATGCAAAGCTGGACCGGAAGTTCTTACCTAGTAAGGTAATTAAGAAGATCGGCGGTGCTGGCCGACCAGCTGGCCGATCAAAATGGACGATCAGTGGGCGTCTTTCATGCGAAAGACATCACCAAGTGATGTTCACCAGTTCACATCACCCACTAAGTTCACCAGTTCACGATCTGTTACCAAATTTTATTTGGAGATCGTCCATTTGCGCCTATTTCAGGTGTCACTCCTGCCCCAATTCAGAAGTATCTAGGAATGTTCACCTAGCTCACCATTTCCTCTTCTAAAGATACTTTCACCTGTAATTCAGTATACGTTGTTCACGATATTCCCTCATGTTACATTAACCCATATATTATGCTCACTTTGTTCACGCTTTCTATAAAGGAATGGATAGTAAAAGGCATGATCACCTGTTCACGTTCTGGCTCTTCCTGAACTACATCCATCCTTCAGCTCTTTCCACGCGTTTGCCCTTCTGGAAAGAACTTTGTTGTAGCATCCAGTAATTTCAATCGAAATTACTGGATCCATTATTTCGGCGCACACTGTCCCGTGCTCGATATTGCTACCTTTATTTCAATTCGGAACGGTTTTAAACATCGTCCGATTTGAAAAATAACAAGGTACAGCAAGTCCTACGTGACCTTGTTATTGTAATTTCGAGGCGAGCGTAAATCCAACGGGATCTTGCTCGTTCGTCTCGAAATTGATATTGCGATTCGAGACGGTCTTTGGTAGATCGTGGCCGAGGCGGGTCGATTGAGAGACGGAGCCCAGGCTGGACACGCGAGGTCACGGAGAGGGGTGCCTGGTTTCTAGAAGGAACATGATGTTGTGAAAACCGCGTGTTAACACATCACGAAGTGACGAGTGTTTTCTTGGATGATATAGAGGTTGAATTCGAGAGTGTCAACGAAATCGCAATGAACGTGCGCGCACAATAGATGTCGGTGAAAAGTTCCGTTGTTTTCGGCCAGTGTGGTGTGAATAAATGGAATCTTAACCTAGAGTTAAAACAGAATTTTGCGAAGGGGGCTGCGCGAGGTCGCGACATTTAAAACGTGGTTGTTTCTATTAGTACAGTGTTGGGATTAATGGTGTTTTTTTCCCTAGTGTAGATGGCAAAAAAAATCTGCTTATCAGATCCCCGGGGGACCTATCACCACGGGGTATGTGAGGTTTGACTCACTAAAAAAAAGAACCATCTACAAGCCCACGAAGTTCCGAGTCGGGACCCGCCTAAGCACTGCTTCGACCCGGTCGTGCTGAACCCATTGGTAACCACGGACTTCAAGAACTACCACAGCTTATGGGTCGGTAAGACAACCCTCCTCCCGCTTTAAACGCAGCACTTTCTCAACATACGTTGAGACTGCGCGCCAGTTCTCCTCGTTTCGCAGCATTGCATCCACGATCGTCTCCGGCACTACCAGGCCGATCGTGGACTCAATGGTGCGCCTCAAACTTGCGAAGCGACTGCACATAAAGAATGTGCGCTGAGCATCATCGAGCTCAGTCACACAGTACCGGCAGTACGGTGTGACCACCTTACCCATTCTGTTCAGGTATTTCCTGAAGTAACCGTGCCCTGTCAAGAATTGACAAAGGTAAAAGTTTACCTCTCCGTGGCTCCGGTTAAGCCAAGGCTCAATAAGACCAATTAGCTTAGCCGTCCAGCGTCCTTTGTCACTTTCACTCCAACGTTGTTGCCAAAGTTGGAGGGTCAGAGTACGGACGTGCGTCAAAACTTCCGTTCTCTCCAGCTCTGAGCGAAAGAGGTACCCTTTCTTGCGTTCTAGCGCTAGCAGATCGATCGGGATTACTCCCGATACAACCATCACAACCTCTTCCGACACCGTGCGCTAGCTACAGGCGATTCGCGAGGCACCTCTGCGCCGGACACTGGCAATGCGCTTTTGGAACTTCCTAGTTCGAAGCGCATCCCCCCAAATTTCGGCGCCATATAGCAAGATGGAATTGGTCGTCTTCATCAGCAGTCTCCGTCTCGTCTCACTGGGTCCGCCAACGGCCATTAGCCTACTCAGCGAAGTGACGACTACTAGAGCCCTGTCACATGCCCTGCGAATATGATCCCAATACGTCAGCTTGGTGTCCATGATCACTCCCAGATACCTGACCGACTTGGTGGTCTTGACCCCGACGGAGCCAACCGTCATGGGTATGACAGTTGGTATCCTCCGCTTCGTCAGCATGAAAATCTCTGTCTTTGAGACTGCCAGCTGGAGGCCGTGCTCAGTCATCCACCGATCCACCCTTCTCATAACTTGGTTAAGTCTAAGTTGAGCGAAATCGGCAGATATAGAAGTGATAACAGCTGCGACGTCATCAGCGTAACCTACTAGGAACACATCCGCAGGCATTTCCAGGCGCAGCAGATCATCGTACATTATGTTCCAGAGATCAGGTCCTAAGATCGACCCCTGTGCCGCACCTGAGGTGACAGGCCTCCTTCTGACTCCGTCCTCAGTGTCGTAGAGCAACCATCGGTCTCCGAGGTAGTCCCGCATCATGGCCAGCAAGTAACCAGGGATACGGAACCTCCCCTCAAGGGCCCGAAGGATGTCCGTCCACCTCGCCGAGTTGAAGGCGTTTTGCACGTTAAGCGTTACCAGCAAGACGACCGGTCTGGCTTGATGACATGCGTCTTCCGCTCTTGCTACAGCCCCGACAACTTCTGAAATGGCATCGATTGTTGCCCAGCAGTGTCAAGCATGCACAGCGGGCGGTATGCCGTTGGGCAGCCCAGGTTATCCTTCCCCTTGTCTACAAGCACCAGTCGAGCCATTTTCCACCGCGACGGGAAGACCCCCGCGACTAAACATGAATTATACAAATTCAATAATAGACGCGTTTGACTCTCCGCCACGACTTTAAGTGCCTCGACCGGTACTCCATCAGGCCCTGGGGCCTTCCGGTTCTTCATCCTGGACACTGCGCTGCTCAGCTCCTTGTCCGTAAAAAGAGGAACATCCGCCTGGTTGACGAACATGGGCCCATCAATCCTTGGCGGATGCACCGGGAACAGCGAACCAACGATACGCTCCATGGATATCGCATCCATGAGAGTGCTAGGTCGCATGCAGCCAAGTCTGCGAGTGACCAATTTGTAGCCATCTCCCCACGGATCTGAATTGACCTCCTCACAAAGAGCCTGCCATTTGGCACGTTTACTCCTTGTGATGGCCTTGGTGGGCTCCCTCTTTGCCGCAATGTGAGCAGCAGATAGCCCAGCCACTCCCGGCCTATTTCTGGCTCGCTGTGCCCTGCGCCTGCACCTGCACGCCAAAGCGATGCACCGCATTTCGGCGATTTCTTCGTTCCACCAGTACGCATGTTGCCTCCTACGGAAGGGCTTCCGTTTGGGCATTGAAGCCTCACACCCCCTCCGAATCCACCCCATGGTGCTATTAGCAGTGGCCTCTACTGCTGCACGTGTCACTAGGGTCTCAGATGTTAGAGGCTCCCCTCCCAAACTCGAAACGAGCGATGCGACCATCTCGTCCCTGTTAAGTTTAGCGGCATTCCAGCCTAGCCACTTACAGGAAGAGCTTTGGCGTCTTCACCTGCTCTCAGCATTTTGGAAGGTGATGTAGTTATGATCACTTGCGGTGTAATCTTCCATCACCCTCCAATCGCTGTCGAGTGCCGCAAGTCTCTCCGATGCCATGGTGACATCGGGAATGGATTCACCAAAACCGGGCCTTCGGAATGTTGGCGTTGAACCCGTATTCAACACCAACAAACCCAACCTCGATGCCATCTCGACTATGCGCCGTCTGCGAATGTTTTCGGTGGGCATGTCCCACTCCAATGCCCTTGCATTAAAGTCACCCCCTACGATGACAGTGCCAGCGATGCCACGGAGAGAGTCTTCCAGTAAGCTAAGTTTGACTCCGAATTCCTGCATTGAGTCATTCGGAGACAGGTAGCAGCTCACAAAGGTGATCTCTCAGTATGTCACCCACACGTGACCGTTACCTGAGCCGCGGGCGCCGATGCGAGCCATCTGCCCGTCGGCGATCCAAATCGCCGCGTACCCGGTAGCATCTGCTAACCAAAGAGACGAGTTCCTCCCCCTATAAGGCTCACTGATCAATATGATCTGAGCCTTATGTTCGCGGACTAGTTGCGTGAGGAGGTCGTCTGCAGCTCTGCAGCCCTGCAGGTTGCCTTGAAGGACTCTCATATCCTACCTTGCTTTTTCTTGGCATCGAGTGCGTCTCTGAAAACCCGACACGCACTCGATCCCATCAGATGCTTGGCACCATTCGCGCCATGTTTCTCAGTGCATAATATGCACTGAGCCTGCGCAGAGCAGTCTGCTGTCCGGTGCCCAACCTGCCCACACTTCCAGCAGCTGGTGCTCCGGTCCGGACCCTTGCAGCTACACCTTGTGTGGTCGTAGCCTAGGCACTGGTAGCAGCGTGTCACCTCAGCCCACCTTCGCACTCGGGCACTTATCATTCCTACCCGGATTCGACCAGACTTGAGGATTTTGGATGCTGGTGCCTCATCCAGCTCCACTACGGCTCTCCTTTGTTCCCTTGTGGTAGGAGGGAAAAGTGTGGTTTTCACCTCGCCGGCTCCTTCCTCTCCAGCGTCGCGTTTGATGGAGGATGTCACCTCTTCGCTAACTGTGAGGCAATCGCGGTCGAGGAGCTCGATCTTGCCTCTAGGAGTCAGAAGCTTCACGTCCCCATGGCCATCTACGGCGGCCCGGATCGAATCCTGCAATTTCGCGCGGCCATCACAGCGCGCGATCTCCAAAAGGACCCCTCCTTCTGCTGTCTTTCTGATACGGTTTACTAGCGTACCAGTTTCATCCGGGGAAACACTTTGGCGGATGGCCCCCAGGACCTCCGCGTAGGTCTTTCCCGGAGCTGGTTTTACTATAACAGCTTCTATTTTTTCCCCTCGCTGTCTTTGTCTGCCATTCTTCTTTTTTTCTTCACCGCTACTTTCTTATTGCCCGGTGATATATACTCTTTTTGGGACTTTTCCGGCCCAGCGGGTGTCGCTGGTGTTTTTGCGACGCTTCCCTTTTTCTTCTTGTGAATAACCGTCACCCACTTCCTGAGGTCCGAGACTGGCACCTCCTTCCTCACTCGGACTTCCTGAGTATCTTCAGGGCAAGATTCATCCACGCGCTTATTCTGCCGTGGCCGATCTACTCCCGGAACCCCTGCAACAGTGCCTGACTCAGCAATCTTTTCCTCCAAGACTCGCTGGTAGTCTACCTCTGCCTTCTGCCAGTTCGTCCGGCAGGTGAAAATGACCTCAAAGGCCTCCTCTAGCTCCAACATACCTCCAACATACGTCCTTGAAGTGCTTTGAAATATTTCTCTGCACGTTGGCGGCTTGAAGCATTTTTTGAAGGATACCTTGACACTTCTTCAACATATCCTCCTCAGCCACTCGCTCACGCTTTATGTACTCCCTCCTAGGGGCACACGTGCAAGTGGCATATTTTCTTCTGGAACTCTTGTTTCAGTGCTCTCCCGTGGATGACTTTTCGGGGTCTCCAGATCACTACGAGCGGATTCAGCAACTTCAGGTTCCTGCACCTCTACTGCGCACCCGGAACCGATCAATCCCTCAATTTGCATTGAATTGTGCGTCGAAGGGGGTGTCCTCTGGACCCTTGGCCTCCTCGCAAACGCAAAACGGTCGATGGCGGCGCCTCCTTTGCCCTGCGTCGCCACTGTCGTCCCCAGGTTCTGTTGTCCGTCTGTCTTGTCTTTTGTGTTATTTTGATTATGTAACATATTCAGTTTTATTGGGTCCCAACTCAGAGTCGCTATCTCCACACGGATGTGCAGTCGCCTTAATGACCTCGTGGTAATCTATGCAAAGCAGGGACCAGCCTTCATGGGGCTGGATCGCAGAGCCAGGTCAGCGCTAATCGGGAACAATGTCAACCGAACCTGCACCACCAACTCAACGGTGCGGGCTTCGAACGTACTCTGAAGCTAGAACTACACTGGTCTCACGTAACGTGAGCTCACGTGTCGCCACGTTATGCGTGTGGAGGCATGAGCTCACGCTTGGAAATACACTTGTCTCATGCTAGCAGCTCACGTGTGTTGCAATTGCATATCGACGGTTTGAGGTTTAACTAAATTTCGCTGCGCACATAAAAATTCTGTTACAATTTTTTCCCACAATTTACCAGCATCAATGTATTTCGCCATTTCATAAGTATTCATGCTTATACATTTTCAACAAATCACTTACCTTATACATTTCAAACAAATCAAATACCATGCGGTAAAAATATTGGCTAAACGTGCTCTCACGTGAGCTCAAAAATCTGAATTTGCAGATTATCAAAAACGTGAGCTCACATGAGCCGTGTGACGTGTTGCCAGTGTAGTTCTAACCATACAAAATGGTACTGCAGATCTATCACACGTGTGGTCAGCTGATGTGACCACACGTGAGCTCACGTTACGTGAGACCAGTGTAGTTCTAGCTTGAGACTTGCCAGGTTTTAACGGGACGGAGACGGCATGACCTTAGCCTGGAGCCGTTTACGCTCGGATTTCACTCCGGCGGTACCGCGCATAAATCGACTAGGTCCAGAATGCCATAACCGCCAGCCCAGATACATTTTTCGCTAATCATCGGTCGTGCCTTGAACCATTAAGCTAAGCCAGGTCATGCCTTAAAAATCCTTGCTACCATTGCCAGAAATTCCAATCATCAATCAAATCGTAAAGCCATGAGAAAAGCCGAGTCGTACCGGTTGGTGTTGGGCCATTTGGCGTTATCCGGGGTGCACCGCGAGGAGGCGACCCAACATTGTTAATAGTGTTGAGTTTATGATCAGTGCAAGCCATTCTCAACTGGAAAACCAAGAAAATTTCCTTGTCTTGTTATTTTGGAGACTGTGGATATATAATTACCCATAAATAAAGTCCTTTCGGGTGGTGTAATGTGAAATTGAAACTTGCCAAATAAATTAAGTTCTGCCGCGCGATTTACAGTGCCATAAGCGAATTAATCTGGTGTCTATCGTAGTGGAGACGATAAGATAAATTGTTTTGAATTGTGGATTATGAGAAATTCGTCGCCGGAAAAGATATCATGCTAGATTCGCCCGCACGCGATTGATTCCGCCGAGCGAGAAAAAAATACAAGGCGAAGTGTGAGTGCCAGAAAAACCATTGCAAATGTTTAGTGGCGATTTACATTCAAAGTTAAACAAAAAGTGGAGTTACTTGAAACCCTAACTGGCTTTGAAACTAACAATAAGCTTACAATTAAAAATAGTTTAGGACAAAACGTTTTCGGGGCCGTCGAAGATAATGACTGTTGCATCAGAAACATGTGTAGACCAGCTCGTCTGCTCGAAATGAAAGTCCTCGATATCCACTAGAATCAAGTTATCCACATGCATCGACCGCTGGCATGCTCGTCATGCTGCTTCCCGTGCTGCCTTCAATCGAAGGAAGTTTCGACATCGCCTGGCAATGCGATTGGTACCATCGAGCAGGAATAGTCGGTTTGTATTCCACAGTTTACCAGTCGTAATAATCTTGGTGACGCTGTTTTAAGAATTGAAGGTCAAATTGGAATTGTTTTTGCGGGATGATTAAAATTGAAAAAAATTTTTTATTTATCTTGAAAATTTTATTTGACAAAGTGGTTTCGAAAGCATGCACTGTTTTCTCATCAGACACCAGCACACAATGCATACTTGACTGGTGTGACCACTTGCAGTTGGAAATCATTAATTGTTATTTACGCTGGTTGTGACAAATTTTAACATCTCCGACTTATATCCATGGAAATAATTTACTCATAAAGGTTATTGATTTGTGATCACGGTTCCCTTCTTGTCTATAATCGCATAGACAACGTATATCGTCTCTAAAGCTTATCAAAGCAGAGAATAATTGATACGGGAAGCTCGATCGTTTTGCGGAATAAGCCTCCGAAAGCAGAATCAAATTGGAATTGTTTTTGCGGGATGATTAAAATTGAAAAAAATTTTTTATTTATCTTGAAAATTTTATTTGACAAAGTGGTTTCGAAAGCATGCACTGTTTTCTCATCAGACACCAGCACACAATGCATACTTGACTGGTGTGACCACTTGCAGTTGGAAATCATTAATTGTTATTTACGCTGGTTGTGACAAATTTTAACATCTCCGACTTATATCCATGGAAATAATTTACTCATAAAGGTTATTGATTTGTGATCACGGTTCCCTTCTTGTCTATAATCGCATAGACAACGTATATCGTCTCTAAAGCTTATCAAAGCAGAGAATAATTGATACGGGAAGCTCGATCGTTTTGCGGAATAAGCCTCCGAAAGCAGAATCAAATTGGAATTGTTTTTGCGGGATGATTAAAATTGAAAAAAATTTTTTATTTATCTTGAAAATTTTATTTGACAAAGTGGTTTCGAAAGCATGCACTGTTTTCTCATCAGACACCAGCACACAATGCATACTTGACTGGTGTGACCACTTGCAGTTGGAAATCATTAATTGTTATTTACGCTGGTTGTGACAAATTTTAACATCTCCGACTTATATCCATGGAAATAATTTACTCATAAAGGTTATTATTATTAAGGTTATTAAGGTTATTATTATAAAGGTTATAAATTTTTTTTCAATTTTAATCATCCCGCAAAAACAATTCCAATTTGATTCTGCTTTCGGAGGCTTATTCCGCAAAACGATCGAGCTTCCCGTATCAATTATTCTCTGCTTTGATAAGCTTTAGAGACGATATACGTTGTCTATGCGATTATAGACAAGAAGGGAACCGTGATCACAAATCAATAACCTTTATGAGTAAATTATTTCCATGGATATAAGTCGGAGATGTTAAAATTTGTCACAACCAGCGTAAATAACAATTAATGATTTCCAACTGCAAGTGGTCACACCAGTCAAGTATGCATTGTGTGCTGGTGTCTGATGAGAAAACAGTGCATGCTTTCGAAACCACTTTGTCAAATAAAATTTTCAAGATAAATAAAAAATTTTTTTCAATTTTAATCATCCCGCAAAAACAATTCCAATTTGATTCTGCTTTCGGAGGCTTATTCCGCAAAACGATCGAGCTTCCCGTATCAATTATTCTCTGCTTTGATAAGCTTTAGAGACGATATACGTTGTCTATGCGATTATAGACAAGAAGGGAACCGTGATCACAAATCAATAACCTTTATGAGTAAATTATTTCCATGGATATAAGTCGGAGATGTTAAAATTTGTCACAACCAGCGTAAATAACAATTAATGATTTCCAACTGCAAGTGGTCACACCAGTCAAGTATGCATTGTGTGCTGGTGTCTGATGAGAAAACAGTGCATGCTTTCGAAACCACTTTGTCAAATAAAATTTTCAAGATAAATAAAAAATTTTTTTCAATTTTAATCATCCCGCAAAAACAATTCCAATTTGATTCTGCTTTCGGAGGCTTATTCCGCAAAACGATCGAGCTTCCCGTATCAATTATTCTCTGCTTTGATAAGCTTTAGAGACGATATACGTTGTCTATGCGATTATAGACAAGAAGGGAACCGTGATCACAAATCAATAATTGAAGGTCAGTTTGTCCATTTACAATGTGTGGAGAGGCTGCATTTCAGGTAGTCTCATTAACTGGCGAACCAATTGGAAAAATCTCGAAACAGTGGTTTGGTCTTGTCCGGGAAATGTTTACAGATGCTGACTATGTTGGTATCTCATTCCCTTTAGATGTGGATGTGAAAATGAAAGCGGTTCTGCTGGGAGCCTGTTTTTTTTTTGATCGATGCGATGTTCTTCGAAACGCAAGCCAAGCCAAGCATGTTCTAAACTTAAAGCTCCAGCAGGCATGAACGAATTTTACTGTCATTCAATGCGCACAACAAGCGCATAAACAGGCACTGAATGGGAAAAGATCTTTATTTCGAACAAAATATTACATAAATGCTTAATGAATTCAAGAACTGTTCTATTATCTCAAACAAAATATTAATATGATCGCTTTGATTACTATTACGCAAATTGAAAGTGCAACGATATGCATAAAAAAGCATATTTTCAATCAAAATGGTATTAAATACTGTAATAGTTATAACCTTGTTACTAATTTTAGATACACACATTTATATAAAATGAAAACTTTGATTGGACTCATTAATTTTTTCTCAAATAATTAAATAATAGTTACCTTTGTTTTGAAATTGCATATAATTGAAGCTTTTTGAAATTGAAACTATCATAATTTAAGAATAGATAATTGTTTCTAAAAAAATCATTCGAACAAATCAATTTAATGATCGAATTGTTGTTCTAAGTAGGAATCGAGTTATATATTCCAATTATTTGATGAAATCATTACTTACTACAGTTAGTGAGTGGTTAGTCAATGATTGTGCGCATAATCTGCAGACTTTAAAACCCGAAAAATACTTAATTTCTTTTGCTTTCTCTTGGTTTGATCAAGAACATATTATTGAAATAGAAATATTTATGTGTGGAACGTAGCAATCCGATAAATTTTCAATGTCATCTCAACCTTTTTCTTCGATCGCAATTGATAATTATCGAAATAAAAAAATGAATTTGTGTTAAATTTTAAACCGCCGGCCTTCTTAGTGGGCGAAAGCCCGAGCAGTTCTTTTCCGTTTCAGGGTCCGCGGATGGCCTGGCTGGCCGATACAATGACTCAGTGGTTTTTGTGATTTTCAGGTTTTCATAAGGCCTAACACAGTAGTTTTCAATTTTTTATTAGCTTTTTGATTTTTGATAATGGCCAGTATCAGTGGGTGGAGGACTCCAGACCATCGGGGTCAGGGCTCCGCCACCATCGGGGGCCCGGGGCTGTCTGCCTCACTCGGGTTCCTCTGAAAAGAGAGGCAGCGTTTTTCCCGCTATTTCCTTTGTAGATTTTTCAATTTTCTGGCTCCGTGCATCGTCACGAGCACTGGGTCTGTTTAGTCAGCCCATGTTGCAGAGCCACGGGTGGTTTCCTTAACGGAACTATGCCTCCTTTTGTCGCTTGGGTATTTTTATATACCAGTTTGCGGCTACGTTATTATGACGGATGAAATAATACGTAGCATCCCGTTTCTCTTGAGAGCTGATCAACCCCATTGCTTCAGGAACCCACCCCAGCCGCAGCGAGCTAGCAAAGTGGCACCCCAGCATCCGTCGGGGTTGGTTGAAGGGTGCTCCGCTAATGCGGACGAGGGTCCTTCACGGCCATTTCTAGGGCACCCTACTCTCGGGGCAATTCTTTTTTTTTTTAATTTGCCTCTTGAATGGCAGTAGCCATTCACTTCTGTTGGACCTTAGCCATCTCGGTTCTGGACTTCGGACTGGTTCTGAGATGTGCTAAAGTCTGGCACTCTCCCATTCATACATTTCGCTACAAGAAGCATCAGAGTCTAGTGAAAATAGATCTCCAAATATAGACGCCATTCGAAAGTTACGTCGGCAAAAGGAGATTATAAAAACAATTCAAAGAATATTAGCTGGATTAATTTTTGAACAACAATCCAAAAGTTATTACGAGCTCAAATTAAGACAAATAAGTGACTATTGGGCACAGATCGAAGACTTAAGTCAAGCCATCTGGGAATTAGTCGACGAACCAGATAAAATAAATTATGACATTGACGAGTATTTGAAATTAGAAGAAACAGTTCAAGAAGCTCACTTAAAATTAATTGAAAAAAGAGATTATAAACCCAATTTAAATGCAGCATCAACTAATAATGTAGAAACCATGGCGGATTCACCAAAGAAAACGATTCCTAAATTTGATGGGAATCACTTACATTGGAGACAATTCTATGATTTGTTTAGTGAAATGATTCATAAGCAATCAATTGCACCATGTCAGAAAATGTGGTACTTAAAAACCAATTTAATTGGAGAAGCCGAAAAATTGATCCGACACTTAAGTATTTCTGAAGAAAATTATATTAATGCTTGGAACATGCTTAAAGATCGCTATGAGAATCCCAGATTGTTAGTTAGTGCACAGATTAATAAACTATTATCACAGCCTATCATCATTAATGAAAGTGCTCAGTCGATAAAATCACTACACGATACAACTCAAGAATGCATTCTTGCACTAGAAAGTCTAGGAGTACTAACAGACGGTTGGGATCCAATTCTATTGCACCTACTGATAAAGAGATTAGATGTCACAACGCATTGCCTATCCGAGCAAACCCTAAAGCAACCAAAAGAATTGCAACACATAAAGGAATTTTCAATGTTTCTGGAAACTTGTTTTCAATCACTAGAAGTTCTGGGTGGTAAAGCGAAATCAAATGAAAACAATAATAATAATAGATACTCGAAGTCGTCCACTTTAACAGCGTCGATATTGAATAATTGCATTTCTTGCAAGGGGAATCACGCATTACACTCTTGTAGAAATTTTTTACAAAGCACAGCCGATGAAAGGCTACAACTCGTAAAGGAGCATAAACTTTGCTTTAACTGCTTGAAAGTAGGTCATATACCTTCAAACTGTATATCCAAAGCATGTAACAAATGCAATAAGAAGCATAACACTCTCTTACACATTGACCGCAAAAGCAACCAAGCTGCAACAGATACAACACAATTCCACAGAAGGCAGAAATCTTGCGCTTACTAACGCTTCGATAAAAGCACAACAACCAAAATTTGAGGTAGGTTATGTTTTACTTAGCACAGCACTAATAAAATTAACCAATGCTAAGGGAATGACCATTGAATGCCGAGCAATATTAGATTCTGGGTCACAAGTAAATTTCATTACTGAACGAGTCATCAAAAAACTTGGATTGTCAAGCTCATCACAACGAATAAAAATAGAAGGTATTGGCCAAGCAGTTCAGAATGCACATCCAAGAGTCAATCTTTTAGTGAGCTCAAAGCATAGCGCTTACTCTGCCAGAGTCGAAACTATTGTTCTTCCGCAAATAATTGCTGATCAGCCAATACAACAACTAAAAATTTTCCAGTGGAATATACCTCAAAATATAATTCTAGCTGATCCAAAGTTCAATATACCAAGTCGTATTGATGTACTACTAGGCGCAGAATTTTACCATAGTTTGTTGTGTTCTAAAAAAGTGAAGTTGAGTGATAAATTACCGATTTTAAATAATTCTGTGCTTGGTTGAATTGTATCGCGAAAAATCGCGAGTGTAGAAATGGAAAAGCCAGTTTGTGGAGCGCTTTGTCGGCACGACAACTTCAATATAGAAAAATTTTGGAAAATGGAAGAAGTGGAAGCAAACAATCAAATCTTAACACCAGATCAAGGAAAATGTGAGCAACATTTCTATCAAACTCATGTAAGTGACGCATCAGAGACAATAGCCCGGCTGTTTGACCCTCTAGGCATGATTGGACCAGTAGTGGCGACAGCAAAGATGATTCTGCAACAGTTTTGGCTTTGCAATTTAGATTGGAATGATGTATTGCCATCTGAGTTGCAAGAAAAATGGTCATTATTCCGAGAAAATATATTAGCTATCAAGGATCTAAAAATACCAAGGCATAGTTTCGGGCAGGATGTTTCGCGTAGTATACAGATTTATGGTTTTGCGGACGCTTCCGAAAAAGCCTATGGAGGTGTATATATATCCGGTCCATTTATAGTTAAAATATGGCGGTAGTAAGACTATTATGCTCAAAATCAAAGGTTGCACCTTTGAAGCCAAAAAGCCTGAACTCGCCAAAAGCTAGAAAATGTTCAGACATTTTTTTGGACTGACTCACGAATAGTGCTCGATTGGATTTATTCACGCTCGTCCATTCCACACTTTCGTGGCCAGTCGCATAGCATCTATACAGGACTACACCGCAGCGGTGAAGACATGCTGGATCACACGATAATCCTGCCGATTTATTGTCTCGTGGTTTAGCGCCAAACAAGCTAAAAGAATCAGCAATGTGGTTCTACGGTCCGCACTTCAAATCAAATCAAATCACAATCAAATATAGCAGAGGCAAATAAATCGCAAAGCTCGGCTCAGGGTGATGATACAGTGCATTTCTTATACAGAATAAATCATCGGAATGCATTCAGGTCACTTCAACGCATCACAGCATATGTTTTGCGTTTCGTAAAAAACCTCAAAAGCAAATGCAGTAAAAGCTTGGGTTTTGAAAGTTTGACAACGACCGAATTGCATGAGGGACTGCACGTTATTGTGAAATTGATGCAGAAACAAGAGATCAGTGAAGAAATAAAGCAGTTGACGCTCCACAAACAAATTGGAAATTCGAGTCAAATAATAACTCTTAGTCCTTTCTTAGATGAATACAAGATTCTTCGAGTTGGGGTCAGACTAGAAGATGCTGCATTATCATTGGACGCAAAACACCCTATATTACTGCCTCACTCGCATCTGTTCACTAAAATGCTAATGACCGAAATCAACATAGAAAATAAGCATGTGGGACCGCAGACGCTTGGGGCAGTAACGAGGCAGCAATTTTAGCCAATTAAAGGAAAATCCATTGCACGCTCTATCGTACAGCACTGTGTGCGTTGCATACTATCACGGCCCAAGATGTTAAACCAATTAATGGGAAATCTGCCCAGTCACCGTGTGCAACCTGCTCGCCCGTTTATAATTTTTAAGCGATTTGCTAGTAGACGGGGAAATTGTAGGACGTTATACTGCGATGACGCTACCAATTTCATTGGCTCCTGTATGGGGAAATTGGCCGAATATTCGCACCGGGCATAATCGAAGAGTCCAAGAGTGGATGGTCCTCATCTGTGACCTTGGTAGCTAAACCCTCCAAAGTTTGTTTGTGCTGGGATGCGCGAAAAGTATACTCGGTCACAGTGAAAGACGCCTACTCTTGCCTCTTATTGACGGCATATTAAGTAGACTTCCAAAGGCCACTTACATCTCGAGCCTGGACCTAAAGGACGCCTTCTGGCAGATTCCTTTAGACAAGTCAAAGGAGAAGACGGCTTTCACTGTGCCCGGGCGACCCTTGTACCATTTTGTCGTGATGCCGTTTGGGTTGTGTAATGCACCCCAAACGATGTCGCGACTGATGGACAAGGTTATCCCACCGCATCTGAAGCAACATGTGTTTGTGTACTTGGATGACTTGTTGCTGGTCATGGAACGGTTTGACGATCACCTGGAGGTACTCCATCATGTCGCTTTTCATCTGCGACTAGCTGGCCTCACAATCAATGTAGAAAAGAGCAAATTCCTCTTTCGATAGGTTAACCATCTTGGCCACATAATTGATAATGGCACAATCCAAACAGATCCAGACAAGGTGAAATACATTATGGAATTCCCTTTACGCTCTACCACGAAGAAGCTACGAAGATTCTTGGAAATCTGCGGTTGGTACCGGTGCTTCGTTAGAGAATATGCGTCTCTGTCGACGCCGCTAACAGACATGCTTTCGAAACGGAGTCAGTTTGTGTGGACCGATGAGAGACTAAATGCTTTCAAGCAACTGAAACACAGCCTTGGTTCAGCCCCGGTGTTGCACAGCCCAAACTTCACCAAGCCCTTCTCCATCCAATGTGACGCGAGCAACATGGAGTAGAGGCGGTGCTTGTGCGACGCACAGACGAAGGGAATGAAGCGCTCATCGCGTACATGTCCCACAAACTGAATCCTGCTCAGCGAAATTACACCGTCACTGAACAAGAATGTCTGGCAGCGGTGTTGGCTGTCAGGAAGTTCCGCGCCTACGTGAAAGGTCATGAGTTTGAAAGCGTAACCGACTACGCTTCCCTAACATGGCTCATGAACCAACCAGACCTCAATGGTCGATTATTCCGGGGGCCCTAAAACTTCAAGGGTTCAATTTCATCATAGTCCAACGAAAGGGAAGCCAAAACGAAGTGCCGGACTTCTTGTCCTGCATGTTCTCTGTGGAAGCGTTGACGCCAGCAAAGAGCGATGAGACTCCAGTACCACTAGATTTGAACTCGCCACACTTTAAAAGTGCTTCCTACATGGAATTGGCTGAGAAGATCAAGGCAGAACAATATCTCTTGCCTGACCTAAAAGTCGTAGATGGATTCTTGTACAAGCGGACCAAATATGCGACCGGAAACTGACTTCAAGACAAGTTGGCTTGGAAGTTGTGGGTGCCGTCAGAGATGACGGCAGAGCAAGTGAAGGGGATACATGATCCTCCCTAGAGCGCGCATGGTGGCGTGGCGGCAATTACGGCAATGGTCCTACTGGCCCAAAATGGCCGCTCAAGTTAAAGACTATGTGAGTTCATGCACCACCTGTAAGATCACCAAAGCCCCTTCACATCCCTTTCGTCCACCAATGACGCTTCATTCCGTATCCGAGCGCATATTCCAACGCGTGTACGTAGACATCATCGGCCCCTACTCTAGGTCCAAATCTGGTCACATTGGAGCGCTCATCGTTCTTGGCCATCTTCCGCGCTTCTCAATCATCGGGCCGCTTCGTAAGTTCACTGCAAAGGCAGTAGAGGAGATCCTCAGGAAGAGGGCATTTCATCTGTTTGAAGTTTCCGAAATAATTATGTCGGACAATGGTGTGCAATTTCGGTCGTCGACATTTAAGTCTCTCTTGAACGAATTCGGTTTCGGGCACACTTTTACCGCCGTATATTCCCCGCAGGCGAACGCCTCTGAAAGGTCCATACTGGCGGCGATTCGCGCATATTTGGATCCTGCGAAGAAGGAATGGGACACTAAACTCTCGGACATATCTTGCACTCTGCGCTCTTCCCCACATTCTACTATAGGAACCTCCCATTATGCAGCCGTGTTTGGGCAGCCCATGGTGACCCATGGCAAAGTCTATGCCCTCCTTCGTCAACTACACCTTATGGAGGAGCCCGAGAACACGCTGCCACCTCACGACCACCTGGCCATCTTACGCCAGCAAATCCGCGACCTCAACACCAAAGCTCAAGGCCGCAATACCAAAGCCTACAATTTTAGTTCCAGGTTGGTCTCGTACCAGCCTGGCGAAGTAGTTTACAGGCGCAACTTCCGGCAAAGTGGCGCAGCCGCGCACTATAATGCAAAGCTGGACCGGAAGTTCCTACCTACCAAGTTAGTTAAGAAGATCTGGGGAGCATACTACCAGCTCGCCGATCAAAATGGACGTTCAGTGGGCATCTTTCACGCGAAAGACATCACTAAGTGATAAGCCCACTAGGTTCACCCGTTCACGGTCTGTTACGAAATTTTATTTGGGATCGTCCATTCGCGCCTATTTCAGGTGTCACTCCTGCCATATTGTAGAAGTATCGGAAGTACGTTCACAGAGTTCACCATTCGTTCTTCAGAAGATACTTCCACTATTGAGCCTGTACACATTTGTTCACGACATTCCTCCTTAACATTTCTCTTAATTCCCCTGGTCACTAGTTCACGTTTTCTTTTATAAATGTTTATGTTTTACCACAGGAATTAAAACGAGCATATAATTTGGATGTGTTTAAAAAAAGTTAAGATGTGTATTATTCTCGATAAAAGCAAATCTTTTTCACAAATTTCTGACATTGAATTTTTTGTTTTGATTATTATTGTACTTGTATTAAATATTATTTATAAACAGTACTATTTAGTAGGCATAAGTGCAAAATGTTTTTCGCTTAAATATTTTTATTGTTTTTCTTTATATATATTTTCTCAAAATTATTTTAATTTTATTTCGTATTTTACCTAAAATTGTTGGATAGTTTTAAGTTTAATTTTCTTGTTATTTTTTCCCCTTATACAAACTCGATTGATATGTGAGCTAAGAGTTTTTTTTCGATTTTTTTTTTTGTTAATTTTTGTTGTTTTTTTTTGTTTTGTATGTACATGGAAATGCATTCTAAAAGGTAGTATCTGAACTAGATTGTATGTATATTAAATATTGTTTACATCAAAAACAAATAAATTGGTTTTTTTTTTGTTAATGCAACCACGGTGCTTGTACCAGTGATTGTATTTCGATGAGTAATTACGGTGCTGTGTACCGCAATTACCTGTTATCAAAAGAAGACACGTGATCGACTCTATGCTTTTCGATAATCTGATTTATTTCTGGTTATGTTACACTTTAAATGCAGTTTTCATTAATTATAAAGATGTTGAATCGATACGAATTCCGCGTGACCGGACATCGCGCAGACAGTAGCATTCGTAGGCAAGAAAATTTTCAAAGACATATGATCTTTGGAATGCGAATGCATGGTATTTTCGATATTGGGAGTTTAATGCTATTGGCCGGTCACGCGTTTCCGATACAAACTGCTTACTTGCAAGAATTACGATTTTGCTAAGAATAAGTTGAATTCACTACATTGACTTGATATGCGATTTTGTATGCACATATAAACTTTGATTTATTGATTTAACTGTAACAAAATCTGCCCCTCGTTGAACACTCCTGTTCAACTTTCGTATACTTCAAAGTAAGCAACATCGTGCGCTTGAATTGGTGGCGTCACAGACCCTGTTGGTGGTTGATTGCTGTTGGTGGTGGGTTGATTCCTCTTGCATGGATGTAGTTTCTGGCACGACCCGGATTGCCACAGGAGGATGACAACGCAGAATGCGGCTAATGTTACACCAAAATTGCTAACTGTAATATGGTGGAAGGTCGGAGCTTCAACTACGTTTGGCAGCCCAACGTTCGTGGGCAGGGATTTTTGAAGATTCTCAACTTCAGCTGTATTTGCCGAGTACGAGTAGTTCATCTTTATCGACGGCTGTGTTGAAGGAGGATTAACTGTGAAGCTGATTCCCATCTTAGAATATGAGTGTCGATCGTGGCTAATATGTTCGTGATGATTAGAAATGGATAGTGTATCGTGTTTTATGACACACTTGGGACCGATTCGTAGCACCTCAGATCCTTGGATAGTTGCTGATAAAGATCTTCCTTCGCAGACAGCATGAAATGTTATGGGTTGTTTAGTTGCAAAAATCCAGTCGTTCTTGTTGGAAAGCTGCTGCCAGTATTCATTAGTGTCAATTTTTTTTACCTTGCATTCCGCTGCACTTGGAAGGTGGTTAAATACGTTCAATTCGCATTTACCGGTGTCAGAGCCTTTATGATAGATAGGTCGTAGTTGTTCACAAAGGTAAGTTGTTTTTGGTAGGACCCGGCAATTATAAATCTTTCTCCACATTATAAATCTTTGTTTCAGCATCGGCCACTTTCCAACTCAACTTAAACATTCGTTAATAGTGCCTATCTATAAAGGGGGTGAGTGTTCAAGTTTAAACAATTATCGACCTATATCTCTCTTATCATGTCTATCTAAAGTATTCGAAAAAGCACTAAATATTAGACTTACAAGGTATTTGGAAGAGTTAGGGCTTCTTTCAGATGCCCTATACGGCTTCAGGAAATCACGTTCAACAGAAGATGCAATCTATAATGTAACTTAAACATTGGTATCAAAACTAGATAAAAGGATGAGATGTGTAGGAATATTTCTTGATTTCCAGAAAGCTTTCGACACTGTAGATCACCATTTGCTTCTACTAAAAATGGAAATGAAGGGTATACGGGGAATTGCGTTGAATCTTTTTAGAAGCTTTCTGCAAGGCAGAACTCAGTCAGTTCGCATAGATGAACATTCAAGCTCTAACCTCGGTGTTAGTATTGGGATTCCACAAGGCACAGTACTAGGTCCAATTTTGTTTTTGATATACATCAACGACCTATTGGAATTACATATAAAAAACTCTTCTGTTTTAGCATTCGCTGATGATACGGTAGCTCTTTTTTGGGGCAGTGATTGGAGCGAAGCAACCGAAGTAGCTAATGCGGGGATTAATAAAATATCGCGTTGGTTAGATACAAATAAGGTCAGCATTAATATAAAAAAATCTGCATTAGTTCCGTTTTCCCTGAATTTATTAGGATTACCGAGAGAGGCTCCTCGAGTTTTTATGCACAAATCCTCATGCTCATCAGTTATGTGTAACTGCTCTCCACTCCCAGTAAACTCATCTGTAAAATATCTTGGCGTAGTGATAGACCAACATTTACGCTGGGAAAAACATATTACTTTTGTCTGTAGTCGATTGAGAAAAACTATTTATAAATTTGTAGAACTAAGAACAATACTAAAAATAAACCAATTGAGGATGGTATTTCTTGCCTTAGTTCAATCTGTAGTAGAGTACGCAATTGTGAGTTGGGGGGGTCTAGCTGCCAGTACCTTACGACCTTTGCTACTATTGCATAAAAAAATAATAAAAATCTGCTTAAGAAAGCCAGTACGATACCCTACTCAATTTCTTTATTTTAATTTTAATATCCTTTCAATATCTAGCAGTTATAAGTTTAAAATGCTGCTATATATACACAAACACCTTAGCGAATTCCCTCTTGAATTAAATACAGGCCACTCAACGCGTTTACAAAACCGTAGAGCACTTCAAGAGCCCAGATTCCTAACTGCAACTGCTGGAAATCATGCATCTTATGTAGCTCCACGAGTTTTCAATAGATTACCAGTCAACATATGTAGGATAATGAATTATCATATTTTTCGAAAAGCTGTGAAGAAGCACCTCCAGGAAAATAATATTACTTATTCGAATTTTGATTTGAAATAACTTCTGCAAATGGCAATCTTGTAAATATATTATTAATACTGCTGTATACAAAATGTTAAATCACTTATAACAATGAGTTAATTAGCAAAACTTGTAAAAATATGTTTAAACATACAGGCTTTCTTTCCATAGCACGAGCTTTGCTCTTTATGGAAAGGCCAACTATACATTTTTTGTCTTGTAATTTATATTTGAAATGTAATTCTTGAATTTGGCAATAAACTTATTATTATTATTATTATTAATTACTTAGTTCTTGATTACTCATCACATAGTAGTTGTCACGATGTGGGTTGATAGCAAAGACGGATGACGATGCCTGTATTGCTATCAAGGTATTGTTTGCTAAACTGGAATCGGTATCAACTTGAAGACTTCGAAAACGTCAGAAGAAACCAGTGGTATTTTTAGCTGGAAGAGAACTTAGTTATCCTGAATCCAGCTCTGAGCTGTTATCAATTGGTAGATTGCTGAAGAGTCTGCTGGATCTACGGGTATATGGTATGATGGTGGGAGCTTGCTCTTAAATAAATGAAGTTCCTGTGCTAATCGATCAGGAGTCAGTAGCTTAGGGTTGATTTTCTGGTGGTGTGCATCAATCAGAACTTCTGCAAGGGCGCTTTGAATTTGGTTGATGTTTGCCATTATCATCATTACTTCAATAGCTATGAACTGGAAGTCATCAATTACTCCTTTAGTTACGCTGTTCTTAAGTTGATCAATCTGTAATTCCAGACTCTGAAACCTTCTCTGAGCTGCTGTTTGGTCTCGTCTCATTATATTCATCGTAGCGTCAATAATTGAGGTTTGGTTTTTAATATGTCTACCAAATAATCTTCGTTCCTCTTTACAGCATCTATGGTTTTTGTCATGTCCCTTGCGTATTCTTCATCTAAAATACCGAACAGCGAACTGGCAACATTTCCGATTATATTTAGAGCTCCTCGTTTAACTCGATGTGATTGTAGAAGGCTATTCTCTTTGGAAATTTCTGTTGACATTTGATCGAATTGAGACATTATCGAACGACATGATGTGTGGTTCCACTGATTTTGGCACAAAACTTCCAGCATTTCAATTCCCTTTTTCAATATCTGGCATTCTTCCCAGTAGGGTTGAAGGACGTAATATATAATGAGCTTCCATTCATGTGATATCAAGTTCATTACTCCGATGTTGTCAAAATGTATGCCTGGAGAATTTGCGAAGTTTTCTACATCGAAAGGTTGTTCGAGTGGAGCTGTTGTTGTCACCGGCAGGGTTAGGCATGCAATGAGCAAGGTGACTATTGCAGAGCCGAGCGTTAGTTTCGCTTTCTTTTTTGGTGTCGGGTCGTTTGCTTCTCTGGTTTGTTTGTGATGATTTTGTGACCTGTGAGCTTCTTTAGTAGCGGTTTGTGCAGGAGCTGGGTTGTTGACTGTTTCCAAGTCATTTTCTACAAAGGTTGAAGAATTCTCAACGTTCTTGACAGGGAGGGGTGCTAAGCGGTGAATTGTTCTTTTCGGAAGTCCTTCCGCTGTTCGTACTTCCACAACACGAACCTTCCCATCGTTGCTTTGATAAACTTGTTCGACTTGTCCAAGAGGCCATTTTAGAGCAGGAACATAATTTTCTTTCAGAAGCACCATTGTGCCCGGTTTCACATTGTGTGACTGGTGTTTCCATTGTGCTTTCTGTTGTTGTTGCTGAAGATATTTTGTGCGCCATCGCTGCCAGAATTCTTCCTTCAACTTGTTGATTTCGTGCCATCTATCACTTAAGAGTGATTCTCGTGTCTTCGTGGTTGGATCGAATGCATCAGTTGTGGGTTCGCCGATCAGGAAGTGTCCGGGGATTAATACCGTCAGATCGTTGGGATTCGTGGACATTGGCACCATGGGACGAGAATTCAATATCGCCTCTATTTGTATCAGTACTGTTTCTAATTGCTCATAGGTTATAGATGCAGACCCAACCGTCTTCCGTAGAATGCCTTTTGCACTTTTTACTGCCGCTTCCCAAAGCCCACCGAAATGTGGTGCTCTGGGTGGTATGAAATGAAATTGGACACCTTGCTTGGCACAGCTGGTTCCAATAGCCTTTTTTGAATCTTCAGAATATATAATCTCCTGTAATTCTTCAATCTGATTTTTGGTACCGACGAAATTTGTTGCATTGTCACAGTAGAGGTTTTTCACATTGTCTCTTCGTCCCATAAAACGTTTCAAGGCACAGAGATAGGCTTCGGTTGTGAGGTCACTGACGAGTTCCATGTGCACGGCCTTCGTCACGAAGCACACAAAAACTGCGATGTAGGCCTTTTGAGGACGTTTTCCTCGTGTCTTATAATGAATCCAGACCGGATCACAAAAGCCGACGCGTGTATTAACGAACGGTCTTGATGGTTCAATTCAATCTGTCGGTAGATTCCCCATTATTTGTTGTAATAACTTAGGTTTTGCATTTGTGCATTTTATCACTCCTCGGGCAATTGCTTTGCCCTTAATAGGCCAAAAACGCTGCCTAGTCTTGGCTAGCAACGCTAATTGTCCAACGTGCAGATTTTCATTGTGGATGGTGGTCATCAGTAGTTTTGTAAGAGGATGATCACACGGCAAAAACCATTGGATACTTAGTGTCATACGGCAGATCAGCTGCTGCTAAGCGACCTCCTACTCGTAAGATTCCTTCCTTATCCAAGAATGGTGTATAGTCTACCAGACGACTGTTCTTATCAACTTTGTTATGTTTCGTCAAATGCTGAATTTCTTCGTCCAGTTTTGAATGTTTTTGCATATTCCGAATTATAACTCGAATTGCGTAATCCTGTTGCTTCGTTGATTGAGCTGGTGGCCCATTACGTTGATGTTTGAATTTTAGCATATATGCTACTATCCTCTGTAAGCGACGGAAGGAGTTATGATGCTCGATGGTGTCGCTTATGTTGTCTTCGCTTAAGTTCCCTTTTACCTCTCTATGGCTAATGCACTTCGTTTCCTTTCCAATTCGCAATGTCCACTTGGAGTGTATTTAGGAGGCCATTGTGTGTGTGATCCATGAAGAAATAGAGGGCCATAGAACCAGAGGTGATTGTTTACTAGGTGGTTGGGAGTGGTTCCTCTAGACAGCGCGTCTGCAGGGTTTTCCGTTGATCTTACGTGCCGCCACTGCTCTGGTAGAGTTCTTTCGAGAATCGAAGATATACGATTAGCAACGAAAGTTTTGTAAGAGCATTGTGAGTTAATCCATGACAAAATAATCTGTGAATCTGTTCAGAATGTTATTTTCTTGGCACTGAGGTTTAGCTCTGTCGTGACCTTCTGGGTCAAATCTGCTGCAAGTTTCGCTGCGCACAGCTCAAGACGTGGGATGGTTTGCATCTTAATGGGTGCTATGCGGGACTTAGCACACAAAAGACGAACCACTACTGTTCCGAATTTGCCTTCTGACCTCACGTACATCGCCGCACCGTACGCGTTTTCAGAAGCATCCGAAAATACGCGAAACTGAATATCCATCGGTACTTTGACAGCAAAGACATGCCTTGGAATGTGTATATCGTTAAGCGCTTCTAAATCCTTTCTGAATTCAAGCCATTTCTTGCGAAGTTTTGGAGGAACAGGTGCGTCCCATCCAACATTTTGTTTGAGCAACTGTTGTACAATGATCTTCGCTGTGACCACTATGGGTCCTAGTAGTCCCAGAGGATCGAACAATCTAGCTAGCTCGGAAGCAATGTTTCGTCTAGTCACTTTTTCCACAGGGACTCCTTGTACCTTAATGCGGAATATGTCACCTTTTGGCTGCCATGCTAGTCCCAATATTTTTATCGCTTCATCGTTGGCACTCGACAAATCCAGCTCTTTTTCTCTATCGTCGAGTGGAATTCTTTCCAGAAGACTAGAGTGATTTGAACTCCATTTCCTTAATTTGAATCTTGCCTCGTTAAGTAGCGTGGTGACTTGATTTTGCATCTCGAGGGCTTCTGCAACAGTGTTCGCATCCGCTACTGCATTGTCAACATAAACATTTTTGTGTATCACCTCGGCTCCTAGAGGGTAGCGAGACACTCTTTCCAATGCTAACTGTTGGAGACATCTCATGGCAAGATAAGGAGCTGATGTACCTCCATACGTAACAGTCAACAGCTCGAAGATTTTGATTGGCTCATTTGGGTTGTTGCGCCAGAGTATCAAATGAAAGGCTCGATGATCTTCATGGATCCAAATCCGTCTGTACATTTTTTGGATATCGCCGGAAAAGACAAATTTGGGTAGCCTAAACCTTAGTAGGGTGATCCACATTTCGCCTTGTATACTTGGTCCCGGATGAAGTATATCATTGAGTGATAATTGGGTAGTCGTCTTAGCTGATGCATCAAAAACTACCCGTAGTCTTGTTGACGTTGATTCGGGCTTAATGACGCAGTGATGGGGCACGAAATAATGATTTTTGGGGATGTTTCTAATCTCTTGCATGTGTCTTAGATCGAGATATTTATTCATAAAAGCTGAATATTCAGCTCGAAGTTCTGGATCTCGTTGCAGTCATCGCTCAAGTGCCAAAAATCTTCGCATCGCAATGTCACGTAAAGTATTTGGACTGTCCTTGAAAGGTAATTTCACAACGAACCTGCCGTCTATGGTTCTTTCGGTTGTCTGGTTGAAGTGGGTCTCATATAGTTTTTCTGCTCCGGTTAATTGTGGCTTTGTAGGCTCAACTTCTTCAAGCTGCCAAAATTTGCTCATTATTTTATTTAGTTCTTCTTCTGTAGAAATTCCGCACGTCGGTCTAATTAAAGGCATTTCGTCAATTTTCCCGGATATCACCCAGCCAAAAACGGTATTCTGTAGCACCGGTAGCCCATCGTTGAGTTTTATCTGTCTAGTTCTGAGAATTTGATGATGGAACTTAGCACCGGGTAGTACATCGATTTGTTCAGGAATATGGAATCTGGTGTCTGCTAGGATAATATCTTCTGGGATTTTCCAGTTCGATGCATCTATAAATTGTGTTGGCTGCTGCGAAATTATAGTTGGTAGGACATATGCTGCAAGCCTCTCTGAAAACGATCTTCCCGACTGTAAATATAGGCTTGTCCTTTTGCAGGCATTTTGACGACCGTTGCCAATGCCTTGTATTTGCATTGACACTGATGTTACTGCCAGATTCAGTTTCCGGACAATTCGTTCAGTGACCACATTTATTTGGGAGCCAGAATCGAGTACAGCTCTGCAAGTAATTTTTTTTCCATTCTCTGCTGACAAGTGGATAAAAGCTGTTCCTAGCAACACGTTGCCACGATGAGTTAGGGTACGGACAAGTCAGAGTGACGAGAGCGTCGAGTCGAGCAGCGCGCCGAAACGGTTCATATATTTGGTCGCTGCTTTGGCATGGAAATATATGAACCGTTTCGGCGCACTGCTCGACTCGACGCTCTCGTCGCTCCGTCTTGTCCGTACCCTTAGTCGCGTTGTTGTTGTTAGTGCCGCCGGTGACTTCTTATCGCTCATTGTCTTTATTGTGTTCGATGATCCTGTTAAGACACCCAGTTCCTTCGTCTTAGCTTCCGAGTGGTATTCTTTGAAATGCAACAAGGTGTTGTGCTTTTTGTTGCACTTGGTACATCCTCTAGATGTGCAAGATGACGCAAAATGCCCTGACTTTAAGCAGTTTAAACAAATATTGTTTTTCTTTGCTGTTCTTAATCGATCACCAACTGATAATTTCAAGAACTATTTGCAGTTGAAAATGGGATGCGATCCCTGACACTGAATGCAAGAAACTATGGTGGATGCTAATGCTCGAGTGAAGCTTTTACTTTGGTTTTCCGATTTTCCCCTCGAATTCAAATTTTCCAGGGATTGAAACCGTGTCTCCAAAAAACTCAGTAACTGTAGCAAAGTTGGGGATTCTCTAGGATTTTCTAATGATTGCTCAAACAATGTATGGGATGCTTTGTCCAATTTCTTCACGAGCAGATGAATCAAAATAGGATCCCATCCTGTGGTTGAGATATCGGGGTTTGTAATTCCGAGTAAACACTCCTTGGTTACATCATGCAAATTCTTGATTTTTGTAGCTGATGGATTCTCCGCTGCGTGATTTGGCTGTGATAGTAATTTGTTTACTAGTATTGCTATCAGCAGTCGTTTATTGTTGTAACGGTCTTCCAACGTCTTCCATGCGGCGGCGTAGTTTTCACTGGACGTTAGAAAACCTCGAATCAGCTTTTCTGCCTCCCCAGTAACATTGGCTTTAAGATACCATAGTTTCTGACACTCAGGCATTAGCTGATCGTGCACCAACTGCCGGAAAAGGTCTTGAAATTAGGTCCATTTCCCATAGTCGTCATCAAACTTGGGAAGTGTTATTGTCGGAAGTTTTACTTCTGCATTGTTTAGCGACGTTGACTGTATGTTACCATTTAACTCGATGAGTGTTTCTTGAACCTGCTCTTCTAGAATCTGAAATCTTGTGCGCTGTCATAGCCGTATTGACATGGATCATTAGCCAATTCATAAATGTTTAGGTTCACATTCTCTATCTTCATCCACATCCTCTTTACAGTATCCGACTTGATCGATATGAACGCGGCTGTCAGATTTTCGAAAGATAATGGTGATAGCAATCTGTTTATTGCCTCAAATTGTATGTGCTGGCGACGAATCAAAGTATGGATCTTACCTGATTCATCAACCTTGACTTTTTCCATTTGTTCCTCTCCAATCGGAACTTCAGACAACGTTGCCTTGCTTGACGTGCTTAATGACGACACATCTCTATAACTTCGGATTTGTTCCGTGAAATGCGCCTTATATCTTTTATACAATTCTGAAATAGACTCGTACACCTTCTTGGCAAAGTACCGATGGTCTTTCAATTCCTCCATTGATCGCAGCACTACATCTCTCTCTTTAAAAGACTTCCAGGCTGCTTCTAATCTTCTAAGCCTTTCTTCGAAGTAAGCTAAGTTCTTCCTGTCTTCAGAGTCTTTTTTGTAGTTGCTTATTATTTGTTGGAGATTTGCTGTTAGCACCTCTTGAGCCTCCATTGCCTCCAATGCAGCTGACGATCCTGGTTCCACAATTTTGACAAGTGTATTGGTGAACTTCCTAATGCTCAAGCTTTATGTTATGAGCTTCGTAGTATAGTAATTTGACGTCCCTTATGCTGCTTTCTATCACCCAACAATGAGTTTCGTAGTATAGAAAGCCGATCTTCCTACCGCTCTAGCCTTGCCCAGAGCTTCGTTGAATAAGAGATTCTATTGCCTACCGCTCAAGTTTTCTGCTTAGAGCTTCGTAGTATAGGAATGTATCCAAATGTTTTATTTTTGCTTCTACCGCTCAATACTTACAATCTGAGCTTCGTTGTATAGACGGCTTTACGTATTCTCCCCTACCGCTCAAGATTTCTTCTTAGAGCTTCGTAGTATAGGGGTCACCTAATGTTTAGATCAAAAACAAATAAATTGGTTTTTTTTTTGTTAATGCAACCACGGTGCTGGTACCAGTGATTGCGTTTCGATGAGTAATTACGGTGCTATGTACCGCAATTACCTGTTATCAAAAGAAGACACTTGATCGACTCAATGCTTTTCGATAATCTGATTTATTTCTGGTTATGTTACACTTTAAATACAGTTTTCATTAATTACAAAGATGCTGAATCGATACGAATTCCGCGTGACCGGACATCGCGCAGACAGTAGCATTCGTAGGCAAGAAAATTTTCAAAGACATATGATCTTTGGAATGCGAATGCATAGTATTTTCGATATTGGGAATTTAATGCTATTGCCCGGTCACGCGTTTCCGATACAAACTGCTTACTTGCAAGAATTACGATTTTGCTAAGAATAAGTTGAATTCACTACATTGACTTGATATGCGATTTTGTATGATATGCTAAGTTTGTATGTTCGTACATGTGAGTATGTACATACAAACTTTGATTTATTTATTTAACTCTAACAAATATCACAAGGCGACCCCTCACCCCTAACTCAAGTTGCATTTTACCGTAAAAGGGGGAAGATGTGGCCATTAGTTAATCGATTTTTGATCCGATGCGAAATTGTAACTAAAATTCCACATGAAATTTCGAGTTTTGGGCTCGCAGGCATCGTTAGTTATTTTCCTGGCCATGCTGAATCGATGCAAAATGGTGTTGATTTCCTAGTACATCTAGCAGAGCACGTGAATACAGCAGGTTCAACACACTTAATGCCCCTCGCGTCCCCACGTGTACTTTTCATTCGGGATTGAATGCCTAGTGGGATGAAAAGACTCGCGCAACTATTTGCGTCTGTTTAAAGCTCTCGAGTAGGCAGCATCTCGGCTTTCGGAGCATGACACACGCTGCCCATCACCCAAATCTCCATTATCCCATGAAACGTTTGCTTAATGACGAACAGTGATGTGAACCTGAAACTTAAAATTGAATTGCTGAGACCAGTGTTGCGAGATCG
>OZ022264.1:126791964-126806964 GCA_963978885.1 Nemotelus pantherinus | reverse complement strand
GTGTACCAAATGCTAACGATGAAATATCAATCGAAGAAGGTCAACAGGAATCGAGGACCATAGATTCCGAAGGATCCAATATCTTCATTTCACGTGATTACATCACCGTAGATAATAACCTCATCACATCTGATTTTTTAACCGACGATGACATCGTTTCTTCTGTAAGAGGTTGTGCCAGCACTTATCGTGACAATTCGGAAACTGAGGATGAAGATGACATGCCACATAGAGCACCGGCTATAACTGTTAGTGCAGCAAAACAAAATTTAAGTGAACTTCGTACCTTTCTTCAATCGCGCGATGCATCTCAAACTATTCTAAATAGTTTGGCTGAATTAGAAGCATATACAGACCAGACAGCACTGAATACCCAAATGCAAACTAAAATAACAAATTATTTTCAGAATGTATAAATAATATATGTACGCGCATAACTTAAGAATAAAAATTTTCAATCAATGGATAGTTCGAAAAATATTGTTTATTTTACTTTTTCTGTTTTTGAATATTGATGCATAAATAAAAATTATATGTATGTGTAACTACTCTTATGTGTATTTTTATGCCTCCGTCTATAACGAACATCGGCTATAGCGAACCAATCTTCCCGGTCCCTTGAGGTTCGTTATAACCGGAGTTGACTGTATATATATATATATATATATATATATATATATATATATATATACATACATATATATATATATATATATATATATATATACATATATATATATATATATATATATATATATATATATATATATATATATATATATATATATATATATATATATATATATATATATCTATATATATATATATATCTATATATATCTATATATATATATATATATATCTATATATATATATATATCTATCTATCTATCTATCTATCTATCTATCTATCTATCTATCTATCTATATATATATATATATATATATATATATATATATATATATATATATATATATATATATATATATATATATATATATATATATCTATCTATCTATCTATCTAACTATCTATCTATCTATCTATGTATCTATCTATCTATCTATCTATCTATCTATCTATCTATATATATATATATATATATATATATATATATATATATATATATATATATATATATATATATATTTTTGTTTTTGTTTTTTTTTATTGGAGGGGAAAATCCACATGGATACCTAATCGAAGGTTATGTCGGGCGCAAACCGACTAAAAACCACCTCTCTATCCTCCACCGCCCCACGGGGGACTGCCGACAGATATTACTTCGTGGGGTGGGGTCAGCTTTAGCTGTTCACGGGCTGCCGCCTAGTGCTCGCTCTCTTGGCATCCTCTTTTCGAAGAACGGCGTGCTTTCCAAGCTTACTCTGATGCCAGTATCATCTCCACCACGTTTTCTGCCGATAAGAGCAGGTTGGTAGAAGTTTGCAGCTTAGCTCGGTGTCGCGCAAATCGTGGACACTGAAACAGTATGTGCTCCGGGTCCTCGTCTATTCCGCATATCGGGCAGTCGGGGGAGTCGTCCAGGCCAAACCGATGCAGATATTTCCGGTATACGCCATGCCCAGTTGAGAACTGCGCAAGTTCGTGGGTGATTTCTCCGTGCTTCCACTGGGTCCATTTAGCAATATCGGGGATAAGCTTATAGGTCCATCTACCGGTTGCGCATTGATCCCATCTCCTTTGCCATATTCCTACAGAGACTTGCCTCTCTGCCTTTGAATCCGCGCTGTTGTTTTTGTAGAGCCTTTGCATCTCATCTGCTAGGATTTCTATCGGAATCATGCCCGCTATCACATATGCCGCTTCCCCTGGTGTCGTTCTGTAGGCGCGAATCACTCTCAGAGCACTTAATCGATATGTGGAGCACATTTTCTTCTTATTCGCTTTTGCTGTCAGCTTGTGTGTCCATATTGACACCGCGTAGAGAAGGATAGAGCTCACGACTCTGGATATTAAAATTCTGCTGAATAAGAGCAGGTTGGTAGAAGTTTGCAGCTTAGCTCGGTGTCGCGCAAATCGTGGACACTGAAACAGTATGTGCTCCGGGTCCTCGTCTATTCCGCATATCGGGCAGTCGGGGGAGTCGTCCAGGCCAAACCGATGCAGATATTTCCGGTATACGCCATGCCCAGTTGAGAACTGCGCAAGTTCGTGGGTGATTTCTCCGTGCTTCCACTGGGTCCATTTAGCAATATCGGGGATAAGCTTATAGGTCCATCTACCGGTTGCGCATTGATCCCATCTCCTTTGCCATATTCCTACAGAGACTTGCCTCTCTGCCTTTGAATCCGCGCTGTTGTTTTTGTAGAGCCTTTGCATCTCATCTGCTAGGATTTCTATCGGAATCATGCCCGCTATCACATATGCCGCTTCCCCTGGTGTCGTTCTGTAGGCGCGAATCACTCTCAGAGCACTTAATCGATATGTGGAGCACATTTTCTTCTTATTCGCTTTTGCTGTCAGCTTGTGTGTCCATATTGACGCCGCGTAGAGAAGGATAGAGCTCACGACTCTGGATATTAAAATTCTGCTGCTTTGTCGGGGGCCGCCGATATTCGGTAGCATCTTCGATAGTGCTACGCTTACGTTTGCGGCTTTGTTGCACACCTGCTCAACGTGGGCTTTGAAGCTCAACCTTGAGTCAATCATGACGCCCAAGTACCTGATTGAAGCTTTGGATTTGATTCTCTGTTCTCCGACGGTGACTTCAAAGCACTCGGTTTTTTGCCGGCTGCTTATCAATACCGCCTCAGTCTTGTGCCCTGCGAGCTCTAGACCAGCACTTTCTAGCCATTCCCTGACTTGGTACACCGCCTCGTCCGCCAGCAGTTCAATTCCTTCCAGATTTGCAGCAGATACCAACACACCTATGTCGTCCGCGAATCCGATTATTGTTACCCCTCTTGGTAATTTTAGGGTAAGCACGTCGTTGTACATAACGTTCCATAGTAGAGGCCCCAAGACAGATCCCTGTGGGACACCTGCTGTAACGCAGTGACGTTTCGGCCCGTCATCGGAGTCATACCATAAAACTCGGTTCCGAAAATAGTCAGCGATTAACTCCGTCAGGTAGTAAGGAACTTTCGGCTTGAGTAACTTAGTTACTATTCGGTTCCAATTTGCCGAGTTGAACGCGTTTTTGATGTTGAGCGTGATAAGAGCACAGTAGTTTCGGGATGCTCTACGCGCTTCAAGCGCGGGCTTGGCTAGCTCGATTATCACACTGATAGCGTCAACCGTCGAACGTGCTTTGCGAAAACCGTATTGGCGATCAGATAGTCCTCCATTGTCTTCCACCGCCGGTAAAAGCCTGTTGTAGATGATCCGCTCCCGTGTTTTGCCTAGGACGTCCAGCAGGCAGATGGGGCGATAAGATGCCGGTCCTCCAACCGGTTTGTTTGGTTTTGGCAAAAACACTAGCTTCTGCCTCTTCCAACATGCTGGGAAAGTTCGATCATTCAGGCATGTGTTGAAGACACTTACAAACATTTCCGGCCTCGATTTGATGGCTATCTTAAGCCACTTGTTTGTGATTCCGTCCAGCCCAGGCGCCTTTTTGTCCTTTAGTCCCTTGCACACCTCCGAAAGTTCTGCTTCGGTGACCGGGTGCACATCCTCCGCCGCATTCCCTGCTTGAGGTACGATGACACCATCCTGATGATGAGAAAACAGCGTTTCAACTATCTTCCTGAGTAGTACGGGACAACTGGCCTGCGTTGAGCATGGGCCCTTTATGCGTGACATGACTGCTCGGTATGCACCTCCCCATGGGTCGATACTTGCCTCTTCACACAGCTTTTTGAAGCAAGCCTTCTTGCTGTTTCGAATACCCAGTTGCAATTTTTTCCGCGCCTCCTGGTATGATCGCTGCAGCTCCTCATGATTGGGCTGATTTACACCACGTTGGCACTGTCTTCTAGCTTTCAGACATAGCGCCCGGAGCTTCGCTAGTTCATCGGACCACCAGTAATTTGGTTTCCTATACGGCAACTGTTTTCGCCGTGGCATCGAGGCATCACATGCGCGCGATATCAATTCCACAACCTGTGCAGCCTTCTCCTCCGCGGTTCCTCGAGGCATTTCAGCTTGTCGTAGTGTTTCTACGAAGGCTCCTTCATCGAATTTCCGGGCTGACCAACCCTTGCCGACTTTTTCCTTGGCTAGTTGTTGTGATCGACAGCACAACTTGTAGTGGGTCTCAAACATAATAGCTTGATGATCGCTATGGGTGTAATGCTCAGACACGTACCATGTCATGTCTCTCGCCACCTTCGTACTAGCATATGTCAGGTCGATTACAGAGCTCATCCCTCTGTTACGGAAAGTAGGTACATTTCCGGAGTTTAACAGGACCACGTCCAGCTGGGAGAATGATTCCATAAGACTGCGGCCTCGTACATTCGTTTCCCTGCTGCCCCATTCCGTGGACCACGCATTAAAGTCGCCGGCTATGATGTGTGGAGTGTGCTGTTTGGCATCCATAACCAACCTATCCAGAAAGTGGGAAAACTCATCCTTCGTCGAGTTTGGGGAGATGTAGCAACTGTACACATAACAGCCCCCTATTTTAGCCCAAACGAAACCGTCTACGCTCTCTTTCATGGCTTCTCCAAATGGGATATTTCCGCAAGCCCATATTGCCGCTCTGTTGGATTTGTCAGCAACCCAGGAGCCCTTGTTCGGTCTCCTATATTGCTCGCACAATATCGCTATATCGATTTTCATCTCGTAGACGTTTTGGGAGAGCAGATCTTGCGCTGCCACACAATGTTTGAGATTCAACTGGATAAATCTCATTTTCTGTTGCTGAGAGCTCTTTTGAACACTGGACATCTAGCGCTGCCAGCAACATGATTTGTGTCGGCTCCCTTTGCCTGAGAGCAGAATAGACACTTTGGCTTTTTTACGCAATCCTTTGCAAAATGGCCTTTTTCTCCGCAGCGTCGACACATTTCCGACCTATCCTGGTCACCTTTACATGCCCTAGCGAAGTGCCCATATTCCAGGCACTTGAAGCATCTTTTCAGCTGGATTTGCTCTCTAAGCCGACAAACGACCCAACCGATTCGTATCTTTCCAGCTGCAATCACCATTTTTGCTTGTGCTGCTGGAATGCTCATCGTGGCCACCTGTGTTCCACCATGCGACTTCCTTAACGAAAGCACCGACTCTTCCTTCAGGCCATTCAGGTTGAAATGTTCCTGAAAAGCTTTGCAGATGTCAGTTTTGCCGTCCCCTTTCTACTCGAGCTTTATGATACGCCGCTCGGATGGCCCTAACCTGATCCTTAATCGTATGGTGCAGATTGGTTCGCGATTCCGTAAAATCTGCTAGGGCTTTAATCATTTCGCCTAGTTTGGCAAAGGCATCGAGTTTTTGCTCCGTTGGTGTTACAATCATTTGCTGCATCGTGCTTCTGGAGTCATCTGGAATTTCCCCTCGTTCAGTTGCTACTCTTGGTGGTGTTCGAGCCAGCAGCGATTTCCGAGTGAAAGGGTTTTCCATGCGTTGAAACGGATTCTCCATTTACACACTGGTGTTTTGCCTTGTAGTATTGAGCGTTGAAGGAGCTAAGCTGCCCGCTCCTTTAACATTAGGGTCCGCTGGCGACTCCCTTCCAGCTATGCTGGAAGATAGCCCGCCGGAAGTCACGGTTCCTTCCGACGTTTGAACGTATATCCCCGTTCGAATTTTCTGCTCCTTTACTTCCATCGTTGGTTTATTATTCTGGGTTCCTTCCCATAGCCTTTTATACCTGCGGCCAGGTTAGACGCATAATTGAAGGACAGCGCCAACTCGTCCTGTCATAGAGAGCTCATTGGGTTTCTAGGGCATTTCCGCCCCACCCTTCTTCTCTACCGCTCTCGGTCGGGGACTGCTTATTTGTTATTCGCAGCTAACCTATATTACTGTAGGCCGTCCATGATCCGCCACCTATGACCCCCACAGTAGCTTGAGCTACGCCCTGTGATATATATATATATATATATATATATATATATATATATATATATATATATATATATATATATATATATATATATATATATCTATATATAATATATAATATAATATAAATGATATATATATATATATATATATATATATATATATATATATATATATATATATATATATATATAAATATTTATATAGTTTCAGGTATAGCCACCGAGAAGCCGAGGTATATGCGGCACTAGTAACGGTGTTAACGGTACGCTTGGAAAAAAAGAGGTTTTTCCTTTCTTTGTCCTGATCGGGAGGGTTCAGTACATTGAAGATAACGTGGTTTAAACTAATAATCGGACGGATTGTTACTTTGAAAATATATATTTTGCGAAGCATTTATAGGTGGAATTTTGAATCGATTATAGGGGGAATTTTTGATGAATTGTTATCTTAATGAGGTGCTCTTATGTTAAAATTCTGAGGAGATAATGTATTAGAGTAACTGAGAAGTGCAATTTGAGGGTTTAACAGATTAAAGAGTTGAATTTTATAGTGTGATCGTTGATGAGTGAGTGAAAAAAAAATATTAGTTGATAAGAGTTCTGGTCCAAACCCCGACGGGATAAGATATAAACTGAAGGTGGCGATTTTGGTGAGGGCAGTTTGCAGTCCTGCTTCGTGGTTTTTTGTTTTTCTCGGTGAAAATTCGATCCGGTTGTTCAGCCTACTGTAGATATTCGTTGCAGTAGGTTATAATGAAGATTTTAGTGGACCGGCTAAGTAAGGACGAGCTCACGTATGAGCTCACTATCCGTGGATTCCCGTCAGACACGGTGGAAATTATGCGCAAAACGCTAAGGGCTACACTGAAGGCGGAGTCAGCTCTGGATACGTCCTACGTAGAAGCGGCGTATCCATTCGATTTTTAAACCGATTTTTCTGAATTGACAGCGAAAGTATCGGAAGTTGAAGAGCTAATCTCGAAGGTGTTAGGAGATAAAACTTCATCGGACTATCTAAAGGTTAGGGTCAAGTTAGAATTCGGTTTCCGCCGACTAAGTAAGATGCAGGCAACCTCACCCGAACAGCTGGACGGTGCACGAAAGATCCGTAATCGACTCATCATAGCCATGGGTAACTTAGTGGACAAAACCGAGGGGGATAGTGAAGTCGAGGCTGAGTTTGAGGATGATTCCGGGACGAGGGTTGCACCGCAAGAGGTGAAGGCATCGTCCCTGGCGGAAGTGGCAGAATGGGGCCTTAAGTTCAGCGGAGATGCGTCGGGGTCTGTAAACGCTTTCCTTGAGCGGGTTGAGGAGTTACGGCAGGCGAGAGGTCTCACGAATTCACAGCTCTTCAGGGCAGCCGTATACCTATTTGATTCGCGAGCGCTGATTTGGTTTAGAGCCAACCGCGGGTTAGTGGCGTGCTGGGATGAGCTCGTGGAGGAGCTTAAGGCGGAGTTCTTGCCGACGGACTACGAGGACCGCCTTCGTAATGAAATTCGAAAACGTACTTAAGGCGAGAACGAATCGATGGGGGTGTATGTGGCAGTGATGGAGCGCCTTTTCTCTCGTTTGAAACAAAGCTGCTCGGAGGAGGAGAAATTGAGGACTTTGCGTAGAAACATTTCGCCTTTCTATCAACAACACTTGAGCTTGACGCCGATATCATCGATTGCGGAATTGGTGAAGATGGGGCGAACGCTGGATGCCACAAGGGCATCGGTAGCGGCTTTCGTAGCGCCCAATACTCGTCCAAGAAGATGCTTAGAACCGGACTTGGCTTACATGAGCCCCGAACCTACAGAGCAGGTAACCGCGCTGTCCGGACGGATCCGCGTACAGTGCTGGAACTGAAAGAGGGAAGGTCACGTGTCTAGAGAATGTACAGAACCTCGGCGTTGTTTCGGTTGCGGTCAGCAAGGTCACCAATTCCACAACCTGTGCAGCCTTCTCCTCTGCGGTTCCTCGAGGCATTTCAGCTTGTCGTAGTGTTTCTACGAAGGCTCCTTCATCGAATTTCCGGGCTGACCAACCCTTGCCGACTTTTTCCTTGGCTGGTTGTTGTGATCGACAGCACAACTTGTAGTGGGTCTCAAACATAATAGCTTGATGATCGCTATGGGTGTAATGCTCAGACACGTACCATGTCATGTCTCTCGCCACCTTCGTACTAGGATATGTCAGGTCGATTACAGAGCTCATCCCTCTGCTACGGAAAGTAGGTACATTTCCGGAGTTTAACAGGACCACGTCCAGCTGGGAGAATGATTCCATAAGACTGCGGCCTCGTACATTCGTTTCCCTGCTGCCCCATTCCGTGGACCACGCATTAAAGTCGCCGGCTATGATGTGTGGAGTGTGCTGTTTGGCATCCATAGCCAACCTATCCAGAAAGTGGGAAAACTCATCCTTCGTCGAGGTTGGGGAGATGTAGCAACTGTACACATAACAGCCCCCTATTTTAGCCCAAACGAAACCGTCTACGCTCTCTTTCATGGCTTCTCCAAATGGGATATTTCCGCAAGCCCATATTGCCGCTCTGTTGGATTTGTCAGCAACCCAGGAGCCCTTGTTCGGTCTCCTATATTGCTCGCACAATATCGCTATATCGATTTTCATCTCGTAGACGTTTTGGGAGAGCAGATCTTGCGCTGCCACACAATGTTTGAGATTCAACTGGATAAATCTCATTTTCTGTTGCTGAGAGCTCTTTTGAACACTGGACAGCTAGCGCTGCCAGCAACATGATTTGTGTCGGCTCCCTTTGCCTGAGAGCAGAATAGACACTTTGGCTTTTTTACGCAATCCTTTGCAAAATGGCCTTTTTCTCCGCAGCGTCGACACATTTCCGACCTATCCTGGTCACCTTTACATGCCCTAGCGAAGTGCCCATATTCCAGGCACTTGAAGCATCTTTTCAGCTGGATTTGCTCTCTAAGCCGACAAACGACCCAACCGATTCGTATCTTTCCAGCTGCAATCACCATTTTTGCTTGTGCTGCTGGAATGCTCATCGTGGCCACCTGTGTTCCACCATGCGACTTCCTTAACGAAAGCACCGACTCTTCCTTCAGGCCATTCAGGTTGAAATGTTCCTGGAAAGCTTTGCAGATGTCAGTTTTGCCGTCCCCTTTCTACTCGAGCTTTATGATACGCCGCTCGGATGGCCCTAACCTGATCCTTAATCGTATGGTGCAGATTGGTTCGCGATTCCGTAAAATCTGCTAGGGCTTTAATCATTTCGCCTAGTTTGGCAAAGGCATCGAGTTTTTGCTCCGTTGGTGTTACAATCATTTGCTGCATCGTGCTTCTGGAGTCATCTGGAATTTCCCCTCGTTCAGTTGCTACTCTTGGTGGTGTTCGAGCCAGCAGCGATTTCCGAGTGAAAGGGTTTTCCATGCGTTGAAACGGATTCTCCATTTACACACTGGTGTTTTGCCTTGTAGTATTGAGCGTTGAAGGAGCCAAGCTGCCCGCTCCTTTAACATTAGGGTCCGCTGGCGACTCCCTTCCAGCTATGCTGGAAGATAGCCCGCCGGAAGTCACGGTTCCTTCCGACGTTTGAACGTATATCCCCGTTCGAATTTTCTGCTCCTTTACTTCCATCGTTGGTTTATTATTCTGGGTTCCTTCCCATAGCCTTTTATACCTGCGGCCAGGTTAGACGCATAATTGAAGGACAGCGCCAACTCGTCCTGTCATAGAGAGCTCATTGGGTTTCTAGGGCATTTCCGCCCCACCCTTCTTCTCTACCGCTCTCGGTCGGGGACTGCTTATTTGTTATTCGCAGCTAACCTACATTACTGTAGGCCGTCCATGATCCGCCACCTATGACCCCCACAGTAGCTTGAGCTACGCCCTGTGATATATATATATATATATATATATATATCTATATATAATATATAATATAATATAAATGATATTATATATATATATATATATATATATATATATATATATATATATATATATATATATATATATATATATATATATATATATATATATATATATATATATATATAAATATTTATATAGTTTCAGGTATAGCCACCGAGAAGCCGAGGTATATGCGGCACTAGTAACGGTGTTAACGGTACGCTTGGAAAAAAAGAGGTTTTTCCTTTCTTTGTCCTGATCGGGAGGGTTCAGTACATTGAAGATAACGTGGTTTAAACTAATAATCGGACGGATTGTTACTTTGAAAATATATATTTTGCGAAGCATTTATAGGTGGAATTTTGAATCGATTATAGGGGGAATTTTTGATGAATTGTTATCTTAATGAGGTGCTCTTATGTTAAAATTCTGAGGAGATAATGTATTAGAGTAACTGAGAAGTGCAATTTGAGGGTTTAACAGATTAAAGAGTTGAATTTTATAGTGTGATCGTTGATGAGTGAGTGAAAAAAAAATATTAGTTGATAAGAGTTCTGGTCCAAACCCCGACGGGATAAGATATAAACTGAAGGTGGCGATTTTGGTGAGGGCAGTTTGCAGTCCTGCTTCGTGGTTTTTTGTTTTTCTCGGTGAAAATTCGATCCGGTTGTTCAGCCTACTGTAGATATTCGTTGCAGTAGGTTATAATGAAGATTTTAGTGGACCGGCTAAGTAAGGACGAGCTCACGTATGAGCTCACTATCCGTGGATTCCCGTCAGACACGGTGAAAATTATGCGCAAAACGCTAAGGGCTACACTGAAGGCGGAGTCAGCTCTGGATACGTCCTACGTAGAAGCGGCGTATCCATTCGATTTTTAAACCGATTTTTCTGAATTGACAGCGAAAGTATCGGAAGTTGAAGAGCTAATCTCGAAGGTGTTAGGAGATAAAACTTCATCGGATTATCTAAAGGTTAGGGTCAAGATAGAATTCGGTTTCCGCCGACTAAGTAAGATGCAGGCAACCTCACCCGAACAGCTGGACGGTGCACGAAAGATCCGTAATCGACTCATCATAGCCATGGGTAACTTAGTGGACAAAACCGAGGGGGATAGTGAAGTCGAGGCTGAGTTTGAGGATGATTCCGGGACGAGGGTTGCACCGCAAGAGGTGAAGGCATCGTCCCTGGCGGAAGTGGCAAAATGGGGCCTTAAGTTCAGCGGAGATGCGTCGGGGTCTGTAAACGCTTTCCTTGAGCGGGTTGAGGAGTTACGGCAGGCGAGAGGTCTCACGAATTCACAGCTCTTCAGGGCAGCCGTAGACCTATTTGATTCGCGAGCGCTGATTTGGTTTAGAGCCAACCGCGGGTTAGTGGCGTGCTGGGATGAGCTCGTGGAGGAGCTTAAGGCGGAGTTCTTGCCGACGGACTACGAGGACCGCCTTCGTGATGAAATTCGAAAACGTACTTAAGGCGAGAACGAATCGATGGGGGTGTATGTGGCAGTGATGGAGCGCCTTTTCTCTCGTTTGAAACAAAGCTGCTCGGAGGAGGAGAAATTGAGGACTTTGCGTAGAAACATTTCGCCTTTCTATCAACAACACTTGAGCTTGACGCCGATATCATCGATTGCGGAATTGGTGAAGATGGGGCGAACGCTGGATGCCACAAGGGCATCGGTAGCGGCTTTCGTAGCGCCCAATACTCGTCCAAGAAGATGCTTAGAACCGGACTTGGCTTACATGAGCCCCGAACCCACAGAGCAGGTAACCGCGCTGTCCGGACGGAGCCGCGTACAGTGCTGGAACTGTAAGAGGGAAGGTCACGTGTCTAGAGAATGTACAGAGCCTCGGCGTTGTTTCGGTTGCGGTCGGCAAGGGGTTTTGCGAGCGGTGTGTCCAACGTGTCGAGCTAGGGCAGCGAAGCCAAAGGCCCATGCGCGATCAGGACTACAAGCTCCGGGAAACGGTCGCCGTGCTCACTAGGCGACCGAGCGAGCACTAGAGGGAAGTCGCAAAGAGTTGGAAAGTCTCCGATCGTGGACTACGCGTTAGCTAGCAGTGGTCAGGACAGTCGCCCTCACTTGCGGGTTGAGATAGCGGGCATTGTCATGGAGGGTCTGTTAGATTCGGGCGCGAGTCGTACGATTCTGGGAGAAAGAGGATGGTCTCGTTTAGTCAGCAGAGGAGTGATGCTGAACCCGGGCGAAATTGAAGAGGTGCGGCTTGCAAACGGCGAGATGTGCCAGGTGAACGGTGTAGCGTGTCTGGACTTCGAGCTGAATGGTCGAAAGAAGGAACTGGAGGTACTGGTCATCTTGGCAATCCCTCAGGAGGTTATATTGGGAGTATATTTTTGGCAATGCTTCGGAGTAGTACTGGACATGAAGGGTCGACAGTGGACATCCGTTGCTGTGGCAGAGACGGTGTCGGGGAAGGTGCTGCGCGGTCAATCTCACCTATCCGAAGAGGAGGCAGCAAAACTAACTGGAATGTTGAGCGAGCAATTTTGTCTGTTGGGCAATGGGTTGGGTTGCGCGAAGTCTGTGAAGCATGTGATCAAAACAACGACGGTACAACGCCAAATAAATCTGGAGCTGGATGAGATGCTTAAGTTAGGGGTAGTCGAGCCGTCGTTGAGTCCTTGGTCTTCGCCAATTCTTTTAGTCCGAAAGAAAGACGGGTCCTATCGTTTTTGTGTGGACTTTAGAAAGGTGAATGCAGTATCCGGGAAAGATGCTTATCCCCTGCCGTATATCTCCACGACGCTGGAGAAACTACGGAATGCGAAGTACTTGTCGACGCTGGACGTGAAGTCTGCGTACTGGCAAGTACCAATGGCAGAGGATTCATGTCAATATACTGCATTCACTGTACCAGGAAGAGGCCTGTTTGATTTCTTACGAATGCCTTTTGGACTCCACAATTCTGGGGCTACGCGGCAACGCTTAATAGATACAGTGTTGGGACCCGCTCTCGAACCGTTCGTGTTTACATACTTAGATGATAATATTGTGGTTACAGACACTTTTGATCGACATTTGGAGATATTGCGAGAGGTTTTTACGCGTCTGAGAGAAGAAGGTTTACGCGTGTCAAGAGAAAAGTGCCATTTCTGCAGGGCACAATTGAAGTATTTGGGGTACGTGGTAGACGAGGAAGGGCTGCATGTCGATCCTGAAAAAGTGAAGGCCATAAGTGAGTATCCCCGGCCGGGATCAGTGAAGCAAGTCAGACAGCTATTGGGGATGGTATCATGGTACCGTCGGTTTATCCCGGATCATGCTACTATGGTGGCTCCACTAAACGATCTTTTAAAAAAAGGGCGTAAGTTCAACTGGTCCAGTGATTGTGAACGGGCTTTCAATGCCTGTAAACATAAGTTGTCCACCGCACCGGTTTTGGCGTGTCCAGACTTCGATCTCCCCTTTAAGGTGCAAACCGACACTTCAAATGTGGGTATAGGAGCGGTGTTGAGCCAGGCGCACTCTGCGGGAGAAAAAGTGGTATGTTATTTGAGCAGATCACTATCGGCACAGGAGAGAACGTACTCTACAACTGAACGGTAGTGTTTAGCCGTGCTTTGGGCCGTCGAAAAATTCCGTCCATATATCGAGGGGACACGTTTCGTAGTAATAACAGATCATCACTCGCTGGTTTGGCTGAACAAGCTTAAGGACCCAACCAAAAGATTGGCGAGATGGGCGGTGCGCCTCCAACAATTTGAGTTTGAAGTGGTGCATAGGAAGGGGAAAGAACATTTAGTTCCTGACACACTTTCATGGGCAATCGTAGAGTTAGACAGCATATCGGCTACTCAAATGTCGGATAAGTGGTTTACGAAAATTATAGAAAACGTCCGGGATGACCCGCGGAAGTATTCAAATTGGAAAATTGTAAGTGACACGCTCTGGAAACAAACCTCCGGTAAAGAGAGAAGAGGGGAGACGAGTGCTGCCTGGAAGCGCGTAGTGCCGAAAACAGAGAGGGGTGAAATTCTTAATAGATGTCACGACAACCCAAAAGCGGAGCATAGGGGAGCCGCTCAGACGTTGGCGCGTGTTTTACAAAACCACTACTGGCCTGGAATGCGGTCTGACATTAAAAAATACGTCAGAAGGTGTAAAGTGTGCCAGGCATGTAAAGTAGAGCGAAAGGCACCGGTGGGTCTGATGTCGTCTAGAGCGGGGGTGGCGAAAGCGCCATGGGAGATGGTATGTATAGACCTGGTGGAGGATACGGTGTGCAAGTGAGATACACTGCTTTTTATCATCCTCAAGCTAACCCAGCAGAACGGCGAAATCAGGACATCAAGTGCATGCTGAGATGTTACGCTGCAGACAATCATCGCTCTTGGGACCAACATTTGGCCAATATCGCGTGCGCATTACGCACGAAGTCACTGGTTTTTTTCCCTACTTCCTGAATTTCGGTAGGGAGATGATTACCTATCGAGAAAGAGTTGAACTCCCGTCTGACGTGCGGAGGGACTTATCGCCGATGACGAGAGCCCGGACACTAGAAGGAATACTAGCAGACGTAGTGAAGAGGATGCAGAAGGCGGCTACGGCTAATAAATATGATCTCCGTCGGCGAGCAGAAGTCTTTCAGGTAGGAGATTGCGTATGGAGGAGAAATTATGTTCAATCCGATGCGAGCAAGCACTTTTCCGCTAAACTCGCCCCCGCGTTCGTAGGATCCTTCACGGTTGCGAAACAGACGTCGACTTGGACGTACGAATTACTAGACGAAAAGGGAAAGAGCGCAGGTACATGGCATGCTGAAGACCTTAAGCGGTACGTGCCGTGATTTAGATTTGGATGAATTCGTATGGGTATCATTAGCTGGAGCTCGAATTTGCTAGGGGAAGTTAAGGTATTAATGAGTGGTGGAGGGACTAAACTACAATAACGTTAGGCTACAGCGAGCAGAATTAACTATTAGAGTTTCCCATATCATTTATTCTCTGCTTTGATAAGCTTTAGAGACGATATTCGTTGTCTATGCTGATTTATAGACAAGAAGCGAACCGTGATCACAAATCAATAACCTTAATGAGTAAATGATTTCCATGGATATAAGTCGGAGATGCTAAAATTTGTCACAACCAGCGTAAATAACAATTAATGATTTCCAACTGCAT
>OZ022264.1:126781964-126786964 GCA_963978885.1 Nemotelus pantherinus | reverse complement strand
GATACATGAATTTTAAAACTTTTATTCATGAATGTACGGTTCCTTTTTATAAAATTCCAGTCTTACAATAATTATGTATGGACACTTTAGAAGGTTTAATCTTAGAAAACGAGCAAGTTTTGAGAAATTTAAGAAAAAGTTCGAAGAATTTATATAAGTTTGAAACTTTAAAAGAAAAATTGAACGATTTACAGGCGCGTAAAGAAAAATTTAGGAAAACAATCAGCAATTTTAATGACGAAAGCTCTGAGGTTTTAGATATCAAATTAAAGTTCAAAGCGGTATCAGCGATATTGGAGGGAGAAATCTGGCTACAGCTTGGTAAACAAGGATATTCTGCGGAAGACGTCCAACAAGAGTGCGACATCACCGAAGAATTAGGGACTAGTTTACAAGTACTAGAAGACAAAGCCAAGATGTCTGAGTTTAGTCTAGAGACTGCCATAAAAATAATTCCTACTTTCGAGGGAAAGTATAAGGAATTAGAATCCTTTTTGAAAATAGTAGAATTACTAAATTCCACATTAATCGCTTCAGGAAAAACCCATTTCATAGATTTCGTCACCAAAGTTAAGCTTACCGCGAATGTGAGATTATCTTTGATTAACACCTCAATCAGCACTTTCGAATCTTTAAAAAATGAATTATCTAGCAGGTTTAGAAACAATAAAACAGTACCACAGATTCATTCTATGCTCAGTAACATGTGTCAGAACAGATCATCTGTTACTACATATAAAGATAAAATTTTATCTTTGGTAGATGAGCTCAATCAGTTACAGGTACAAGGGCTAGGTAATCAGGCTACGGAACCAGAAAAGAAAGTTATCGCGCAAATGAACGATACTTATGCACTCACTATCTTTAAAAGTGGACTTAATGACCAGCTGAAAGGCACAATATTTTCAGCTAGGCCCAAAAGTTTTGCTGAGGCAGTATCATTAGCGCAAGAGATTGAGACATTAGAATCTCAAGCTACGAGTAGCGTAATGCATATCGGCAATTTCGCAAATAATAGAAGTAACCGTGATCGAAGATACAGAAACAATGGCAATGATAGAAATAGCAATGGTTATAGGGATAGAGACAGTCGAAGAGATGTTAGGAATAAAAGATACGATAACCATAGAAATTTTAATAGAAAGACAGATAACAGATCAAATCATTATAGAGATAATAATGATAACAGAGATAATCACCGTAGGAATAACAGATATGCCAACAACCATAGTAATCACCGCAATAACAATAATAGAAACCTACATGTAATTTCGGACCAGGGAAACGTCCTAGGTTCCGGAGAGGAAATGAGGAACCTCCCGGAATAAATAACACGAGTAAAGAATGTAAAATTTACAGAATAACAGATGGCTGCACGAATTACGTAAGAATTTATAATGATGGAGCGAATAGACAACTATCGTTCTTAATAGATACAGGTGCAGACGTATCAATTTGTAAAGTAGGTATATTTAAGGCGTTAGAACATAGAGTGAATAGCAAGGATAAAATTAAGTTAACTGGTATTACTAAGGAAGTAACTACGTCTTTAGGTACTTCGAAATTAAATTTATTAATTGGGAACAAAAGGATAACAGAACTATTTCACATTGTAGACGACAATTTTCCGATTAGTACAGACGGTATTATCGGTAGAGATTTATTAGATAGTTTCATGAGTAAAATAGATTATGAAACATTCACCATTTCTTTTAGTGTGTCAGATGAAGAAATTGTATTACCCATGGATACTAAACGTCAGAACCATTCGGGAATTAATATATCCGCGAGAACTGAAGCAATAGTTCCGATAAATGTAAGCATCGATGAGGATAGCATTGTGCTGAACGCAGAAATTGAGAAGGGTGTTTTCATCGGAAACACTATTATACCAGCCAAAGGCGTTCGATGCGTAAAGGTTCTGAACACAACTGATAGAGATGTAGTCATAAACAACTTCAACATAGAGGTTGAACCACTGAAAAACTACAAGGTATATGCAGGAAAACAACAGAGAGGTGATCAGAAGCGTTTCGAGAAACTGCTGGGGGTTATAGATAAAGATAATATGGACAAAAGATCTATGGACAGCTTGCTTGAGATAATCAAAGAGTATCAGGATGTTTTTCACTTGGAGGAAGAGAAGTTGACAACAAACAATTTCTACAGACAAAAGCTGCAGATGGCAGACGATATTCCGGTCTACATTAAGAATTATAGGCTACCTGAAGCTCAAAACGAAGAAATATTACAACAAGTTAGAGACTTAGAAGACAATGATATTGTCGAACCGTCAGTAAGCCCATACAATTCACCACTTTTGGTTGTGCCGAAGAAGACTTCAGATGGTAAAGCTAAGTGGAGACTTGTGGATTTTCGTAGGTTGAACGACAAAATCATCAATGATAAGTTTCCTTTGACTAGATTGGAAGACGTTCTAGATAGGCTCGGTGGAGCGAAGTATTTCTCAACTTTGGACATGACTAGTTCATTCCACCAAATCGAACTTGAGAAAGAATCTAGACCCGTCACCGCGTTTTCGACCAGTGATGGTCACTATCAATTCAAGAGACTACCATTTGGATTAAAGATTTCGTCCAACAGTTTCCAACGGATGTTGACGATAGTTTTGAGTGGTTTAAGTCATGAGGCATTCCTATATGTAGATGACATCATAGTTTTTGGATGCAGTGTCAAACACCACAATGATAATCTTCGCAAAGTGCTACAGCGAATGCGACAGTACAACTTGAAGTTGAACCCTGGGAAGTGTCACTTTTTGAAATCGGAAGTAGTGTATTTAGGGCATTTGATAACCAGTGAAGGTGTTAAAACAGACCCATCTAAATTTGAGACGATCAGAAACTATCCGGTTCCGAAACGTGCAGATGAAGTACGCAGATTTGTTGCGTTCTGCAACTACCACAGGCGTTTTATTCCGAATTTTGCCGGAATTGCCAAAAGTTTGAACTCGCTATTGAAAAAGAACGTTACATTTGAATGGACCGAAGAATGTCAAAAAGCGTATGAAACACTTAAGAATAAATTAATTGAGCCACCAATTTTGCAGTATCCAAATTTCGAAAAACCATTCATTTTAACAACTGATGCATCTAATTACGCATTAGGCGCTGTATTATCGCAAGGTGAAATTGGACAGGATTTACCAATTTCGTATGCAAGCAAGTCGCTAGCGAAACACGACATCAACAAACCAATCATAGAAAAAGAACTTTTAGCCATACATTGGGGCATAAACTTTTTCAGACCCTATCTCTACGGAAGAAAGTTCGTAGTTGTCACAGACCATAGACCACTAGTATCTTTATTCACCCATGCAAATCCTTCATCAAAACTCACTAGAATTAGAGTTGACTTATCGGATTATGATTTCACGATTGTGTACAAGAAAGGCAGCATGAACACGAATGCTGATGCCTTGTCAAGGATTGAGTTGGATTCTGACTCTTTAAAAGCATTGATACCTCCAGTTATAGATGAAACAGCAAAGCGTAAACTATAAGCAATTACAAGGGGCATGGCAAACAAAACAGAGGATAAAAAGCAAGAAACCCGCAGCGAAAGCAACCACGTAAAAGTAGAACCTGATCAATTCTATTGTTGGGATTGCACTAGCTTGTCGGATATCACCGGTGTCATGAAGTTAAAATTTATCCTGCGCAATGATGAAGATAAAAGTATTGATATCGTACGTACGAAAGATATTGTAAAAGTATATTGTAGCGATATATCTAACGTGAAACCAGTTTCCGTTAATGCAAAGCTAACAATAAATAGGGGTACCCGCAGACACAAAAGTAATGAGAATAATAGTGATAATTCACATTCAGAACACGTTTTGATTATGGAGAAACTATTAGATTTTGCTAGACGTAACAAAATCCAAGAACTCTCATTATCAAGTGATGATGTTATATTGAAGTCTATAGACAAGGAAGAATTTAAGAAGGTATTTAACCTGTTGCAACGAAAAGGTAAAGATAATGCGCATATGAAGCTAAGAATAATGATATACAAACCGCCCGCTAAGATAACGAATAAAGATGAACAGGTGAAATTAATAGACACAATTCACCACACGGAGGACATTTAGGGATTCGCAAAACTTTGTTAAAGCTAAAACAAAGATATTGCTGGAAGAACATGAACGGTATGGTTAAATCCCACATAAGGAATTGCACACCTTGTCAAATAAACAAACAGGTGAGACACACAAAAGAAAAAATGATGAAAACCGACACACCAACAACGAGTTTTGAAACAATACAAATAGATACCGTAGGTCCACTAAGAATATCTAATAACTATAGATACATATTAACCTTACAATGTGAACTAACTAAATTTGTAGTAGCGTTCCCAATAGAGAATAAAGAAGCACAAACCATAGCTGTAGGAATAGTTAATGAGTTTATATTAAAGTATGGACATTTCAAAGTACTCAAGTCTGATTTAGGTACTGAATTTACGAATAAGCTTATGAGAAACATCTGTGATTTGCTAAAAATAAAACAAATATTTTCAACACCATATCACCACCAGACTTTAGGAGTAGTAGAAAGGAATCATCGAGTACTAAACGAGTATATGTATTCGTTTGCTGATGACCAACAATGGGACAAATGGGTTCCATATTACACATTTGCGTACAATACAACCCCAAATGTAGATGCAAACTACACTCCATTTGAATTGATTTTCGGTAAACTTCCATACTTACCAAATGACATAGTTGATAATCAAGATGTAATTTACGATTTAGATGATTATGCCAGCGAGCTAAAGGCAAGATTTAGGATGTCGATCAATAGAGCACGAGGTTTGATTGAAAAAGTTAAAATCAAAAGAACAATGAACCAAACAAATATACATTCTTTGAATCCTAAAATAGGAGATTTAGTACTTTTGAAAAATGAAAATAGAAAGAAACATCAACCACCATATAAAGGTCCATATAGAGTATTGGACATGGATCACTG
>OZ022264.1:126747511-126772511 GCA_963978885.1 Nemotelus pantherinus | reverse complement strand
TCAGGTCAGCAGATTTTTTTTAGCCATATATACTAGGGAGGAAAATAATAGTTTCAAGCATCCTATTATGCCAGTTTATTTTCTTAAATTTGACTGCGGCTGCTTCCGAAAAAAACTACGAAACATAAAACTTCAAAATTCAAACTGTCATTTTTTCTATTCTTTACTAAAATATCCTTTACTAAAATAGCTTATATTAAAGTAGCCAGTCAAATTCAAAAGAGACCACTCGTTAAGTGTTTCATAATTATCGCGAAATCCCACCATGTTTGCCACTTTCAAACCAGGATTGTGAGCTGTGCGCAAACTCCAAGCACTCACTCAAAACCTAACGACTGATCTTTTTCGCGTCCCACTGTCTGTGTCGGCGTTCACTCTCGATCTACAAACTTTACATTTACATGCCACCTTACTCGGAACCGGAGAGTAATATTGCGTCCAAAAAAATTTCCAGGTAAATTAATGTACGTTTTCATTCGAATTTTGATTTTTACATAATAAGCTTGAAAAGCTAATATATTTTCGTTTATTGAATTATGGGGGTGTACAAAACCCGAAATCTGATGCTCATGTCCTAACCATCACCAAAAGAGACTCTCGGATTGCTGCGTTGGGAAGCGTAAATCTCTCTCTAATAATAAATAAAAAATGTATGACCACGGTTCCCTTCTTGTCTATAAATTAGCATAGACAACATATATCCGCTCTAATGCTTATCAAAGCAGAGAATAATTGATACGGGAAACTCGATCGTTTTGCGGAATAAGCCTCTGAAAGCAGAATCTACATGGAATTGTTTCCCGCAAAAACAATTCCATGTTAAAAAATGTATGTTTGATAAAAAATTATGTTTATTGTTAATTGTTATAAGATTAAAAGTATATTAAACTTACATTTCACAAACATCAAAAATTACAACTATCTTAGCCTACTTTTTGGATGTTAATTTTGGTGTTTGTTGAAGTGTAAAGTGTTTGTGGATTGTAGATGTGTATTTATGGTTGCGTATCACGTGTTCCCACACATCATTTGTGATACGCTCCTCCTACAATTCTTCAAGTATTTCCATACTGCTCATTTCTTTATTATCCTACCATCTAAAGGGTGCTTCGTGGAGTTGAATACTGTGGTGTACCAGTCTCTTTGGATATCCGAATTGAAAGACGTTTTCGTGTAGACTAAAGTCTTTATTTCAAAATCATCTTACTAGCTGCGACTACTACTATAACTACTACTACTACTATAACTACTATAACTACTACTGCCCTTTTGAGAGGCATCACACGTTACAATAACCGGCAGTTTTGGGTTATAATGTGCAAGCACTACATCTGAAGTGACTTCTTCTTTGATTTGAACAAAAGCAGCTTGACACCCTGGATTCAGGTTGTGGTTATTGCATTATGCCACTGAAAGTTTTTAGAAAATATTTTACGAAAGCGAAAGTCGGTAGGGCAAGTAAAACCTAACGGGATATGGTGGTAATGAAATTGTTGTTTTCGGATACTTTCACGCGAGTGTTGATTTCAGAAAATGTGTTTGATACTTGACCAAAGTACAACAAACTCACGAAAAACCAATCGAATATTCTTTCGCGCTAAGCAAATTTAACAATTCAATCATAATTGTAAATTAACCTTTGCTCATATATTAAGTCAGCAAATGTATAAATTGTATTGCAATTATTAACATGTAAGCAAACTAAAAAACGTATAAAGACATAGCATATGTACAATAAATGTCAGTTATCGTTCAGAATATTGGAAATATAAGCCTTTTATTTTCGACTGTTCTTGGTGAGGCTGCCAGAACTTCCCGAACTATTCTTACAAGCTACCAAAGACTTCAAAGAAGATTCCGCGTACTTCAGAGTAGCAACCAAATTACCCATACAAGTAATTAAAATCTTCAAAGTTTTTCAGATCACTTTAACAAGGTTTCATCACACACCTGAACATTGGTCCGTCGAGCCAGATCTTGGATTGTATCATCGCTCAGCATGGCATATGCAGCAGACGTAAAGCAGAAACTGAACATGGAAGCTGTTCAACGTATCATCGGCAACCACAAGAAAGACAGTGCAAGCCGCTACAGTATTGCCTATTTCGAGATTCGTCTGGAGAAGTTACGAGACGCATGGAAGGAATGCGAGAAGCAGCATGCCGAAACGCATCGCCACTCGAGCCACAATTCAGAACTTCTTAGCTCATACATGGCAGACTACACGAAGTCGGAGGAGTTAGTTTTGGATTACGTGACGTTCTTCAAAGCTAAATTACACGAGTTATACCAGCCAGCTACGGTTCAGCCAACGTCTGCAGCAATCGGAATCTTAGTGTCACAGACACTAATTACGAAGTAGCGTGGACTTTGCTAAGTAAACGGTACGACAACGATCGTGCCATTGCACAAGAAGCAATCCAGCGCTTGTTTGATATCCGTACAATTGCACCGAACGACCATCATGAACTTAAACAGTTGCTTGATACTACGAACCAATTCTTGGCAAGTATCAAGCAACTAGAAATAAATGAGTTCGATCTCATCACGATTTTCATTTTAAATCGTAAGATTGATGACGACGCTCGTTCAGAATGGCAAAAAAAGCTCAGCGTCAGCAACGATATGCCATCATTGGATACATTTCTTGAATTCATTAAACAGCGTTTTGTCATGCTAGAAGCGTTAGCGATGACTCGCAAAAATAAACTGAGCAAGGTCGAAAAGCGACCATCAGTGTCAGCACACACTTCTCATATAACAAAACATATGAGTTGCGTTTTGTGTCAGGGGCCACATAGTCTCGTTCAATGCGAGCAATTTCGTAAAGTGAAAGATAAGCGGACTATAGTGGCAATACATAAATTATGCTCCAATTGCTTGAGCAAAAATCACAAATTGAACCAATGTCCACCGAAGCGACAATGCAAAATATGCAAAAAACGACACAACACATTGCTACATGAAGAGATTTTGGATTCCGCCGTTCTGAGTCATCACATCAACGGAAAAAGCTCTTCAAAACAAGTACTGTTGGCGCCGCCGCTAATGAAGGTAAAGTCCATATCTGGAGTATTCATTTCTTTACGCGTGCTATTTGACTCTGGCTCACAAAATTCCTTCATAAGCGAATCTGCAGTTAAGCTACTAGGGATCCCTCGCAAACATGCGAAATTTCAAATAAGTGGGATCGGAAGTACAACTGGACCTACGACCAAAGGAATCGTAAAAATAGAAGCGGCAGTAAGAAATTTAGATGGCGAAAAAGAAATAATAGAAATAAACCCTTACGTGTTATCCACGGTTACTGCTCCATTGCCGTCGGAGCCCATCAAACTAGAGCTACCGGATGGCATGACGCGATCGGATCTAGCTGATCCACTGTTCAACCAACCTTCAGCTATTGATGTTCTTATTGGAGCTGATACGTATAATTTATTCATGCTACCAGGCACCAAAATAGGGCATCCCTGTGCACAGCAGACAAAACTAGAATGGGTTTTAATTGGTGCCACACAATGAACTACTAAAAATGAAAAATTATCTTCTCACGTATGCTCAGAAGATTTAGATGAGCTATTGCGAAAATTTTGGGAGATCGAAGAGCTGTCATCCAAAAAATCATTTTCACACAACGAGAAATTGGCAGAAGAAATGTAGCAGCAAACAGTATCACGGGAGATGAGCGGCAAATACATTGTTAACTTGCCATTTGAACCCCACGCTGATATAGACAATTTGCGTCAATCAGAAAAAGTCGCATTTATCAGGTTTAGGCAACTCGAGAAGCGACTTCAAAAGAACAAAATCCTATACGAGAAGTATGCCAATTTTATGAAAGAGTATCTTGATTTGGGTCATATGCAACTTATTCCTGACCATAACATTAAAACGCCTGGAGCATATTACCTACCCCATCATGCCGTTTTTAAAGATAGCAGTTCAACGACAAAACTTCGGGTGGTGTTCAATGCATCCCAAAAAAACACCACAAGGGAAGTCATTAAACGACCTGTTGTTGGTTGGCCCTAGTATTCAAAACAACATTTTACACATACTAATGCGTTGGAGGCAGCATAAATTCGTAATGATGGCAGATATCGAAAAGATGTATCGGCAAATCTGGATAGCTGGATCAAAATCATTGCTCGCAAACCTATCCAGTATTATCAGTTGAAAACAGTTACTTATGGAACTGCAAGTGCTCCATTCTTGGCAATAAGGACGCTCCATCAGTTAGCACTAGATGATGGACGTTTATATCCAGAGGCTGCAAATGTTTTGCTGAACGACTTCTACGTAGATGATGTCTTAACTGGGTCTGATAATTTAATAGACCTAGAAAAACTCCAGAGAGATTTGCGAAACCTGTTAGCTGGAGGTGGATTTCATCTACGAAAGTGGGCCTCTAATCATCCGCGCCTTTTAACGTCAATCCCAATTGAAGATCAAGAAATTAATGTGCCACTTGATATAACAACAACAGAGAATATCAAAACATTAGAGCTTCAGTGGCATCCAGCAAAGGACGAATTCACATTCGATCTTCAAAACATTTCTACTGACGGAATTCTTACCAAAAGGAGCATACTTTCAGAAATAGCCAAAATTTTTGACCCGCTAGGATGGCTGCAACCCTGTATCATTGTCGGCAAAATAACAATGCAGAAACTATGGGTATCTAAATGCCACTGGGATGAACCTCTGGATCCAGCACTTATACAAAATTGGCTTGAGGTACGCAATGATTTAATATCATTGAAAACACTTAACATTCCCAGGTGGATTGGGTACTCCAACAATAATAAAATTGAACTTCATGGATATTGCGATGCTTCTTGTAACGCTTACGCTGCAGTCGTTTATTTAAAAGTGTGGAACACTACCAACACTAAAGTTCAATTATTGGCAGCGAAATCGAAAGTTGCTCCGCTTAAAACAATATCGATCCCGAGGTTGGAGTTGTGTGGAGCTGTTTTACTGGTCGAATTGATGAAACAAATTGCTCAAGCACATAATTGGCAACACGTGCTGAAATATTATTGGACGGACTCCACTATTGTGTTATCATGGTTACACAGTAGTCCGTCAAAGTGGAAGGTATTCGTCGCAAATCGAGTGAGTACAATTCAACAAGAAAGTTCACCCTGTAACTGGTATCACGTGGACACGCGCAGTAATCCAGCAGACTTAGCCACGAGGGGGATTACACCAACTCAGTTACTATCAGCAAACTTGTGGTGGTATGTTCCAGAGTGGTTGAAAGTACCTACTAGCGATTGGAAGTTACCCGTATACCCGATACATGTGAATTTGGAAGACGAGGAACGGAAAATTTCGCTAACCAGATTTTTTACTGCACTGGAGCCTGAAATCCTCGGCAGATTTTCAAACGTAACGAAATTGTTTCGAGTTGTTGCATATAGCCGTCGCTTTGCTAATAACACGATGAAAGTAGGACCAAAATTATCTGGTCCTTTAACAATAGCTGAATTAAAATCGGCTGAATCAATATGCATACGATTGAGCCAGCAACATGCGTTTTCATCCGAAATAGACGCATTAAGGAAAAATAAAGAAGTTCCACAAAGCAGTAACATCAGAGCACTTTGTCCTTGGATCAGTCCTGAGGGAATCCTCAGGGTAGGGGAAGAATTCACCTTGCAATGGTAGGTGAAACCATGAAACATCCAGCCATAATTCCAAAGGGTACATTAGGGAAGCTGCTCATGCAAAAAGCTCATAAGGAGACATTACATGGAGGAGCACAGTTAACGCTTGCTACTTCACGACTGCAGTATTGGATCGTCAGTGGACATTCCGTAGATAAAGAAACAGTCCGTAAGTGTCTCACATGTTTTAAACTAACAGCAAAACCAAAAGAGCAACTTTTTGGGAATCTACCACGTTCAAGAATTCAACTTGAAAAACCATTCATGGAAACCGGTTTGGATTACGCAGGCCCAATCACCATGAAATGGAACAATGGACGAGGAGCCAAGACGACGAAAGCATACATTGCAGTATTCGTTTGCATGGCAACCAAGGCTTTTCATTTAGAGCTTGCTAGTGATCTATCCGCAAAAACATGCATTGCAGCCATAAGGCGATTCATTGCTCGACGAGGTAAATGTCGAACAATTTTTAGCGATTGTAGTACAAACTTTATTGGAGCAAATAAACAGCTCAGACAAGAATACAGCAAAGTATTAAAAGAAAGCAGTTCTGAATTGGTCAACGAGGGTATACAGTAGAACTTCATACCTCCCGGGAGTCCTCATTTGGGAGGACTCTGGGAAGCAGGTGTAAAATCTATTAAACGACACTTATTGAAGACAATCAGAAGTCAAATTTTAAATGTAGAAGAACTCTACACTCTATTAGCACAAATAGAAGCTTGTTTGAACTAGCGACCTTTAACTGACGTCAGCACTGATCCCTCAGATCCACTCGCATTAACACCTGAACACTTTTTAACTGGCAGTAATTTGTTCGAAATTACCACTGATCCCGCTGAAATGAAACACACAGTGATCAACAGGTGGAAACTAATCCAGTTCATGAAGCAATCCTTTTGGCGGCGTTGGAGCCAACAATATCTCCAGAAATTACAAGAACGACCTAAATGGTTGAAACAGCAACCCAACGTTCAGATTGAAGATTTAATATTAGTAAAGATGGATAACTTTCCATCACTTAAATGGCCATTAGCCAGAATGGTAGCAACTCACCCAGGTCCAGACGGTTTAGTAAGAGTTGTCACACTGAAAATGAATGGGAAATTCACCAAACGACCAATTACTAAAATTTGTCCGTTACCATTCAACCATCAAAAGGAAAAAGACAACCCAACAACGCACTTCACGGATACCAAAGTTATTGTGGACCTTACTGAACCAGAAGCTTAAAGAATGGAAGACCTGACTGAGATTATCACCCCTCTAGAAACCAAGAAACGAAGAGTAGCGCATATACCAACTAGCAGAACCCCTGTAATCACGGCGCTCTTCACCGCTTTGATGATATTCGGAATCGGATCACACGCTACTGTAAACGTTACGCAGTTACCAGCAGGCCTGTATACCGAACATGCAGGCCTAGCCAACATTGAACGTGGATCACTGCATCTACATATTAGATTGCCTTGGAAACAAATAAATAAAGATCAAACCACACTAACACCCTCGGCTTGGTCCGTTTGGGTCCCGGGTTCGCTCAGGAGACTGGGCGTGGGCGCCACTCACTCACCCAATAATGGACCACGAGCCGCCGAGTGAGCTTAGGGCTCACCGAGGTCAAAAGTACCTGGTATGGGGGTCGCCGCGGCGTATAGCACGACCCCTCTATTTCTTTCAACCACCGACCTACTTAATCACGTAACAATCACCGTTCTGCCTCCCTGTACCAGGAGTATGTACGATGCCGTAGTTTCGAATCAAAATCTTTATTTTTATAATTCCCGTGTTCTAGCGTTTATCGTTACACAAAATTTCTTCAAATCTAGACGTCTTATACTACGTTCGATTGATCTTTTCTACCGTTTCGCTATTTGAAAATTCCACCACTCCACCATGACAGACTATTTAACTTTACAAAGTATTCTCAAAAATTTTTGATACTACTAACGTTCCGAAAGTTTATCTTATTCTTTGATGACGTTAGATGCGAAAGATAATTAAAATAAAAGCTTACAATTAGTTTAAACTATGCACTAACCTTCTCGCCGCTTGTCTCGAGCGTCACGTGGATCACGGGTTTGATCCCCGCCGAAATCGTAGTTCGAATCGACACGTTTTAATTTGGCCTGAGTCCTTTTTTTCCTACCACCTTCGCTCCCGAACTACCTTCTGCTTCACACCGTCGCCGTCGTGGCCCGAATGTCCAAGGCAACACCTGATTTCCGGTTAGGGAAAAGGAAGTGACTCACGCGAGATCGCGGGTTCGAATCCCGCCGGAATCCGATTCCGATTTGCCACTTTTTTATTTGAACGGAAGTCCTTTTTTTCCACCTCCACCGACACACCAAGGATGTTCCTCGACGTTCCTGATGATTTTCAAAATTAAACGTCTGTTCGCTTTCGCCGTCACACAAAGAATTCTTCGACGTACCTGATGATTTTCAAAATTAAACGTCTGCTCGCCTTCGCCGTCACACAAAGAATCCTTCGACGTACCTGATGATTTTCAAAATTAAACGTCTGCTCGCCTTCGCCGTCACACAAAGAATTCTTCGACGTACCTGATGATTTTCAAAATTAAACGTCTGCTCGCCTTCGCCGTCACACAAAGAATTCTTCGACGTACCTGATGATTTTTAAAATTAAACGTCTGCTCGTTTTTAATTGCGCCCTAAATAAACATAATAATAATACAGTTCGGCCTAACGTGTGATGCTTTTTTCCTGACCCTAATCGACCTTCGCGCACTGTTCATCTTTTACCCGGGTTGTAACCGTAACATCACCATCAATGAAAAAGGCACTGTCTCATGAAGGGAAAATTATTCTGCAAGCAACAAGAGTCTTAAACATAACATCTACTCGAGTCGATGCACAACTACAGAGATTTACAGATCAGCTCAACCAAGGATTAAATCGTATTTACGATTATTCGCGTTGGTATAAAATAACAGATCACAACAAAATAAACTTACATTTTTTGAGTACTTACCAATGCGCGCTTAATTACATTCAAGAATTATTTAACAGATATACAAAAATTTCAAACTCAGTGTATACAAAAACTGGCCTTTGGGAGTTTATAAAAATAGCTGAACTAGAAGCCACTATTAATAAGACTGAATCAGCTTTACCACCTCATCTGTCCGTCTTACATACAACTACAGATCATCTCCTAATTATTCCTGGTGAACAATATTTGGATATCGACGGGAAACTACCTATAATCGACACCCGTGACTACGAGCTCTCAAAAATTACCGCTGTTCCTGTATGTCATAGGAATAACACCTGCACAGCTATCGACATCGAATCCTCTATACTAGGTGTCAACTACAACAATCAACTGTACTTCAAAACAAATGAGCAGACAGTACTGCAGTCTAAAGAAATCTTCTCCGGCCGGTACATACTACCAGTGTCCATACTATTTGACCTGAGGAAACATCCAAACTGTATTATAACCCAATTATATAATTCGCATTCGACGGAAACCTGTACAACTCATGCATTTCATCTCCAGAGTCTCATTTGGAAACAGCTTCTCAATCGGAACACGTGGATGTTTATTTCCCCGAATCCAACAGGTGTCCAGACATTATGTAAAGGATCAAGATCTGACTTGTTACTTAACGGGACAGGTGTAATACTATTATCACAAGACTGCACGCTCTTCAGCAAGGAATTCATCTTAGTACCAGACCATACTCACACCAATGATCAATTTCTTAGTTACATGAAACCGAAGGAATTAACCATCAACTCGACATTAGCAACAACAGACCTCCTGCCCATAAACACAACAAAATTCATCAAATCTACAAAAACATTTGCTTCTGTAGCATCACATCAAGAAATGTTCATGTCAACTCTCGAGACGATCAAATGGAAACAAATTAAACACCATGCTTGGATAACTGGAATTTCAATACCATCAATGCTGCTTCTCATCAGCATTTTTCTCTACATACAGCGCAAGTTAAAGCATCGTCACCGGCCAGAAGAAAATCGTGCTACCACCGTTTCACCGTCTACTTGGTATGATATTCATCAATTATAAGATCCGGATGTCTCTTGGGGGCCGGAAATGTTTGATACTTGACCAAAGTACAACAAACTCACGAAAAACCAATCGAATATTCTTTCGCACTAAGCAAATTTAACAATTCATTCATAATTGTAAATTAACCTTTGCTCATATATTAAGTCAGCAAATGTACAGATTGTACTGCAATTATTAACATGTAAGCAAACTAAAAAACGTATAAAAGACAAAGCATATGCACAATAAATGTCAGTTATCGTTCAGAATATTGGGAATATAAGCCTTTTATTTTCGACTGTTCTTGGTGAGGCTGCCAGAACTTCCCGAACTATTCTTACAAGCTACCAAAGACTTCAAAGAAGATTCCGCGTACTTCAGAGTAGCAACCAAATTATCCATACAAGTAATTAAAATCTTCAAAGTTTTTCAGATCACTTTAACAAGGTTTCATCACACACCTGAACAAAATGTTCAAAAATTTTACGGTTCATAATAGTAGATGCAAATGGTCCGATTTTGCTTGGTAGGAGTTTTATGAAAGCATTTGATTTCGGTGTGCCTGTTTACGTTAGAGAACATACTTTAGCGGTGAATAAAGTAAGTAGTGAAAACAATTTGAATTGTTTGTTGAAACGGTATTCATATATCTTTAAGCACGAGTTAGGGTGCTTGAAAAATTTGTAAGTTCACTTAGAGCTAACAGATTTGAATCCGAAACCGATATTTCACAGGCCGAGAGTCGTACCCTTTTGTTTCAAGGAAGGAGTAGAAAAAGAATTAGAAAATATGGAGAGTTTAGGTGTCATCTCACTGATGCAACCTTCGAAATGGGGTACTCCGATTGTACCTATTCCGAAATCAAATGCATCCATAAGAATTTGTGGGGATTATAAATTCGTGGAATATATAAAGTCAATAGGTATTAAGCAGACACTAGATATCCGATCCCGAGAATAGAAGAAATTTTTACGAAATTGCAAAACGGTGAGCATTTCAGTAAATTAGATCTTTCGAAAGTATATAATCAATTCGAGTTAGATGAAGCACCAGCCGAATTGTGTGGTCTAAGCACGCACAAAGGTGTTTTTTGTATGAATCGTATGCCATTTGGCATTAAGCCAGCGTCAGGTATATTTCAGGAAGCAATTGAAAAAGTTTTACAGGGAATACCATACGTAGTTGTATTTATTGATGACATTGTTGTCTCAGGTAGAAACGAAAAGGAGCATTTGCAAAACTTAGAACTGGTTCTAAAAAGATTAACTGAAGCAGGTCTCAGGCTTGAGCAACAGAAGTGTAAATTTTTCCAGAATAGTGTACAATATTTGGGATATCAAATTAGCAAAGAAGGCTTAGCTAAATTGAATGACAATGTAGAAGCTATAGTGAAAGCTCCCGTCCCGGAAAATATCACACAATTAAGATCTTTTATAAGTTTAGTCAATTATTATAGGAAATTTATCAGAAATTTCTCTACGATCATGGCTCTTCTATATGAATTATTGAAGAAAAACAATACACTTGTATGGAATCCAGGGTGTCAAGCTGCTTTTGTTCAAATCAGAGAAGAAGTCACTTCAGATGTAGTGCTTGCACATTATTACCCGAAACTGCCGGTTATTGTTACGTGTGATGCCTCTCAAAAGGGCATTGGTGCCATATTAGCACATAAAATGGAAGGTATTGAAAGGCCCATTGCGTTCGCTTCGAGAAAATTAAGTGATGCCGAACAGAATTACAGCATGATAGAAAAGGAAGATTTATCCATTATTTTTGCTTGCAAAAAGTTTTATCAATACTTAATTGGAGTAAATTTTGTTTTGCGCACAGACCATAAGCCGCTTGTTACATTGTTCGGGGACAAGAAAGGCATTCCTCAAATGGCCGCTGCAAGAATTCAAAGGTGGGCGTTATTTTTATCAGGTTTCAATTATAATATCGAATACGTCAAAGGGGAAAGCAATCGCGCCGATAGTTTATCCAGTTTACCAACGTTATCCTCACGTAAACAAACTCCAAAAGTGTTCGGGCTTTTGTGTAAACGCAAATGTGGCAGTACGGCACATATGGCAGTAAAGCAATGCATCGGGTCATGCTATACATCGGGCTATACAGATGTCGGCCATCATTGTGATTAATTCTTCTAACGCGGTACACGGAGTATAACAGACGTCAAAGCGACGACACATTTCGGAAATGAATTCTTTTTGTGATATATTTTAGTTTCTTTCTTGTCACAGTTTACGTCTAAATAAATGTTATTCACTTAATATAAAATGAGTTTCATTAAATTCGGTAACAAACAGTTGGTCCGTCGAGCCGGATTGGACGGATAATTGTGGCTGGAGAAACGCGGACGGTGAATTGATAGACATTGTGTATGTGCGGATATAGATTGTTGGTTATGTGCGGACTTTGCATACAGGTGATGTGCGGCTAGAAAATACATTTTTCGGTACGGAATAAACTTGGTGGTCGGTAGCATAGACATTTCGGTTCGGCAGCAGACAATTTCGGTTCGGAAGCAGACAATCTCGGGTCGGTAAGATATTTCGTTGCGGTAGCAGACAATTTCGGTTCGGAAGCAAACAATCTCGGGTCGGTAAGATATTTCGTTGCGGTAGCAGACGATTTCGGTTCGGAAGCAAACAATCTCAGGTCGGTAAGATATTTCGTTGCGGTAGCACACGATGTCGGTTCGGAAGCAAACAATCTCGGGTCGGTAAGATATTTCGTTGCGGTAGCAGACGATTTCGGTTCGGCAGCAGACAATTTCGGTTCAGTAAGACAATTTCGGTTCGGTAGCAGATTTCGGTTCGGCAGCAGACAATTTCGGGTCGGTAGCAGATTTCGGTTCGGCAGCAGACATTTCGGTTCGGTAAGACATTTCGGTCGGTAAGACATCTGGGTGAGACACACAATTTAAGTGCACATAAGAAGCGGTGTGAATTTCAAAATGGCGGACCTAATAAACTTAAAGCGGGCACGGACAACGGTAAAGCGGAGCGTGTTACGACAGGTCGGTGCATGCGTTGATGATGCAACCGAGGCGGAGCTAAGTTGTCAGATCGAGGAGCTAGACAAAGATTATGGTAAGTTTCAACAAATTCAATCGCAAGTTGAAGCGGCCATCGTCGAAGACAGTGGAACGGAAGATGCTCTCTTCGAAGAAGACAATCTGCGAGAATCGGTGCATGAGGCCTATATTAAAGGCAAAGCAGCATTAATAAAGAAATTAAAGGAGCTCAAATCGGCAGCGGCACCAAAGACGGAGCGGGGAACTACGGCGGTTAACGAACTAATACAAACGGTAGCAAGCGGTTTTGAGCGGCTATCCATGTCGGACTCACGCGGCGGTTCTGCGGTCAAATTACCGACCATAAATATACCAAAATTCAGTGGGCAGTATGAGGAATGGATCTCATTCCACGATTTGTTTCAAAACTTGGTAGACGGGAACCCAAACCTATCCCCGGTCCAGCAAATGCATTATTTGAAGGATGCACTGGTCGGTGAAGCGGCTTCGGCGATAAAGCACATGGCGATATCAGAGTCAAATTATAAAGCGGCGTGGGCTCAGCTTAAGGCTCGATATCATAAGCCGAATTATATCGCGGATGCCCAGTTGAAACGGATTATTGAGTACCCGCCCATTGTGAAGCCAACCGCCCACGATATAAGGCAATTAGTTAACACCTTCGAAGAAGCCACGCGGGCGCTACAGGCGTTGGGCTATGACACGGGTAATTGGGACTGCTGGCTGGTCTATCTGGCAAGCTCAAAGTTAGACAATATGTCACGGCAGTTGTGGGCGCGACATTCGGGGGTCGAGGAAAGACCAAGTTTTCGGGATTTGATTTCGTGCTTGGAGGAGCGACAGCATGAGCTCTTATCCTACGCAAATGCTACGGAGCGGCAACCACCACAACCACAGCGGCCTCCCACAACTCGGCGAGTGGTATTTAACCCGGCACCTACGGACGAGCAGAACAAATGCCCACATTGCGGAGATGACCATTTGCTATTCCGGTGCGGTGAATTTCTTGGCCTCAATGCGGAGCAGCGGAGAATGGTGGTGCTACAGGCTAATGTATGCTACAATTGCCTGATACCGAGACACCTGGCATCAAGATGCCGAAGCATCAAATGCAGGTTATGCAAGAGAGCACACCACACGGTATTGCACGAGGCACGCGGATCGATAAACAGGGGCTCGAAATTCGGCTACAACCCAAAACCTACGGCGGGCCCAGACGGCGGGCGGCAATATAAGAATGAATGACGGGCAACATCGGCTACACAAATATACATTTTACCTACGGCTATTGCGGATTATCAACTCGGGAACGGGCTCACAGTACCTTGTAGAGTACTGTTAGACACGGCATCGGAAGTCTCACTCATAACACTCGCGGCAACCAGGAGTTTACAACTTTCATGGACTCCTTTCACGGTTCCAATCTCGGGAGTAACAAATCAACGGAACACGGCAACGATCGGTGCTACAAACTTGACACTTCGGTCTAAGCACGACGGTAATTCAATTTCAATAACGGCGCTCATTGTCAACAAGATTATCGGACCAGTACCATCACGGAAATTGACATTGAGCAAAGACAATGAAGTTTGTAACTTAAAGCGGCTGGCGGATCCACAATTTTTTATACCGGCGCCAATTGACATACTCATCGGAGCGGACCCTACCGTACGGATAATCATCGGCGAAGCGGTTATACTTGACGGAAGCTTAATAGCGCGGAACACTATTTTCGGTTTTATAATAACGGGGATCACGGATACGGATACGGATGCGGTTACAACAGCAATCAACACGGCGACAGACACTTACTACACGGACACTCCTAATCTGGAGAACCTTTTAAAGCGGTTTTGGGAGATTGAAGCGGTACCGGAAACAAATATACTCGGTCGGGATGAAATACGGTGCGAAAGTCATTACACGGCTACAACGGAACGCAGACACGGCATTTATTTTGTACGTCTTCCATTTAAAGACGACACTCATCCACTCGGCGACTCCAGAACACAAGCATTACGGCGGTTTCATCATTTGGAAACACGGCTCGGCAACAATACTAGACTGCGGACGGACTATAATAGTTTCATGGCGGAATATTTAAAACTCGGACACATGACACCGCTAACAAAGCGAGACCGGCAACTAGATCCATCACGACACTTCTACGTTCCTCATCATGCGGTCATGAAACCGACCAGTACAAAGACGAAGTTACGAGTAGTCTTTGATGCGTCAGCGAAATCATCAACAGGCGTTTCACTTAACGACAAGTTATTAGTCGGGCCTATACTACAAGCTGATCTTTTCACCATACTTGTTAGATTTCGCACTTTTTCCATCGCAATGACTGCTGACATAGCCAAAATGTATCGCCAGGTCTATGTCGATAGCCAAGACGCGAGCTTCCAAAGGATAATTTGGAGATTTTCGGTTGAAGATGAGGAAGTGGATTACAAACTCAACACGGTCACTTACGGTACGGCTTCTCCAGCTTATCAGGCTATTCGTACGCTGCATCAAATAGCGGACGATGAACGACATGTCTCATCAAAGGCGGCGGAATCTATTCAAACAAACTTTTACGTGGATGATTGCTTAGGCGGTGCGGCAAATATCGAAGCGGCTACGGCATTAAAACGGAATACATGTACAATACTCGGAAACGGCGGCATGAACCTTCGCGGATGGATGTCAAATGTGCCACAGCTATGCGACGCGGAACAACGAGTGCAGCATCTCGATAATGAGCACACATCGGTACTCGGCTTGCTGTGGAACCCACGGTTAGACAGCTTCGGTTTTAACATCAAAATTCAGATACCATCTCGGCTCACCAAAAGAGCATTTCTGGCAAATTCGGCAAGAGTATTCGATCCACTCGGCTTCCTATCACCAATAACAGTGGTAGCGAAAATTCAGTTCCAACAGCTGTGGACTATCGGAATCGGCTGGGATGATCCCATACCAGACAAAACTGAACGGCTTTGGAATACTCACGCGGGCCAGTTCCAGTGCTTGTCAACGGTGCAAATCAGAAGACCCATTTCTGTCGACGGGACCGAAGTAGACCTCATAGGGTTTGCAGATGCCTCTGAAAAGGCGTACGCGGCGGTAATATACGCCAGGGAGCGAGGACCAGTGGACGGCAAAGCATTCAATTCAACTTTGGTGGCGGCACGTACCAAGGTGGCTCCCATAAAGCCAACGACATTGCCAAGACTCGAGCTTTGCGCTGCGGATCTATTAAGCAAGCTCTTGAAGAAGACGACTGACGCCTTATCCATTGACATTGGAAATTGCTATGCGTTTACGGATTCCCAAGTTGTTTTGGCTTGGCTTTCGGATGAACCGCGACGCTGCAAGACATTCGTCGCAAATCGGGCCGCAAACATCTTGGAAATTATACCTTCAAAGCGGTGGAACTACATTAAGTCCAAATCCAATCCGGCAGATTGCGCATCACGCGGTATGGAGCCACGGCAATTTATACGGCATAGTCTTTGGTGGAACGGACCACCATTACTTGACTTTATCGGCGGTTTAGGACGTAACACATCGTTGACGGCTGTATCAATGGAAGCGCGGAAAATTAACGTAGTGGTAGCTGCCCCAGAGCATATTGACATCAACAGATATGCTAACTTAAACAAACTTTTGCGGATCACAGCTCTTTGCTTTCGGTTTATGAATAATTCACGGGCTACGAACAAGCAACAACGGCAAAGTGGTAATTTGACGACGGCGGAAGTGCAAAATGCATTCAACATTTGGACACGGAAGGCACAAGCAGAAATGTTTGTAGCGGAGTATGCCTGTCTACGGAAGAAACAAGTTCTACCTCACGCTAGTCAGCTTAAATCTCTTGATCCTTTTATGGATTCGCACGGCATTTTACGGGTCAGCGGACGAATTGAGAATTCTTGTTTGCCATTCGAGGAGCAACATCCTATAATTCTCCATCGGAAGCATCAATTTGCAAGGCTGTTAGTTACTCGTTCTCACATCGAACATTTGCATGCGAGTCATCGATTGTTACACACAGTGTTGCTCCGGAAGTATTGGATAGTTGGAGCGCGCCTGCTTGTTAAACAAGTGGTACACCAATGTGTGATTTGTGCTCGAAATCGCGGAAAATCTATGCAACAGAAGATGGCTCCTTTACCAACGGTTCAAGTAACACCAGCAAGACCTTTTGCTAACAGCGGAGTGGATTATGCGGGACCAATTATGGTTAAATCATGGCGCGGACGATCAGGAAAGCCTTATAAGGCTTACATTGCCTTGTTTATTTGCCTCGCAACTAAGGCAATACACTTAGAAGCAGTCACCGAATTAACCACGGACTGTTTTCTGGCGGCTTTACGGCGGTTTATTTCTCGACGCGGATGTCCAATAAACATTTATAGCGACAACGGTACGAATTTCGTGGGTGCCAACCGAGAGTTGGCACGAATACATCAATTCCTTAAGGCGGACAAAACTCAACATACGGTATCCCAGTTTACGGCCTCACAACAAATAAACTGGCACTTTATACCACCGGCGGCACCACACTTCGGCGGAATCTGGGAGTCAGGCGTAAAGGCTGTAAAGTTCCATCTACACAGAGTACTAGATCGAGCCTCGGTGACGTTTGAGGAGCTGTATACATTGCTCTGCCAAGTGGAACATTGCCTTAATTCTAGGCCTTTATGTTCAACATCCGGAAACATCGACATCGACGTGCTAACTCCCAACCATTTCTTGATCGGTTATTCAGGCGGCTTGCCACCTACAATAAATAACACGGCGGACGGAAGGAACTTAATACGGGGGTGGAAATACATCCAAGCGGTGCATCATGATCTCTGGAAGCGATGGCGCGACGAGTACATGAGTCAACTTCAACAGAGGACGAAATGGACGGTATCGACGGAAAATCCGGAAATCGGTCAGGTGGTGCTCATCAAAAATGAAAATACTTCACCTGCGGTTTGCCGTTGGCCAAAATAATCAAGGTACATCCTGGAAGTGACGGTCACGTTCGTGTAGTGACGTTGAAGACTCAAGACGGCGTAGTCAAACGGCCCATCACAAAAATAGTCGGACTACCAATACAAGGAAGCGGATGAAGACAACAGCAGTTTCATTTATTGAAAGATGTACTTTCAAGGCGGGCGGCATGTTCGGGCTTTTGTGTAAACGCAAATGTGGCAGTACGGCACATATGGCAGTAAAGCAATGCATCGGGTCATGCTATACATCGGGCTATACAGATGTCGGCCATCATTGTGATTAATTCTTCTAACGCGGTACACGGAGTATAACAGACGTCAAAGCGACGACACTTTTCGGAAATGAATTCTTTTTGTGATATATTTTAGTTTCTTTCTTGTCACAGTTTACGTCTAAATAAATGTTATTCACTTAATATAAAATGAGTTTCATTAAATTCGGTAACAAACAAAAAGATCGCGGAGTAACTTACGTGAATTACATTCAAACTGAAACGGGGTTTAATGTAGATTTTGAAACGATAAAGAGGGAAATGGATAGAGATAGGATTTTAGCAAAGCTAAGAGAACATATTTCATGAGGTATTGCACACAGTTTGAAGGGAGATTCAGAGTTTATCGATTATAAGTGCAAGATGGATGAACTGTATACAGAAAATGGTATTACAATGTGGGGTTATCGCATAGTAGTGCCTACGAAATTGCGGACTACGGTACTTAATATGCTTCACGAAACACACATGGGAATAGTAAAATCAAAATCCATGGCAAGGTCATTCGTTCGGTGGCCAGGGTTAGATAGGGAAATTGAAGAGTTAGTGAAGAGTTGTAAATACTGCAATATGTTGCTCCCCGATCCAGAAAAGGTGGAATTGCATCCTTGGAATAGAAGCCGCACAGTTTGGGAGCGGATTCACGTGGATTACTTTGGTCCATTTGAAGGCTTTTACTTTCTAGTAGTAGTAGACTCGTACTCCAAGTGGCCAGAAGTATTTAAAACAAAAGATATTACCTCAGGCTTCACCACAGATAAATTAAGAGAAATCTTTTAGAGGTTTGGCATCCCGAAATTAATCGTCAGTGATAATGGTCGACAATTTACTTCTCATCAGTTTAGTTTGTTTACCAAACGCAACGGAATAAAGCACAAGCTGACATCACCCGGTTATCCCGCAACCAATGGAGCCGCAGAAAATTTTTTTAAAACGATGAAGATGGCACTCAAAAGTGCATTGAAAGAAAGTAGAGAAAAGCATCTAAATTTGACCATCAACCAAATGGTGAATAGATTCTTATTCGATTATCGTTCTACAGCACACACAGTTACAAACGTGAGCCCGGCTAAATTGATGTTTCAAAGAGAGTTAAGAACCCGTTTTCATAGACTCAAACCTCACAGTCTTCAAGAAACAGTCCAAGGCAGGCAAAGCGTACAGTGCGAAAATTACAAGGGAAATAGAAAAGTCGATTCCAAAGAAGGGGAAAAGGTCTGGTTGAGGAATTACAGAGAAAATAATTCAGTTTGGGATAGTGGTAAAATCGTGAAAGTCTTAGGCCCACGAAATTACACCTGCGAAAGATCTAATGGGTGATAAAACGTCATTCAAACCAATTGAGAAAGAGAACTTCTTATGTCCAATCCAGAGGTATAATAGATACAAACAGTGTTCAGACTGAAAATAATCAACCAAATAAACTAGATTTAGAGCAGGAACCATTTAGGGATACACTCAATGAAAGGCAGCATCGAAACAGGGATTTGTGTGAAAGTGTCAATTTAGAATGCGGAACTAATGGTCCAATGCAAATGTCTCAATCCCAATCACCACTTAGTTGCACCTTGTCAATAGACAACTTAATTATATACGGGGCATCATAATTACAATTTTTCATATTATACATAGTTACATTGCAGAAACTGCTTGAGAGCCACGGTCGGCTTGCTCACAGGGCACTGCCTTACCGCATCTCATGCGAAGAGAATGGGACTGACATCCAGCAGTTTATGCAAGAGGTGCGAGATGGAAGAGGACACCATCGAGCATACTCTCTGCGATTGTCCGGCCCTAAATAATAAATGCGTCAAAATGTTTGGTGCATACCACTTTCAAGGGTTAGCAGATGTGGCCAGTACCGTCACGCTGAGTCAGCTGATCCAGTTTGGCGAAGCGGTCACTTGGCAGCTTTAAAAAGCCAGCGGATGGTGGCAAATGGGCCCAAACTGGTGGTCTAATGCAAGCCGCGTTTATGCAAGAGGTGCGAGATGGAAGAAGACACCATCGAGCATACTCTCTGCGATTGTCCGGCCCTAAATAATAAACGCCTCAAAATTTTTGGTGCATACCACTTTCAAGGGTTAGCAGAGGTGGCCAGTACCGTCACGCTGAGTCAGCTGATCCAGTTTGGCGAAGCGGTCACTTGGCAGCTCTAAAAAGCCAGCGGAGGGTGGCAAATGGGCCCAAACTGGTGGTCTAATGCAAGCCGCGTTTCCCGGCGGCCCTCTTTACTAATCTAACCTAACATTGCCCATACAATATTCATCATCCGAGGTTGCGTAACTAGAACTGGACACTTCTAAATTATTTACTTTATTTCTGTGAAGTTTAATGTTTTTACTTGTATTCTGCTTACTATTGCACCTAATTTGAATGTGTCCGGTTCTATTACACTTATTACAAGTAGCAAATTTGAACCCACAATTGTCTGCGGTATGGTTGTTTTTCCCACATCGGCAGCAGACTTCTCCGCTCTCTCCAACACCAAGAAACCTCGACTTTGTGCTCCTGTTCCTACTGGATAGATGTGGTTGATTAGCGTTGCCTTTGTACGTATTACCCGTATTATGTAACTGTTTTCGCTAATTTTTAATCACCTTGTGACAACTTTCATATTTTTGGGCAATTTCCAGTGCTTTCGCCGTCGACAAATTTTCGTCTTCTTCACATAGTCTGTCAAAGACTTTGCCTGTGAACTCAGATATAAAGTTATCTTTAATGATTTCTTCGAGCGTTGGCCCGAATTTGCATGTACTAACGAATCTTCTTAGCCTCGCATGCCATTCCACAGTAGTTTCTCCTTGGTTCTTTTGAGCCGCGTAGAATGCTTTGCGCTCTTTTTATATGATCACAGTCGGCACAAAATACTGCGAAATCTTTTCTATTAGAATTTTCCATTCCACAACACCTAGACTTTTCGGGAAACACAATTCTTTTATTAATTTATATGTGGTTGAGCCTACACTTTTTAGCAATATAGCCCGTTTTTGATGCTCATCGTTGATTTTTGATGCGTCAAAGAAATGATTAAGGCGTTCATAATAAATTTGCCACTCTTCCGCACTGTGATCAAATTCTTCGATAGCAAAATTGACTGCCATATCTACACTTTTTGCACTAGAGAATTCGGTAGTACTTTCCAATTTTTGCTTCGTTTCAATTGCTTCTTGGGACATTCTTTGAGCAAACTTAAGTATCGAATTTTACTTCTTTGTTCTCATCGCCATTATCCTCGTCGCCATTTGTGGTGTATCAGTCTCTTTGGATATCCGAATTGAAAGACGTTTTTGTGTAGACTAAAGTCTTTATTTCAAAATCATCTTACTAGCTACGACTACTATTATAACTACTACTACTATAATTCAATTCTGTATTCTCTGTGTAGTACAATGAATATATTGTATTCTGTGCACAATAAGAGAATCAAACATTTTTTTTCCTACAGTTTTTCTGCTTATTACAGAAAAAAGTCCTGGCTTCCTGACTAGCAGGCATCAGCCAAAGTTAACTCGATTAGTTTTTTAAATATCACTTTAACACAAGACAGTCACTAACACAAAACACAAATGCATCTCCAACAACGCCACGACACGAACACGCAGTTAAAGACACGATGATTCACGTCTTGTCAATTCCAGAGAAAGACCATCCTTCGGAGAAAAACAATAACTGCAGTTCTCCGGCTATAACCTTCCACCGCAAGAGACAACACGCCAATGAATCAAACATTACAAATACCTTGTAACATTTCGAATGTGACGACTTAAAGATACTTTGACGCATGTAGAACTTGCATCATTTGTGTCACATTTCTTTCCCTCCGAATAATTTAGGATTTTATTTTATACATATCTTGTGCCCGTATTGAGAAATATTTGATTGTTTCTTAAAGAGTTCCGACGACAATGGAAATTATACCTCTTTATCATTCGCATTGTTGTCGAAGCTATTCAAGTTTGCTGAATCCGCTTCCATCTTGGAAGCCTTTTTGATAAGGACATTAACTTTGATCTCGCAAAATTCTTTTTTTAGTGTAATTTTTTGTAATTGCACTACTATTGCCCAATTTTATTGATTGTTTGCTGCTGTAGAAAATTTGATATGCATTTTAGTAATTTATTTTTGCTTATAAGCTACAGTTTAATTGATTGCTAAAAATATATTTTATTTTTCAGCATTGCCGATGAAGAAACAACAGTATAACGACCAACTAGAACATATTTTCAACAAATGCTGACTATATATCAATATTTGGTATATATCAATATTTTAAAAACATAAATATTGTCAACAAAGTTCGGTGTGAATATTTTGATAAATATATACGATGAAAAGGAAATTAAGTTTTACTCAAGGAATTCACAAATCAGAAAAAGCTTTTTCAGTAAAAATACTGCATGAAATAAATCACCGGTCAACAAAGAAAAACTCTAGCGCACCTGAACCGCTAGAAACACTAATGTTCGAAGAACAGTAGAACAATCGTGCAGGTTTTGAGTGCATATTCCACCACATGCGCTGCTTATTACGGCCAAATTGTTTCAAATGCCACGTTTTACTTTTGTCTCAAGAATGCATTATCTCATATGGTAGAAGGTTTCAGATATTACCACTGGCATGAATTTCAACGTTTATGAGAGCAAAACACGGGTTAATTATATTCGTTGTCAGTTGCTTATATCACAAAATTTTGAAAGCAGCATCTCATATAATATCAATGAAGAAAATGCTCAGTGCCTGCAGCGCTGTAACTGAAGTTGGACTTTGGGGCTGCGATCCGAAAAATTTGCAGAACTTTGGGAATTGAAACATCGGTTATTTATTTTCATTGTAAATGTTTCCGGTATGAATACTAACTGCAAGCATTTATTGATACAAAAGTAGTACAACCGACTCGTGCTGGCAACCTTCTGCCAGTATCAAAGCCAAGAATATATCACATCTGCTTGACGTTGTTATATAACATTTGAAGTTATAGGAGTATAAAGAAATTTAGGGCTACCTGCAGCGAGTTTTTTCAAATAATCGAAAGCTTAATATTTGCTGTTTATTGTCACTACAATATCATAACCAATTGAAAATTCTACGATAAAACCGCTTAATAAAGATATTGCAATTAAACACAAAACCAACAATAGCTGGCAGCCCTATCGTGGCTTTTCAACCAAATTAGGCTTGAATAATGATAATAATAGGTTCCAGTAATTGTATGAAATTCGTATTGATTTCATGACTGCACTGGAAGCTATAGGGCAAAAAGTTTTATTTTCCTGAGCGAATTTTCAAAACCAAAGACACAAAAATTACCATAGCTGGCAGCACCAATCGAATTTTTCAACCAAATTTCTATCAAACAGAGTTTAGAGTAAGGTTCAGCTACTGCGTCAATTTCATGAAAATCTGGTAACTTATTCACATTTCATAGGGCAAAAAGCATTTTTTTTTCTTTGTAATTTTTCAAGATGGCACCACTGGAACAGAGTTGCCCACAATTCAAAATCGCTTCTATCAGACCTGGCCCTACTTAAGTCCAATGTATTCTGTAAATTTCAATTCTATCTGATTATTGATTCATGAGTTCCAGTGAACATAAGTTTTTGAAGCTAAAAATATAGGTTAACTGAGAAAGGGTTACCGTTCTTGTCCGACATGAAATTTCCAAAGTTTTACTTTGACTGTGTAGATTAAGCATAAAATTTGTATACGGATTGGTTTTATTGTAGAAACGGACATTTTTTAGGATATTCGATGGTTTGAATGTTTTCACTTCCAAATTTTAATTGTTTCAAATTTAAGACACCAAAATTATCATAGCTGGCAGCTCCAACCGAATTTTTCAACCAAATTTCTACCAAACGTGGTTTGAAGTAAGGTGCAGCTACCATGTGTATTTCGTCAAAATCGAACGATTCAATCAGAATTTATAGGGCTAAAAGCAGTTATCTTTTTTAGTGATTTTTCAAGATGGAACCACTGGCACCGAATCACCCGCATTTTAAAATCACTTCTATCAGACCTGGTCCTATTTAAGACCAATACATTCTGCAAATTTCAATAAATTCTGTTCATCGGATCGTGAGTTTCCGTGAACAGAAGTTTTTGATGCTAAAAATATAGGTAACTTGGGCAAGGGTTACCAGGCGTGCGCGTTATACCATATCAAATTTTTTTTTGTCTTTGTAAACAAAGCACAAAATTTACATATGAGTGGATTTTTTTTAAGAAACGACATTTTTTCAAGAGACGATGATTTGGAGGTTTTCACTTTCAGTGCCTGCCCTAGCAAAAGGGTTGCCAGCACGCTCATTAAAACGTACACTAATCTACAACTAAATAAAACAAACATGTCCTGAAAATTTCGTAATCATGGAATAGCTCTGTCAAAAGTTATCGCAATTTAAAAATTTTCAAATTTTCCCGTTCTCTTTTTAGGCACCCAGCGCACACATGGAATTAAAAAATTCCAAAATATTATGCGATTCACATGTAAAACGAAATTTATGTCGTCAACTTTATTTCTGCAAAAATTATTTGTGTACGGAATAATAGGTATATTAAAAAAATCACTAAAATGGCCGCCGGCGCCAAAGGGTTAAAGATTATTAACTTTTTGTGAGACCTGGCACTATTCCGCATATACACCAATGTGTCCTGAAAATTTCAGCTCAATCGGATGGCGCGTTCCTGAGATTTTTTCACTGAAATTTTTTGATGATATATATGTATATATATATATATATATATATATATATATATATATATATATATATATATATATATATATATATATATATCTATATCTATATATAAATATATATGTATATATATATATATATATATATATAAATATATATATATATATATATATATATATATATATATATATATATATATATATATATATATATATAGAAATATGAATTTTTCTCCACAGTTATTTTAATACTAATGTTCTTCTTCGAACATTAG
>OZ022264.1:126652353-126747311 GCA_963978885.1 Nemotelus pantherinus | reverse complement strand
ATATATATATATATATATATATATATATATATATATATATATATATATATATATATATATATATATATATATATATATATATATATATATATATATATATATATATATATATATATATATATATATATATATATATATATATATATATATATATATATATATATATATATATATATATATATATATATATATATATATATATATATATATATATATATATATATATATATATATATATATATATATATATATATATATATTATATATATATATATATATATATATATATATATATATATATATATATATATATATATATATATATATATATATATATATATATATATATATATATATATATATATATATATATATATATATATATATATATATATATATATATATATATATATATATATATATATATATATATATATATATATATATATATATATATATATATATATATATATATATATATATATATATATATATATATATATATATATATATATATATATATATATATATATATATATATATATATATATATATATATATATATATATATATATATATATATATATATATATATATATATATATATATATATATATATATATATATATATATATATATATATATATATATATATATATATATATATATATATATATATATATATATATATATATATATATATATATATATATATATATATATATATATATTATATATATATATATATATATATATATATATATATATATATATATATATATATATATATATATATATATATATATATATATATATATATATTATATATATATATATATATATATATATATATATATATATATATATATATATATATATATATATATATATATATATATATATATATATATATATATATATATATATATATATATATATATATATATATTATATATATATATATATATATATATATATATATATATATATATATATATATATATATATATATATATATATATATATATATATATATAGTCATATGGCCTATATATATATATATATATATATATATATATATATATATATATATATATATATATATATATATATATATATATATATATATATATATATATATATATATATATATATATAGTCATATGGCCTATATATATATATATATATATATATATATATATATATATATATATATATATATATAGGCCATATGACTGAAATTGATCCTAAGACAATACCACCTACGCATTGCTTCCTTCCTCATCATGGAGTGCTTAAACCGCAAAGTACCACTACCAAATTACGCGTTGTATTTGATGCATCTGCGAGGACTGAATCAGGCTACAGCTTGAACGAATTGCTACACACTGGTCCTACTATTCAACCAGAGCTTTTCACAATACTTTTACGCTGCCGGCTTTCGTGTTACGTCTTTACAGCGGACATTGAGAATATGTACCGTCAGGTAACAATCGCCGAATCGGATAGATGGTACCAGCTTATCGTTTGGCGCTATCATCCCAGCGAATCACTAAGGTATTACAAATTAAACACTGCGACATATGGCACAACTATCGCTCCCTACTTGGCAACTAAAGCATTAAAACAATTAGCCGATCAGACGTCACTCGAATACCCATTGAGTGCAGGGGCCTTGAAGCACGATTTTTACATGGACGATGTCATGACAGGATCCGTTAGCTTATCATTAGTGATCGAGAAACAAAAGCAACTTCTGTATGTATTGAGCTCAGCGGGCTTTAAGCTCAGGAAGTGGTGTGCCAATAACAAATCTCTACTGGAAAACATCCCGGTGGAACACCGAGAATTACAACTCAATGTGGTGGGTGAGATTGAAGGACAAGTAAAGACGTTGGGTTTGCTCTGGCTACCTAACAAAGACGAGTTTCAAATCAGCACATCTAGTAGCGAGCCAGGTAAGATCACCAAAAGATCAGTTTTATCCGACATAGCCAGAGTATTTGACCCACTCGGGCTTATGAGCCCAGTAACCGTAAAGGCGAAAATATTTCTGCAGCAACTCTGGAGCTTGAAACTCAATTGGGATGATACCCTACCGCCGGTCTTACATACGGAATGGCTCAACTTTTGCACTAGACTACAAGAATTAGACCAAATACGCATACCGAGACATGTTTTTGGTGGAAACAAACCCAAGGTGAAGGAGCTGCATGTTTTCGCCGACGCATCCGAAAAGGCTTACGGAGCTTCAGTTTATGCACGTGCTGAACAAACCCATGGTATTCGAACAGTACAGCTGCTCTGCGCGAAATCAAGAGTAGCTCCATTAAAACTTATTACGTTGGCAAGACTGGAGCTATGTGCGGCGAAGTTGGCAGCAGAACTTGCACATCGAGTCAAACAAGACCTATGCGTATCAGATTTAGTCTGTTTTTACTGGATTGATTCCGAGATTGTTTTAAACTGGATCTACAGTGACGCCTCATCTTTCCACACGTTTGTGGCGAATCGCGTAGCAACCATTCAAAAACTATCGGAACCATCTCAATGGAGACATCCCAATCATTGATCCAGTTGGGTTGCTTAGGATCTGTGGCCGGATAGAGGATGCAGCTCTTCCGTATGACGCACGTCACCAAATCATCTTACCGTACAGTCACTATGTCACAAAATTAATTGTCCACGAATACCATATTAAACATTTGCATGCTGGAGGTACTGCCTTATTAGCGATCTTACGACAGAGATTTTGGCCCATCAAGAGCAAGACAACAGTTCAAGCAGTAGTGAACAGCTGTATTTGATGTGCCAAAGCAAAACCTAAACTGCTTACTCAGCTGATGGGCAACTTACCCGTCGAGAGAGTTCAACCAAACCGACCATTCATAAATGCAGGAGTATATTTTGCTGGACCATTATGGACGCATTTCAAGACCAGAGGTATGCGACCACAGAAGACATATATCGCCATATTTTGTTGCTTTAGTACCAAGGCCATCCATATCGAAGTGGTATCCTATCTAACCACAGAAGCCTTCATTGGTGCCTTGAAACGGTTCACTGGTCGAAGGGGACACTGTCGCAAACTTTTTTGTGATAATGCAATGAATTTCGTTGGTGCCAGAAACCAACTGGCAGCATTGTCAGAGGTAATCCACACCGCAAGGGCTACGAAGCAAATTACTCGCATCTGCACTACTAAGGGTATTGATTTCAAATTTATCCCTCCCAGATCGCGCCACTTTGGTGGCCTCTGGGAAGCAGCAGTGAAGTCAGCCAAATACTTCATAGTAAGGTATATTGCTCCCGCCTCACTTACTTATGAAGAGTTGGAAACCGTGATGATCGAGATAGAAGCCATTCTAAACTCAAGACCCTTGATTCGCTTGACTTCCCTTGACTATCTGCAGATGCCAATGACCTCAACGCGCTTACTCCAGGACATTTCTTAATCGGTGAACCACTTACCAATACCGTAGATGCAAGGTGTCCAGCAAGTAATAAGACTCTTTCTAAGCGATAGAAGGAGTTATACAAACTCAAACAAAGGTTCTGGCAGCGATGGTCATCGGAATACTTAACGGAACTTCAACAGCGGGTTAAGTGGACAAAAGTATGCAAAAACATTCAACCAGGAATGCTAGTAGTCATTAAAGAAGACAATCTACCGGCTTTGAAATGGCGTATGGGTCGAATACTACGAGGCATTCCAGGCGCAGACGGGTTGATTCGAGTCGCAGACGTCAAAACTTCCTCAGGTGTGCTGCGAAGAGCCATCCACTCGCTGGCTCCGTTACCAGTTCAAGCAGAAGAAGATCAAGACCAGGTCAATATACAACCTGATTTGGCACCAAGAGCAATCAAGCATAAAATAACTGAACCGGAGATCACTTAAAACCAAGATCAAAACAATCTAGCAGGGGTGGTGGTAGCAGGCGATGGCAGACGATGTCAGCACCAATCAATCTTCTACTATGGGCAAGACTGGTTTTACCCATTTTTACCAGCTTGGCTCATATATCTTCGTTTCCTCAGTCACCAGGGCTATATTTTGAGAGCCTGGGTCCAGCAAAGCGAATGGGACATAGTCGTGTACTATAACTTAACTTCATATTGGCAAGAGGCAATAAATCTGCGACGGGGTGTAATATTATGCCGCCTCCTCGCGGTGCACCCCGGGTAACGCCAAATGGCCCAGCAACAACCGGTAAGACTCGGCTTTTCCCATGGCTTTACGATTTGACTGATGATTGGCATTTTGGCAATGGCAGGAACGATATATATGGCATGAATTGGCTTAGTTTAAACGGTTCAAGGCCCGACCAACGATTAAGAATTACGCATTTGGGCTGGCGGCTATGGCGTTCTGGACCTAGTTGCTTTATGCGCGGTAACGCCGGAGTGAAATCCGAGCGTGAACGGCTCCAGGCTAATGTCATGCCGTCTCCGTCCCGTTAAAACCTGGCAGGTCTCAGAGTACGTTTGAAGCCCGCACCGTTGAGTTGGTGGTGCAGGTTCGGTTGACATTGTCCCCGATTAGCGCTGACCTGGCTCTGAGATCCAGCCCCATGAAGCCTGGTGATAAACCCTCGCGTCGGCCTCTTTGCTTAGCATAGATTACCACGAGGTCATTAAGGCGACTGCACATCCGGGTGGAGATAGTGGCTCTGAGTTGGGACCCAATAAAACAAATGACACAAACAACAACAAAACTAACAGACAAGACAGATGGACAACAAGACGTGAGGACGATAACGGTGACGCCGGGCGGAAAAGGCGCTGCCATTGACCGTTTCGCGTTTGCGAGAAGGCCGAGGGTTCAGAGCACATCTCCATCATCGAACAATGAAACGCGAGCTGAGGGAGCAATCGGTTCCGGGGGCGCAGTGGATGTATTTTTCTGTAAAGCCAAAACTGCTGAATCCGACAGCAGTAGTGCTCTAGATACTCCGAAGAGTCATCCACATGAGAACGCCGACACGAGAACATCGGACGAATACACAACGCCAGCACGTGTTTCCCCTAGAAAAGAATATATCAAGCGCGAACGAGTGGCCGAGGAGGATCTGTTGAAGAAGTGCCAACATATCCTTCGTAAAATGCTTCAAGCAGCCAACGCTCAGCGAAATATTTCGAAGCACGTCAAGGACGGAATGCTGGAACTGGAGGAGGCTTTTGAGGTCATACTCACCTGCCGGACCAACTGGCAGAAGGCAGAGATGGACTACCACCGGGCCTTGAAAGCACAGACCGCCGAGCCGGCCACTCCTGCAGGGGTCCCGGGAGTAGATCAGCCACGGCAGAATAAGTGCGTGGCTGAATCCAGCCCTGAGGATACTCAGGAAGTCCGGGTGAGGAAGGAGGTGCCAGTTTCTGACCTCAGGAAGTGGGTGACGGTTACCCACAAAAAGAGGAAGGGAAGTGTCGTTAAAACACCTGCGGCATCCGCTGGGCCGGAAAAGGCTCAGAGAGATGATAAGGGCGGAAAGAAAGAAGTGAAGAAAAAAAACAAAAATAAGAGTAGACGAAGACAGCGAGGAAAAAAAATAGAAGCTGTCACCGTAAAACCGGCTCCGGGAAAAAATTACGCGGAGGTTTTGGGGGCCATCCGTCAAAGTGTTTACCCAGATGAAACTGGTACGCTAGTAAGGCGTATCAGAAAGACAGTAGAAGGGGGGGTTCTTTTGGAAATCGCGCGCTGCGATGACCGCACAAAATTGCAGAACTCGATCCGGGCTGCCGTAGATGGCCAAGGGGACGTGAAGCTTGTAACTCCCAGAGTCAAGATCGAGCTTCTCGACCTCGATTGCCTCACAGTCAGCGAGGAGGTGACATCCGCCATCAAACGCGAGGCTGGAGAGGAATGAGCCGGCGAGGTGAAAACCACGCTCTTCCCCCCTAACACAAGGGAACAAAGGAGAGCTCTGGTGGAGCTGGATGAGGCACCAGCATCCAAAATCATCAAGTCTGGTCGAGTCCGCGTGGGAATGATGGGCTGAGGTGACACGCTGCTACCGGTGCTTAGGCTACGACCACACAAGACGTAGCTGTAAGGGTCCGAACGGAGCGCCAGCTGCTGGAAATGTGGACAGGTTGGCCACCTGGCAGCAGACTGCTCTGCTCAGGCTCAGTGTATATTATGCACTGAGAAACATGGCGCAAATTTCGCCAAGCATATAATGGGATCGAGTGCTTGTCGGGTTTTCAAGGACGCACTTGATGCCAAGAAAAAGCAGGGAAGGATATGAGAGTCCTTCAAGGCAATCTGCAGGGCTGTAGAGCTGCAGACGACCTCCTCACGCAGCTAGTCTGCGAGCATAGGGCTCAGATCATACTGATCAGCGAGCCTTATAGGGGGAGGAACTCGTCCGTTTGGCTGGCAGATGCCACGGGGTACGCGGCGATTTGGATCGCTGAAGGGCAGAGGGCCCGCATCGGCGGTCGCGGCTCAGGCAGTGGTCACGTTTGGGTGACATATGGAGAGATCACCTTTGTGAGCTGCTACTTGTCCCCGAATGACTCATTGCAGGAATTCGGAGACAAACTTAGCTCACTGGAGGACTCCCTCCGTGGCATCACCGGGAATGTCATTGTAGGGGGTGTTTTCAGCGCAAGGGCGTTGGAGTGGGCATGCCTACCGAAAATACTCGCGGGCGGCGCATAGTCGAGATGGCATCGAGGTTGGGTTTGTTGGTGTTGAATACGGGTTCAACACCAACATTCCGAAGGCCCGGATTTTGCGAATCTATTCCCGATGTCACCATGGCATCGGAGAGACTTGTGGCACACGTCAGCGGTTGGAGGGTGATGGAGGATTACACTGCGAGTGATCATAATTACATCACTTTCCAAACCGCTGAGAGCAGACAAAGACACCACCGCTCTCCCTGCAAGTGGCTAGGCTGGAACGCCGCTAAACTTCGCAGAGACGTGATGACCGCATCGCTCGTTTCGAGTTGGGAAGGGGCGCCTCTAACATCTGGGTCCCCAGTGACTCGTGCAGCAGCAGAGGCCGCTGCTGACAGAACCATGGGGTGGATTCGCAGGGCGTGTGAGGCTTCAATGCCCAAACGGAAACCCTTTCGTGGGAGGCAACATGCGTACTGGTGGAACGATGAAATCGCCGAACTGCGACGCATCACTTTGGCATGCAGGCGCAAGGCACAGTGAGCCAGGAATAGGCCGGGTGTGGCTGAGCTATCTGCTGCCCACATTGCGGCAAAGAGGGAGCTGACCAAGGCTGTCACAAGGAGCAAACGTGCCAAATGGCTGGCTCTTTGTGAGGAGGTCAACTCAGACCCGTGGGGAGATGGCTACAAATTGGTCACCCGTAGACTTGGCTGCATGCGGCCTGGCACTCTCATGGATGCGATATCCATGGAGCGCATCTTTGGTTCGCTGTTCTCAGTGCATCCGCCAAGGACTGATGATCCCATCATCGTGAACCAGGCGGATGTGCCTCCCTTCACGAACGAGGAGCTGAACAGTGCAGTGTCCAGGATGAAGAACCGGAAGGCTCCGGGGCCTGATGGGGTGCCGGTCGAGGCACTTAAAGCTGTGGCGGAGGTCCAACCGCGACTATTATTGGATCTGTATAATTCATGTTTAGTCGCGGGGGTCTTCCTGTCGCGGTGGAAAGTAGCTCGACTGGTACTTGTGGAAAAGGGAAAGGGTAACCTGGGAGGTCCATCAGCATACCGCCCACTGTGCATGCTGGACACTGCGGGGAAACTTCTCGAAGGGTTGTTCAAGCCACGACTGCTGTCAGCAGTGAGATCTGCTGGTGATCTTTCTTGCAGGCAGCACGGCTTCCGAAAAGGGCATTTAACAATCGATGCCATCTCAGAGGTTGTTGAGGCTGTAGCAAGAGCGGAACAGGCATGCCGTCAAGCCAAACCGGTCGTCTTGCTGGTAACACTGGACGTACAAAACGCTTTCAACTCGGCGAGGTGGACGAACATCCTCCGGGCCTTTGACCAGACGTTCCGTATCACAAGCTACTTGCTAGCCATGATGCGGGACTACCTCAGGGACCGCTGGTTGCTTTACGACACTGACGAAGGAGTCAAAAGGAGGCCTGTCACTTCAGGTACGGCACAGGGGTCAATCTTAGGACCAGACCTCTGGAACATCACGTACGATGATGTGCTGCGCCTGAAAATGCCTGCGGATGTGTTTCTGGTAGGGTATGCTGATGACGTCGCGGTGGTAATCACTTCCAGATCTGCGGAATTCGCTCAACTCAGACTTAACCAAGTCATGAGGAGGGTGGATCGGTGGATGACCGAACACGGCCTTCAGCTGGCGGTCTCTAAAACAGAGATTGTCATGCTGACGAAGCGGAGGATACCAACTGTCATACCCATGACAGTTGGCTCCGTTGAGGTCCAGACCAGCAAGTCGATCAAGTATCTCGGAGTGACCCTGGACACCAAGCTGACGTATTGGGATCATATCCGCAGGGCATGTGACAGGGCTCTTGTTGTCGTCACTTCGCTGAGTAGGCTAATGGCCAACGTCGGTGGACCCAGTGAGACGCGACGGAGGCTACTGATGGTAACGACCGATTCCATCTCGCTATATGGAGCCGAAATCTGGGGAGATGCGCTACGAACTGAGAAGTTCCGGAAGCGCATTGCCGGTGTCCAGCGCAGGGGTGCCCTGCGTATCGCTTGTAGCTACCGCACAGTCTCAGAAGAGGCTGTGATGGTGGTATCGGGAGTAATCCCGATCGACCTACTAGCGCGAGAACGCAAAGAAGGGTATCTCTTTCGCCCAGAGCTGGGCAGAACTGAGGCTCTGACGCACGCGCGTATGCTTACCCTCCAACTTTGGCAACAACGTTGGGGTGAAAGTAATAAAGGACGCTGGACGGCTAAGCTGATTGGTCTCATTGAGCCTTGGCTTAACCGGACCCACGGAGAGGTAAACTTTGACTTTTGTCATTCTTGACAGGGCACGGTTACTTCAGGAAATACCTGAACAGAATGGGTAAGGTGGTCACACCGTACTGCCGGTATTGTGTGACTGAGCTCGATGATGCTCAGCACACATTCTTTATGTGCAGTCGCTTCGTAAGTTTGAGGCGCATCATTGAGTCCACGATTGGCCTGGCAACGCCTGAAACGATTGTGGATGCAATGCTGCGAAACGAAGAGAACTGGCGCGGGGTCTCAACATATGTTGAAAAAGTGCTGCGCATAAAGCGGGAGGAGGGTTGCCTTACCGACCCATGAGCTGTGGTATTTTCTGAAGTCCGTGGTTACCGATGGGTGAGTCAGCACGACCGGGTCGAAGCAGTGCTTAGGCGGGTCCCGACTCGGAACTTCGTGGGCTTGTAGATGGTCCTTTTTTTTAGTGAGTCAAACCTTACATACCCCGTGGTGATAGGTCACCCGGGGATCTGGTATGCAGATTTTTTTTTGCCATCTACACTATTGGGAAAAAAAAATAAATCTGCGACAGGCAGTATCAGAACTACAGCACGAAATCTGTAGACAACCCCATAATGACAAATTTTGCACCACATTCGTAAGTCAGTTTAACGCGCTATTAGCAAACATCGAGCAAAGGAATGAACTCTTGCAGCCGTCCACAAGGAAAAAGATGAGAAGAAATAAAAGAGGAGCTCTAAATGTAGTCGGCAGTATTGCGAACTCATTATTTGGCTTATTGGATGATGACTACGCTAAAAGGATGGAATCTGTGATCACGAGTGTGAAGAATAATGACGAACATGTACTACAACTAATCAAAAATCAGACTTCAATAATAGATTCGACAGTGAATATAATGATGGGCATACATAAATCAACAAACCATCCTCTCAGTCAGTTAAACTCAACATTGAATAGCACCATATTGTGCCTAAATCAAATACCAAGGTTATCCAACGAACACGAAGCCTATAAGGCATTGTACTCGATGACGATGCAATTAATGGTGTCGATAAACAATTATCAAAATACCCAAAACGCCTTATTGGATGTTCTCACAGATACACACCATGGTAAGATCAACCCTAGGCTGATAACTCCCGAACAACTATCACAAGAAATTTCATCACTTAAGGAAGAATTGCCATCACACTGGCGACTACCAACCAAACTAAGCAACCTGTTGGGATTATACAGCATCATGACGGTTGAAGGTCGCGTGACCGGCAAAAACCTTATTTTTCGACTAAAACTGCCACTATTCTCGGAAGAAGCCTTTGAATTGTTACATTTAGTATCAATACCAGCGGTAATCAATGACACTGTCATGGCGATCCAAACAAATTTACAGTACCTAATCACGTCTAAACCAAGATCAATATCGGCGGGGAGAATGTTCAGATGGTACGCTTTATGTAACAACCACTTTTTTATCACGATTATACGGCAGACGCATCGTCAGCAAATACTGTGTACCTGAGCGCTAAGCAATATATGCAGGTATACTTCATGAACATGCCTGCCGTATATGCAGTATACTGCATACACGTGACCAACGAATCAAACGGAGAGTTTATACTGACGTATAGATGCTCCGATTAGTACTTAAGTAGGATAAGAATAATATTAAGAACAGTTGTTTTGTAAAGAAGGCGATTCTATTCAAATAACATTTTGTTTTATGTTTTCTCGTTAATACCTTTGTTCCACAGCAATTTCATTTGGTGTATCACCAAGTGATTTTTCCCTTCAGATTCAACTCTACGAAAGTGTCCATTGGTGTTTCACCAAGGGACTTGCAAAAAAGGCGACAGACCGGATACTGAATTCGGTGGACAGTCAGAACAGCGAGTAATCTCGCTATACAAACACACATATATATATATATATATATATATATATATATATATATATATATATATATATATATATATATATATATACCTTCGTTAAAAAAACACAAAATTTTGTTTGGATTTAAACCAGTTTTTTCCTTTGGAAGCTAGATTTCTTTTAATTACTCGACGTATATCGATTTTTCCAGGGTAACCTGCCCTTTTCTTCAGTGTCTGTCGGTCCTTTTTTACAGTTTCTATTCTTCCATCCACTTTACGTGGGCCGAAGTTGGTATCGCCTTCAGTTCGCGCAGCGAATTTTGTTTCTTGTTTTCAATGGAGTTAAAACGTGTTCCACAGAACCGCAATTTGAGTTTAGAGAAGAGAAAAAACATCACAGGGAATCTAATCAAGTTTGGTATCAGAGGAACGATGTACCAACATAAGAAAAAACAAATTTTACTAATTCCTTTTACGCGGTTTCTTGAAATTACAAATTCTGGTTACTTTTTGACCTCACAAACTTTTTGTTATAAAAAGAAAACCAATAAATATAATTTAGAAATTCAAATTCGTTTGTGATGCTTACATAATACAGATTCTTATTACTAATAATCCGGTTGTCTACCTTTATTATTTATACAATCTAAAATACATCGTCCAAAACTATCACATAAATTTTCTAATTCGACCTCGGTGTAGCTGCTCCATTCTTGCTGTCCTATTGCAATTAATTGTCGTCTATTTGTCGGCATCGGATGTCTTAATACACTTTCTTGAAGTCTAGTTTAAACGTTTCCATTGGGTTAAGATCAGGAGAGTTTCCAGGCCAATCTTCCCAAACAGTTGAAAACATCAATTTTGTCAGTGTTAAACCCAACCAGTAAATTTCGTTTCGATTGAATCACTGCGCTGGAAGGTATACGGGTGAAAAGAATTTTAGGGTTACCACCCTCAAAACTTTTCAAATTTTTAAAACGTTAATATTTGTTGTTAATTTTCATTGCAGGATCATTCTCAATTGCAAATCTAATGACATAGTCGCTCAGTAAAGAAATTTCACAAAATTACATAAAGGGTAATAGTTGGCAGCCCTTTCATGATTTTTGTACGAAATTCCTACGACATTTACTTCACATTAAGGTCCATTTACTGGATGAACTTCGTTTTGATTTCTACACTGGACCGGAAGCTATAGGGAAAAAAGCTTTATTTTGTTGCCTTTGCTGTATGCGCTCGTGCCCCATCCTGCATTAGAATTACCCAATTTTTATGTGGAAACTGTCTTCTGTCATCCTGACATGCTGCGTAAGCTGGTAAAATGCTGTTCCGGTAGAGGATCCATCTACGGTTGTGTTTTGCTCCACAACATGAAGTCTCGACTTTCCACGTGAGCTGATTCCTCCAGCAACCATTATCTTGAGGTCAAATTTGGCTTTTGTATGGGTTGAATAGCGCTTGGATAACTTTTTCTTACTCTCATATTTTGCCTATTCGGCGTTGGGTGCAAAACAATTGGGGATTCATCCGTAAAAAGTACGTTAGCTCTCTTAGACCTTCCAAGAGCACTATCTTCACAGAATCTTCTACAGAAGTTAAGTCTATCTGAGACATTGTTTGCAGTAAGAAGCGGCTTTACTCGTCTCACGTAGGCATGTCTTCCCCAATTCGTCGATTTAAGTTATTGGTAATTTTCGGATTGATGTATCCTTTTGATCGCTGTCCTTGCTCCAATGCCTGGCTTGTTTTCCACCAGCCAGCTTATTACTAATGTTCGAAGAACATTAGTATTAAACTCGTTTCGCCGAAAATTATATATATATATATATATATATATATATATATATATATATATATATATATATATATATATATATATATATATATATATATATATATATATATATATATATATATATATATATATTAATCTCTGGAGTGGCCGATCCGATTGAGCTGAAATTTTCGGAGAACGTAGGACCATGACTTTCTCAAATTCAGATATCCAAAACCTTTTGGCGGCGGCGAGCGTTTTAGTGAATTTTGAGGTACTCCTATATTTCCAAGCAGTGTAAATGTTTGTTAAAGAAAAGTATTGGGAATGAGAATTAATTATGTTTTAAGCTTGACAATGATAAAGAATTGGAAATTTTGAGCCGTGTGTGGGTGCAGGGTGCCTAAAACTAGGCAAGAAATTTTTTTCAAATTTTGATTTGTTATTACTTGTAAGAAAAACAATGGATCATCGTAAAAATTACAGAGCGTATTGATGTTGACTAAAATTTAGCACATATAGATTTTCAACATAAAGCGGGTAACCCTGTAGCTGTGGCAGGCTCCTGAAAAAAATCCTTCAAATCATTAACCTTCCTGAAAAATTTTTGATTTTTGACAAAAATTTCAAATCTTTGATAAATTTTATCCTTTGTCCTTCATCTTAAGATAAAAGTGTCAAAACTCCGATTTGCATAAGAACGGCAACCCATCACCAAATTACCTCTATTTTCAGCACTCGAAAGCTCTGTTCACGAGAACTGACGACCGGATAATCCGATCATAACGAAATTTACATGATATGTTGGTATTAGCTAGGACCAGGTCTGATAGAAGTGATTTTGAAATGCGGGCAATCTTGTGGCAGTGGTACCATCTTGAAAAATCACTCAGAAAAAAACCGGTTTTTGGCCTATAGCTTCCGATTCAGCGATCAGATTTTAACAAAATTCACACAGTACTTGGATGTTACTTTATGTAACATTTGGTGAAAATTTGGTTGAAAAATTAGTATAAGGCTGGCAGTTGTGGTGGTTTTTGTCTCAAAAATCTCGCAAATTTGCTCAGCAAAATAAAGCTTTTTTCCCTCTAACTTCCGGTCCAGTGTAGAAATCAAAACGAAGTTCATCCAGTAAATGGACCTTAATGTGAAGTAAATGTCGTAGGAATTTCGTACAAAAATCATGAAAGGGCTGCCAGCTATTACCCTTTATGTAATTTTGTGAAATTTCTATACTGAGCGATTATGTCATTAGATTTGCAATTGAGAATGCTCCTGCAATGAAAATTAACAACAAATATAAACGTTTTAAAAATTTGAAAAGTTTTGAGGGTGGTAACCCTAAAATTCTTTTCACCCGTATACCTTCCAGCGCAGTGATTCAATCGAAACGAAATTTACTGGTTGGGCTTAACACAGAAGCAGATTTGGTATATTTTTGTTTTGCTGCTGACACAGGGTAGCCAGCATTAGCCATTTTCGTAAATATTGCACCAACAGATGCTTCAAATTACATATTCATATGCAAAGCATTTGCGATAAAATTAAGAAACCAATTTTTAAATTTTCCGAGTTTTGAGCATTTTTCGGATGGCAGCCTCAAACAACGTTTAACCGCTAAAACTTTCGATGAAATCCTCCGATGAGAACGAAATTCAAAGGATAAGTTGATTTAAGTATGAGCTTGTTAAGGTAAACTTATTGCTGCTTCATTGGGAAAGTGTTGGCAGCACTGAACATTTTCATCATTTGTGTTATAGTTGAGATTTGTTGCTTTCAATAAGGAATGGTTGATATGATTCTACAAAACAGTGTATTACGTCTTTCTACACTTTTTTGTCACTCAAAGACAATTTGTTCGAAAATTAGTTTTCTAGCGGTTCAGGTGCGCTAGAGTTTTTTATTTTTGCTTTAGGTAAAAGAAATGTCGGTCGACCGGAACGACCTTTGTGCTGTACATAGCCTTCCCTCTTTTCTAGTCAAAACCGTACGGTCTTTCTGTCGACGCCTAGTGTCCTTGATATTTCGGAAACGGATTTTCCTATTTCGCCAAGAGTTTTGATTTAAATTTTTATCTTATTCGAAGCCATAATGAAAAAGCACAAAAGTCCTCTAGGAAAGACTTTAAAAATATAAGGATTTTTCAGGTAGCGTGTAGAAATTGTTCTAAGAAAAATCACTACCTACAATAAACACGGCAATTAAAAAGGATCTTTGAATACACGAGCAATAAAATTTCACAGGTAGGTTAGCAGAAAGACGCTTAATTACCCGCGTAACTCAAATTAGCTTTATATGTATAGGGTACGTCTCTGTACCTGACTATAGGGAAAAATGCTGTTTAATGTTTTTTCCTGGAAATGCACTATATCGCTTTGCACAGCTAATATTGATGTTAACGCTGTCGTAGCTAAGCACAATATAATCTTTACGATAGCTGAAGAGTTGATATTTGACCTCCGCTCGGGGTTTTTGATAAACTGAGAGGGGATAAATTTTGGCAACGAGTAATGAATAATGCGTTTACTTAAATAGGTGGGGAGAAACTTTTGGGCCACCCTGCATATATACAGTGATGGCAGCAAAAATAAGAACGGTTCGGATTTTAGATATTGCAGGGCACTGTGACAATTTGTGTAGGAAATGAATTGATTAATAATTATAATTTATTACAACAAGGTTCATTTTGTCATTACATAGTATGCTATAAAAATAAATTTATTTTTGCTTCAAACAGCTGTTTTTTGTTTTTCTCCGAGAATTAAAAAGACCGTTATCCATATCTATTAATTAGGCGACGTACTATTTGTATACAACATGTGTTCATTGTTATCAAGAAGACATATCAAATAGCTGTTCCAAACTGAAATGATACCCTTTACGTGACGGACAATAATCTAGAAACTTTTGTTTTCAAATTATTTAAACTTTAAGTAAAAGTTTTTATTATTGGAAAAATTTGTCAAATACATTTCATCTTACAACTATAAGGTTAATATTTTGTAACTGCACCTATTACTTTGTTGACATCTGCGAAGCATCTAGTCAACTAATTATTCTAATACGGGCATTGGTATACGATTCCACTCTTCACTAACAGTGGTAAACAATTCATCACCTTTCCGAAAGCGCTTTCCGCGTATACGTTTTTCTATTATTTCCCACAAGGGTTGAGGTGCGGGGATTGCGACGGCCACTCAATTACCCAAACATTATTTTCTGCGAACCAGCATTTAAAAGACCTTGCTGTATGTTTTGGGTCGTTGACTTGCTGTAGTATTCAGGATTCTGCATGTTTTACCTTGTAAACGGCAGCATTACATGTTCCGTGATTTTTCTATACTTTATTTGATCCATGGACCCAAAAATTCGATGTAGTGGACCAATATTCGAATAACTGAAGGCACTCCAAATCATTGTTTCCCACCCGATGTTTAATGGTGCCAATAGTGTATTTGGAATTGAATCGGGTATTCATTGGTTGTCTGCTAAAGCAAACACCGTCACTCTGCGCTAAATTAAACTTCGATTCATCAAATGCCTCCTAGAAGTACGGGCCGTAATGCAGGCAAAGTGTCACGAAAAACACACGCAGTCTTATGGGACGTCCGCGGGAAAATGTTAACTGTACAGGTTGTGTTAAAGTGAGCGAAATGAAAATAAAGTGAGATGTGCGGAACAGTGCTAGTGAACAGCTTAAATAAAAATTAATGCGGTGCGTGTGGTATAATTGGGAAAATTCGCTACAAAATGTTTATCAGCTGGTGTTAGATTATGTGACGTTTTGTGTCGATTTACTGTCGATATAATTCATTGATACAAAATGCAAATTATGGCTAAATATTATTATTATAACGTGTCCACGCACAAAAAACTAACGTTTTATTCATATTATTACTCAAAATCCGCACGTAAAATCTCGGTGTATATCGGCACTGCCAGATGGAAATGTCAAAATGCCTGCCCAAATTGACGTCATAGGTAAAACGATTACGTAGCCTGACGGCCCGTACTTCTAGGAGGCATTGATTCGTCCTACCAGAGTTCTTTATTCCAATCTTCGAGTGACCACTTTAAATGCTGTTTAGCAAATGTCAGTCGTCTTTTGACGTTTGCTTACGAAACATACGGTGCTTTTGCAGTAACTCTCCCATGAAGTCCAGATTCCGCCAGACGACGACGGAATGTCTGCACCCAGCCCCTGGACACGGACGGTATAACTTTCCACCATTAGCCACTTCAATCCTCTCACGCACAAAGCATGTTAAAGTTTCCTTGCCGCCATTTCGATCTAATTGTCAAATTGGAGGGGAACTACTGGGATTTGACCATTTCTATCTGGCAGTGCCAATATACACGAAGATTTCACGTGCAGATTTTTAGCTATAATATAAATAAAACGTTAGTTTTTTGTGCGTGGATTTTGTATCAATTAATTGAATCGACAGTGAATCGACACTAACACTAATTGATAAACATTTCGTAGCGAATTTTCCCAATTATACCGCAGGCACCGCATTAATTTTTATTTAAGCTTTTCACTAGCACTTTTCCGCAGATCTCATTTTATTTTCACTGCACTCACTTTAACACAACCTGTCCAATTGACATTTTCCCGCGGACGTCCTTAAGACTGCGTTTGTTTTTCGCGACACTTTGACTCAGTAGACGCAGTATGGCCCTTACTCAGACGCAGTATGGCCCTTACTTCTAGAAAGCATTGTCTGGACGTTCACAATATTCACTCCAGATGCAGCTATTACTTCACATGCAGTCAGTTTTGGGTCCTTTTTTGATAAAATAGACATTCTGGTATCAGTTCTATGTGGATAAATTAATATTTATTTTATAAAAATATTACAAAAATATCTAATTTACTTTCTATCAGTTTTCCTTGGTCTCCTTCGCTGTTTACGTGCAGACGGATTCTTTGTCCGACAATAAACTTTCAACGCTCCTCCTTTGCTCATATGAACTTTTTCAGTAATTTCTTTTAATCTAACTTTATCCTGATTACGAAATTGAACAATTAATTCTGCAATATCATCAGTTGTTCGCACTCTCGGAACCATACTTCTAGCACTTTGTAACTTATTCACGATGATTTACCTCATTACAGTTTGTAACAGTTTGTTACTATCCCTTTATGATAACAGTGAGCACAAGTTGTATACAAATAGGGCCGAGCCAAATTAGTAGATATGGAGAATTGTCTTGTTTATTCTCGGAAAAAAACATGAAATACGTCATTGCCATATGTGCAGGAAAATAAGATTCCAGAGTTTTGTCCGCTACTGTATATATATATTTATATTTGTATATATGCATTATTTTATTATATATATATATATATATATATATATATATATATATATATATATATATATATATTTATATAAATCTATTTCAACATATTAATATTTATTTAAATCTATTTCAACAGGCTTCTGCCCAATTACAAAAATATAAATTTTACATAAAGCCCAAAAAAGATTTTAAAACAGAGAAAATTAACAAATACATGAAAATATTAGAGAAATACATATTTGAAACTTCAACAAATTAAAGCTAATATACAATTGAACATTGAGGAAAGTGCAGAAAAGGTAAAAAGAAAATTAAAAAGAAAGTCAAACATTTAGAATTATATCTCTAATTGGCGACTAAAATTGAAAAAACGTTAGCGGAAAAGGGCCAAGCTGAAGATCGTTATGCTTCCTGGGGATACGCACTAGCGGTGAGTCAAAATATACTTCAGATCGCGCGAAGAGAGAACATTAATTGAGATCTATCTGATCGACACAGCATATGACCAAGATCGGAGAGCATAGGGCAATGGAGTAGCTTGAAAAGTAAGCACTCGTCAAGGAACACTCATCGGAAATCTTATGAAGGAATTTGGAATAAGGAAAGACGATCACTATAAACACAGTAAGGGATGTTGAATTTTAACAACAGTGAGCGAGTAAACCTACGCTGAACGTATTCCACTGCCTCACTGAGATATTTATGACGGGAAGACCACACTTGACAACAATACTCTAGGATGCTACGAACAAGTGAAAAAAAGTCTAGCGCATCAGAACCGCTAGAAAACTAATTTTCGAAGAAATTGTCTTTGAGTGACAAAAAAGTGTGGAAAGACGTAATACACTGTTTTGTAGAATCATTTCAACCATTCCTCATCCAAAGCAACAAAACTCAACTATAGCACACATGATGAAAATGTTCAGTGCTGGCAACACTTTCCGAACGAAGCAGCAATAAGTTTATATGCCGTTCACACTACACTTCTAAATCAGGTAGATTTAGAATCTGTCAAGTTAACCAAGTAAGCGTTCACACTACCCGAAGTGATTTAGAATGAGGAGATTTACAATTTTTTTTACAATTTTTTTTCATGAAAGTTGTTCAAAATGGTGCAGAAACATGCAAGAGCATTTTCTTTTCATTTTGTACAACTCACATGTTCCTTTTTTGTCCAATTTTTGCTATTTTTGAACGAAATTCGAATGACATTTCGTTGAAATCTACTCTCCCTCTCACGGATGGAATTAAGCACGCTCTGAGAAAAATTCAGCCGGGAAAAATTCACAATAGTACCTGATTTGTACTTGATTAACTCTAAATCTACTTGATTAACTCGGTCGGAAGCCGAAAAAAATGTATGGGTAATCAGGTAGATTTAAGTTGATTTAGCTCTAAAGCGATCAGCCGATCGAGATCGCCTGATTTAGAGCCTAGTGTGAACGGGCTATTACCATTACAAGTTCATACTCAAATCAACTTATCCTTTGCATTTCATTCTCATCGCAGGATTTCATCGAAAGTTTCAGCGGTTAAACGTTGTTTTAGGCTGCCATCCGAAAAATGTTCATATTTTTATTGCAAATGCTTTGCATATGAGAACGTAATTTGAAGCATATGTTGGTGAAATATTTACGGAAATGGCTAATGCTGGTTAGCCTGTGTCAGCAGCAAAGCAAGATGCATACCAAATCTGCTTCACGTTAAGTTAAACTCAACCAGTAAATTTCGTTTCGATTGAATCACTGCGCTGGAAGTTAATCGGGTGAAAATAATTTTAGGGTTAACACCCTCAAAATATTTTCAAAATTTTGAAAGCGTTAATATTTGTTGTTATTTTCATTGCAGGATCATTTCCATTTGCAAATCTAATGACATAATCGCTCAGTAAAGAAATTTCACAAAATTACAAAAATGGTCACAGCTGGCAGCTCTTTCATGAATTTTGTACGAAATTTTTACGACATTTGGTTCACATTAAGGTCCATTTACTGCGTGAACTTCGTTCTGATTTCTATACTGGACCAGAATTTAAAGGGAAAAAAGCTTTATTTTGCTGAGCGAATTTGCAAGATTTAGGAGACAAAAATCACCATAGCTTGCAACTGTATTCTAATTTTTCAGCCAAATTTTGATCAAATGTTACCTAAGATAAGATTCAAGTACAGTATGAATCTGGTCAAAATCTGATGGCTAAATCGCAAGTTTTTTCTCAGTGATTTTTCAAGATGGTACCACTGGCACAGGGTTGCCCGCATTTCAAAATCACTTCTATCAGACCTGGTCCTAGCTAGTACCAACATGTCCTGTATGATCGTATAATACGGTCGTCAGTTCTCGTGAACAGAACTTTCGAGTGCTGAAAATAGAGATAATTTGATGATGGGTTGCCGTTCTTGTGCAAATCGGAATTTTGAAAATTTGCATTTGACACGATGGACAAAGGTTAAAATTTATCAATGATTTGATTTTTTTGTAAAAATCAAAAATTTTTCAGGAAGGTCATTGATTTGAAAGTTTTTTTTTCAGGAGCCTGCCGTAGCTACAGGGTTATCCGCACTATCTTTAAAATCCACGTGTGCTAAATTTTAGTCAACATCAATCCGCTCTGCAAATTTGACGATGATCCATTGTTTTTCTTAAAGTAATGACAAATCAAAATTTGAAAAAAAATCCTTGCCTACTTTTAGGCATGCTGCACCCATACACGGCTCAAAATTTCCAACATTTTACAATAAACAAGCTTAAAACATAATAAGTTTTAATTCCCAAACATTTATTTTAACAGAAATGTACACCGCTTGGAAATATAGGAGTACCTCAAAATTCACTAAAACGCTCGCCGCCGCCAAAAGGTTTAGGATATCTGAATTTTATTAAGTCGTGGTCCTACCTACTATATACATCTATGTCCTTCAAAATTTTCAGCTCAATCGGATCGGCCACTCCAGAGATTATCTCGGAAAATCATTTTGCTGATATATATATATATATATATATATATATATATATATATATATATATATATATATATATATATATATATATAAATATATATATACAAAGAAATATGAATTTTCGGCGAAACGAGTTTAATACTAATTTTCTTCGAAAATTAGTAAAAAAGGTGGAAAGAGGTAGCGATGCTAATAAACGAAGAAGAGCATCTGAGAATGAAAACGGACAGACGAGAGGCCTTGGCTATTTATATATATATATATATATATATATATATATATATATATATATATATATATATATATATATATATATATATATATATATATATATATATATATATATATATATATATAGCCGAATAGGGGGAAAAACATGTAGTAGACGCAAATTTACACGTGCCGCAACTGTTCGGTCTGGTGAAAGTGTGATCCATAACCTCCTCGCGGTGGCCGCCGGTAACAATCCCCCGGAAGGCAGGATTGGCTAATTGGATCAGGCTAGTCCCTTCTAAGTAAGGTTGGTGAGAGATCTCTCTCCCGTAAAAATTTTTGGTTCTGCCGCACGCCCGTACAGCAGCCAGCTGTATGGGCTGTGTAAACGGAGGCCTCGCCCGTAACCGGCAGAGGGGCGCCCTTGTTTCTCTCCGCAGGGGTGATACGGGGGCCTGGGGATAGGTCTGGGCTGGTGACTGAGGTGAAGGTTCACCTGCGGGGTTCTGAATCCAACACTTCACTTTGCCCGGTTCTGGAACCTGGCGAACCGCGGTCTACAGAGTAGCGAACTGTTAGACTAGGGGAGACACCTTGGTTGCCTCGGCAGCAAGGAGCGCAGGTTCAGCGTACTGTGAAAGCCTACGGAACCCTCGGATGGTCGTGGGGGAGTCTGCCTCGCGATCCGAAGAGGGGGAAGGACGGTCGGAGCAATACGTTGTTCCTATGGGGGCGGGGTGTAGCGGGAGGCAAAATGCTGGCAATTGCCTCGGCTGTGGTCCGAGAACGCGAAACCCAAACCTGAAACATTGAATAAACAATATCTATGGATCCTACCAAAGACACAAATAAAAAAATCGAATTTCCCGCCAGTACTACTGGAGGGAAATCACCAGATAACGACCCCTTCAAAAGGAGTTCAAAGGTGACACGATCACCAACGTCGGGAAGCGAAACGGCTCAGGGTCAGACGATCGAAAGATTGCGGGCCCTGAAGCTAGATGGGGAACCCGCCGCGGGATCTACTGTGAGTCCGATGGACGTAGCGGTACCCGTCAGCAGAGCAGCTACTCAGCAGTCTGGCGGCGGGTCTGGAGATTCACTGGCCAGTACAACGGAAGCGGCGGTTGAGCCGGCTTCTAGCAGAGCTGTGACCAAGAACGGAGGCGGCAAGCTGAAAGGCTTGCAGGTCACCGGGAAGGAAGCGGCGGCTAAGCCACTCAGCAGAGCTGCAACCAAGACTGGAGGTGGTGCCTCCAAAGATCTGCAGTCTACTGTGAAGGTGGCGGCAGCTGATCCCACCAAAGGGAGGAAGCGGAATGCCCAACGCTTCAGAAGGAGAGAGGCAAAACGAGCGGCCAGTAGCACGGTGACACTGGAATCCAAAGGGAAACCCGAGGTTGCCCAAGTGAAACCTGCTGCAGCGGCTGCAAGTAAACGCCAACGCTCAGAGGAGTTAACCTCGCCGAGAGGTAAATCGACGAAGAGGCCACGACAGGAGACGGCAGTTCGTTCCTTTAGGGACGTAGCGGCCAGTCACCTTAAGCTGGCCGTCGTTGACAAGCAGGAACCCCTGGAATGGAGACTTGAAGATGACGTGGCCAAGGTGATTCTTAAACGGATCACCGAGGAACTCCTCAGGTTTGCCATGTCAACGGAAGAAGGGTCACCTCGCTTTGAAGGCTGTAACATTGTTCGCGGCCACATTGCGGTGACCTGTAGTGACGTCTTCTCGACGGAATGGCTTCGGTCTACCGTCCTGAAGATCTCTGCAGACCATCCAGGTCTGGACGTAGTGGAGGAGACATCCGTGCCCAAGCTAATTACAGCGAAGGTGGCGGTGCCCCACTCGAACGCTTCGGAGGCTGTGTCTCTGCTAAAAAGACAGAACCCCGATCTGAAAGTTTCAGGCTGGAGATTATTCCAGGCTGTTAAACTAACTAACCAATCTGCGGAGCCTGACTTAACTGGTGCAGCTAAGTTAGTGCTTGTGCTGGGTATCGATCGGGAGTCCGCGGATCAAGTACGGGCCAACAACGGGTTGATTCACTTCGGTCTGAAGAGGATCACCTTGAAAGTTGGAGCGGAGAAGGTGACTGAGGGTAGCCGAAGTGCGAGTGGTCCAAGCAAATCTGCACCACAGTAGAGGGGCGACGGCCAATCTGCTTCGGCATCTCAGTCGGGGGCACGCTGACATCGCACTGATACAGGAGCCGCTTCTGTACAAGAATGTGGCTTGTGGATTCGGCACCAGCCTCAGTGTGTTCCAGCTAAAAGGAAGGGACAAGACAAGGACTTGTATTGTCGCCAAAAAAGAGGTGAAAGCAATCTTGATTCCGCAGCTCTGTGATGGGGATACAACCACAGTGTGTGTGGAGTGGGGGATCGCTGGTAGCGGCACGAAGCGGTGTCTGTTGTCGGCGGTCTATCTACCATACGACATAGATCCCATCACGCCCGGACTGAGAAGATTGGCAGTAGCGGCTATGACAACGGATGCTGTTATCGGCTGTGACGCAAATGCTCACCACGAAATATGGGGAAGCACCAACATAAACGAGAGAGGTAGGAGTTTGCTAGAATTTCTAACGTCAACCAACCTCAACATCCTCAACATGGGTAACAAACCTACATTTATAACTAAGAACAGGGCTGAGGTAATTGATATTACCCTGGCAACTCCAAGCATAATGAAAAGTGTCCACAGCTGGCAGGTTTATAACCTGCCATCGCTCTCGGACCACCAGTGGCTATGCTGGAATATCGGTTGTTCTGTTATTTCACCTAAAAAAGTACGGAACCCGAGAACAGCACAATGGGAAGTTTACTCAAGGAAAACAAATAGACACCTCAGAGCACTAGACGATCTGGAACTGACGAGTCCAGGACGGCTGAACGAGCAGGTGAACCGATTAACGGGAATCTTAGTGTCAGATTTCAAAGACGTGTGTCCGGAAAAGCCCGTAAGGAAGAACGCTACCTTGTGGTGGAATGGCGAACTCACAGAGGCTAGAGGTCGCACACGAAGGGCGTTTAACACCGCAAGGCGTTCCGGAAACGTGGCTGACTGGGATCGTTACAAGCAAGAGCTGTCGCTTTTCAAAAAGAAGATTAGACAAGCCAAGCGCGACTCATGGAGGGAATTCTGTGAGAACATTGAAGGAGGTACAGAGGCTGCCAGAATCAGGAAGGTTCTAAGCGTAACCCCCGGCGTACCTACGCTTTTGCGAAGGGAAAACGGGGATTGGGTGGAGGACCCGAAAGAGTGCCTGGACTTGCTACTGGAAACTCACTTTCCAGAATCAGCCTGCGTGACACCGCGTAGTGACGTACTTCGTGGAACCCACCGGGCGTCTGAGCGGCTGATCAAGGAAGTAGTGGACGAGGTCAAGATTGAATGGGCTATTGGCACATTCCGACCTTACAAAGCTACAGGGATTGATGAGATATCACCTATCATGCTTCAAAAAGCAGATAAGGCCATCATTCCCATTCTGCAGCGTATTTTTACCGCATGCCTCCGCCTCGGGGTAGTACCCGAGCAATGGACAAAAGCTAGAGTGGTCTTCATTCCGAAACCTGGTAGGTTGAATCATCATTACGTGAAGGACTTTAGACCAATCAGCTTAACATCGTTTCTGCTCAAAACACTAGAGAGGCTTGTTGATCTGCACATCAAAAGCTCGATTGATGTCGCGAGAATCTGTGTTGATCAACACGCGTATCTAGCGGGCAGATCAGTAGATACGGCATTACACAAAGTTGTCCGTACAATAGAAAAATCCTTACGGCAGAAGGAATTCACGTTGGCAGCCTTCTTAGACATTGAGGGGGCCTTCAATAATGTCACTGTCGCGAGTATCATTGATGCCTTGGCTCGATATGGAGTGGATAAAACCCTGGCGACCTGGGCATCTGACTTGCTCAAGAGCAGGCGGATTGAGGCTACCTTTTTGGAGGCCAAAGCGGAAAGAACAGTCGGTACCGGAACACCACAAGGAGGGATTATATCTCCCCTTTTCTGGATCCTGACAGTCAACGAAATACTGGAGAAGTTAAGGGCCAGTGGCTTTGAGGTAGTGGCGTATGCCGATGACATTGTGGTACTTGTGAGGGGTGCGTTCCCGCAAACTTTGTCGGACCTTATGCAATCGGCGCTGGACCATATTCAAATCTGGGCCAGAAAAGTCGGTCTTAGGGCAAACCCGACAAAAACCGAACTTATGCTCTTCACAAAGAAACACAGGGTACCGGCTATTGCCACGCCTAACCTCAACGGAATAACATTGGAGCTTGCTGATAGTGTTAAATATTTGGGCCTTATACTAGACAGGAAACTGAACTGGGGGGCTAACGTGAAGCACAGAATTGGTAAGGCCCGCGCAGCACTTTTTGCTTGCCGGTCCGCCTACTCCAATACCTGGGGTCTTAAACCTAGGGCGGCCTATTACATATTCACATGTGTAGTCAGGCCGATTTTGGTGTATGGAGCGGTCGTGTGGTGGAAAGCAGCGGAGAGAAAAACTAATATCAAGGAGCTAACAACACTGCAAAGATTAGTTTGCATATGTATTACGGGCGCTTTAAGAACCGCCCCAACGGCTGGGTTGGAAATGATTTTGGGACTCATGCCCCTAGATCGATTCATCTTTAGAAGCGCAAGCTTAGCGGCGATACGCGCTAAAAGTTCTGGCATGTGGAACGATTCAGATCAGTGGGGCCACAGCGGTATTCTTATAGAATGCCGCAAAAGATTTGGACTCGTTGCAGAAGACACGGACCACATGAGCAAAATAATACATCTTGGCAGGAATTTCCAGGTCAAGATACCCACAAGAACAGACTGGAAGAAAAAGGAAGCTACCACCGATAGGGGCGCCTGGATTTACACGGACGGGTCAAAGACGGACACAGGAGTTGGCTCGGGCGTGTTTTCTACGGATTTGAGCCTTAACCTGTGGTGTAGACTGTCGGACCATGCTACCGTCTTTCAGTCTGAATTACATGCTATACGCATGGCAGTTGAGTCCATTAGCGGAATATCAACCAGACCAATGACCATTTGCGTCGACAGTAAAGCAGCCATTCTCGCTCTTGCGTCTTACAGATGTTCTTCAAAAACTGTTAACGCTTGCAGAGTGGCTCTCAATGAAAAGGCAAGGCATATTCCTATCCGGATTATGTGGGTGCCAGGGCATAGTGGGGTCATAGGCAACGAAAAAGCTGATGAATTGGCGAGGAAAGGTTCAGGAGCTAGCAACTGCCCCTGCATCACTGTACCTCGGTCAATCGCGGACGCCACAAACAAACTTGATGCCGCCATATGGGCCAAACTAAAGTCCGAATGGGAAAACAGGCTGGACTGCAGGGTGGCCAGGACATTATGGCCATCACCTGATCCAAGCAAAAGCAGGAAACTGCTCAAGCTCAGCAGGAACTGCTTGAGAACCACGGTCGGCTTGCTCACAGGGCACTGCCTTACCGCATCTCATGCGAAGAAAATGGGACTGACATCCAGCAGTTTATGCAAGAGGTGCGAGATGGAAGAGGACACCATCGAGCATACTCTCTGCGATTGTCCGGCCCTCAATAATAAACGCCTCAAAATTTTTGGTGCATACCACTTTCAAGGGTTGGCAGAGGTGGCTGGTACCGTCACGCTGAGTCAGCTGATCCAGTTTGGCGAAGCGGTCACTTGGCAGCTCTAAAAAGCCAGCGGAGGGTGGCAAATGGGCCCAAACTGGTGGCCTAATGCAAGCCGCGTTTCCCGGCAGCCCTCTTTACTAATCTAACCTAATCTATATATATATATATAGATATATATATATATATATATATATATATATATATATATATATATATATATTTATATATAATTATATATATATATATATATATATATATATATATATATATATATATATATATATATATATATATATATATATATATATAATTGACGCCGAGAATCTTTTCTCTAACACCCTGCATCACTCCGCTTTTACAATTGAGCTATCCACTACAGATATTTCTTTCACCCAGTCATACAATAATGAAATTGTATTCGATTTTCTAAATGCTGACTACTTAAGCATTAAAAACTATTTGGACACAATTGACTGGACAAGTGCTCTATCGGCATCAGATTTAGACGAAATGTTGTCTTCTTTTTACAAAATAATCTTTAACGCCATCCACAAATTTGTACCAAAGCTGAAGAAGAAGAAAAAACTCTCCGAACCTTGGCTTGACAATTATTTAAGGCGGCTCAGAGACCATAGAAACAAATTATATAAAGCAATAAAAAATGGAGGCTCTCTCCAGGAGGATCAAATAAGATTATATGATGAGCTATCCAAAGAATTTTCCATCAAATCTCGCGAGGAGAAAAAATTCAATGGGGGAAAAAATTCTCACTGACCCGAAAAAGTTCTTCGATTTCGTCAATTTAAAACGTAAAACCACTGGCTATCCTTGTTCTATGTTTCGTGGTAACACGGTTTCGTCTTGTCCACAAGTCATTTGTAGCTTATTCGCGTTAACGCGAATAAGCTACAAATTCGAGTTCTACTAAATTCGAGTTAACGTGAAAAGATCGTCTTTTACTCAGTTAAACATTTTAATTTTTTTGTTAGCTCAGCCACGGGCCAATACGGAGCTGGTGCAGTCGGGAACAGTTCGCAAAGGTAAATACAGAATCATCGTCGCGAAGGCGGATCTGTGTACGCGAAACTAATTAATTCCAATAGTTGTGTAATATCGGGCGAAATAACCTTAAACACTTTAATAGAAAACATTCAGCGAGAGCACGAACACGAAGCTTAAAGTCGGCTAATAACGCCTGCTGAGGCTGTCAGGTGATCTTGCTATAAAAAAAATTTTTTAATAATCAGTGAAAAGTGGAGGAACGGTGTTACCGTGCTTCTTCCGTCACAGTCTAAAACCCTTCACCCCCCAACTGGGATGCAAGGGTGGCAGCTTCCGGCGGCTCCAGGTCACGAGAAGGGCCGTGAGTAGGCGCCACTCGCTTTTGAAATTTTTGAAATTGGAAAAAAACTAATTCACAATAATGCCTATGACTAAACTACCAGCTAATCACCTGTTACTAATTACGCCTAATCTGCCTCGTTGGTTCTCCCTCGTCATTCTTTCGATTATACGGGAATCTCCCACGTAATCAACTTTCGTTTCTTCGCAATTGGACCACTGCTTCACGCTCGACCCGTCAGTACTGTGCACTTGAGTCGCCACTAAATTGTCGTACGCGCCGTTCTTCTTGAGTCAATCACACCAGACATATTGTACTCGATTTTCGATGATGGCAATACGAAACGTCCTGAGCTCTTGTATACCACTTCGACCTTCTCGGCTTCGTCCAGCCTCCTCGATCGTCCGCCAGCAATTCCCAAAATATGTAAAATATTGAAAAGGAATTAATTCCTCTATCCACCTTGATACCTCTGATCCTCACCTGATCCTCTGGCCAAATAGAACGACTCAGCGCCGGTCTGATTCCCATCGCGCCTCGCTTCGAGATTGCAGTTACCGCTTCTCCAGTAACTCAAATTCCGTTGCCGCCACCATACCATTGAAACATGCCGGCGGGTGCATTGGCTCATTGCACTTGTTGCACGCGCTTTCGAAAAGTGCATTTTCTCGCAGTTATCGTTGTCGGAGCGCACCCTTTCCATTTGCCGCCTGGTGGCGGTTCGATCGCTTTTTGACATTTCCCGTATTTACCTTTCAACTTGCGACTTGTATTTATTCCGTTCACTTGTATTTCGGGCCGTGTTGTTTTTATTTACGCAAAACTCTGCCGCGGATCCGTTGGAATTTACGGACCTATCGTCGTGGACCAACTGTGGCTCTACAAGCACGAGCTGGGATCGGGGCAAGTTAAATCGCATCAGCTACTGCTTGTATATTGTCAGTCCTGGTAATTAGTCGGTTGGGGGATGGCTGTTGGCTGCCGTGATTATCATTTCCGCTTGGCCCCTTAGCTACGCTATGGGTTGCTCGCTTCTGGGTCAGGTAATCGTCGATCGTCTTATGTAAATCGACGGCGAGGGCTTGGCTTTACGGGGAGCGCTCGTTTTCATCGATAGGGAGACCAAGTTTTACCGCCTCTGAAGCAAATTCGCGTTTATTTTCCTATGATACTTATGCTAGATTACAGTTTTTATCCTTTTTTTTTCTTTTTTTTACAAACTTCCCTACTTACTGGCGTTACATTTCCCAATTACTGTTTTACATCTTATTCATACATAATTTTTTTCATTTATTATTAAATGAATTATTTATTATTAAATGAAAAGTTTGATTCGCTTATTGTGCACAGAATACAATATAACTATTGTAATACACAGAGAATACAGATTTTAATTGTAGTAGTAGTAGTTATAGTAGTAGTCGTAGCTAGTAAGATGATTTTGAAATAAAGACTTCAGTCTACACAAAACCGTCTTTCGATTCGGATATCTAACTAGACTGGTGCACCACAAATGGCGACGAGGATAATGGCGGTGAGAACATAGAAGTGAAATTCGGTACTTAAGTTTGCTCAAAGAATGTCCCAAGAGGCAATTGAAACAAAGCAAAAATTGGAAAGTGCTATCGATTTTTCTAGTGCAAAAAGTGTAGAAATGGCAGTCAATTTCGCTATGGAAGAATTTGATGTGGCAAATTTATTATGAACGCCTTAATCATTTCTTTGACGCATCAAAAATCAACGATGAGCATCAAAAACGGGCTATATTGCTAAAAAGTGTAGGCTCAACCACATATAAATTAATTAAAGATTTGTGTTTCCCGAAAAGTCCAGGAGTAGTGGAATGGAAAATTCTAATAGAAAAGATTTCGCAGTATTTTGTGCCAACTGTGATTATATATAAAGAGCGCAAAGCATTCTACGCGGCTCAGAAGAACCAAGCAGAAACTGCTGTGGAATGGCATGCGAGGCTAAGAATATTGGCTAGTACATGCAAATTCGGGCCAACGCTCGAAGAAATCATTAGAGACAAATTTATTTCTGAGTTCACAGGCAAAGTTTTTGACAGACTATGTGAAGAGGATGAAAATTTGTCGACGGCGAAATCACTGGAAATTGCCCAGAAATATGAAAGTTGCCACGAGGTAGCAACAGTAAATGTATTGAAAAATAAGCGATTACAGTTACACAATACGGGCAATACGTACAAAGGCAACGCTAATCAACCACATCCATCAAGTAGGAACAGGAGCGCAAAGTCGAGGTTTCTTGGTGTTGGAGAGAGCGGAGAAGTATGCTACCGATGTGGAAAAAACAACCATACCGCAGACAATTGTAAGTTCAAGTTTGCTACTTGCAATTAGTGTAATAGAACCGGACACATTCAAATTATGTGCAATAGTAAGCAAAATACAAGTAAGAACATTAAACTTCACAGAAATAAAGTAAATAATTTAGAAGTGTCCAGTTGTAGCTATGCAAGCTCAGATAATGATTATTGTATCGGTAATGTAACAATGTATAATATGAAAAATTGTAATGATGATGCCCCGTACATAATTACGTTGTTTATTGATAAGGTGCAACTTAGTGGTGAATTGGATTCAGGTTGTGGTCATTTCATTATGCCGCTGAAAGTTTTTAGAAAATATTTTGCCAAAGCGAAAGTCAGTAGGGCAAAGCAAAACCTAACGGGATACGGTGGCAATGAAATTGTTGTTTTCGGATACTTTCACGCGAGTGTTAATTTCAGAAAGTGTTCAAAAATTTTACGGTTCATAATTGTAGATGCAAACGGGCCGATTTTGCTCGGTAGAAGTTTTATGAAAACCTGTGATTTCGGTGTGCCTGTTTACGTAAGAGAACATACTTTAGCGGTGAATAATGTAAGTAGTGAAAACAATTTGAATTGTTTGTTGAAACGATATTCAAATCTCTTTAAGCACGAGTTAGGGTGTTTGAAAAATTTGCAAGTTCACTTAGAGTTAACAGATTTGAATCCGAAACCGGTATTTCACAGGCCGACCGTCGTACCCTTTTGTTTCAAGGAAGGAGTAGAGAAAGAATTAGAAAATATGGAGAGTTTAGGTGTCATCTCACCAATGCAATCTTCGAAATGGGGTACTCCGATTGTACCTATTCCGAAATCAAATGCGTCCATAAGAATTTGCGGGGATTATAAATTAACCATCAATAGGTATTTAGCAGACAATAGATATCCGATTCCGAGAATAGAAGAAATTTTCACTAAATTACAAAACGGTGAGCATTTCAGTAAGTTGGATCTCTCGAAAGCATATAATCAACTTGAGTTAGATGAAGTATCAGCCGAATTGTGTGCCCTAAGCACGTACAAAGGTGTTTTTCGTATGAACTGTATGCCATTTGGCATTAAGCCAGCGTCAGGTATATTTCAGGAAGCAATTGAAAAAGTTTTACAGGGAATACCATACGTAGTTGTATTTATTGATGACATTGTTGTCTCAGGTAGAAACGAAAAAGAGCATTTGCAAAACTTAGAACTGGTTCTAAAAAGATTAACTGAAGCAGGTCTCAGGCTTGAGCAACAGAAGTGCAAATTTTTCCAGAATAGTGTACAATATTTGGGATATCAAATTAGCAAAGAAGGCTTAGCTAAATTGAATGACAATGTAGAAGCTATAGTGAAAGCTCCCGTCCTGGAAAATATCACACAATTAAGATCTTTTATAGGTTTAGTCAATTATTATAGGAAATTTATCAGAAATTTCTCTACGATTATGGCTCCGCTTTATGAATTATTGAAGAAAAACAATACACTTATATGGAATCCAGGGTGTCAAGCTGCTTTTGTTCAAATCAAAGTAGAAGTCACTTCAGATGTAGTGCTTGCACATTATAACCCGAAACTGCCTGTTATTGTAACGTGTGATGCCTCTCAAAAGGGCACTGGTGCCATATTAGCACATAAAATGGGAGGTATTGAAAGGCCCATTGCGTTTGCTTCGAGAAAATTAAGTGATGCCGAACAGAACTACAGCATGATAGAAAAGGAAGCTTTATCCATTATTTTTGCTTGCAAAAAGTTTTACCAATACTTAATTGGAGTAAATTTTGTTTTGCGTACAGACCATAACCCGCTTGTTACATTGTTCGGGGACAAGAAAGGCATTCCTCAAATGGCCGCTGCAAGAATTCAAAGGTGGGCGTTATTTTTGTCAGGTTTCAATTATAATATCGAATACGTCAAAGGGGAAAGCAATCGCGCAGATATTTTATCCAGGTTACCAACGTTACCCTCACGTAAACGAACTCCAAAAGATCGCGGAGTAACTTACGTGAATTACATTCAAACTGAAACGGGGTTTAATGTAGATTTTGAAACGATAAAGAGGGAAATGGATAGAGATAGGATTTTAGCAAAGCTAAGAGAACATATTTCATGAGGTATTGTACACAGTTTGAAGGGAGATTCAGAGTTTATCGATTATAAGTGCAAGATGGATGAACTGTATACAGAAAATGGTATTATAATGTGGGGCTATCGCATAGTAGTGCCTACGAAATTGCGAAGTTTGGTACTTAATATGCTTCACGAAACACACATGGGAATAGTAAAATTAAAATCCATGGCAAGGTCATACGTTTGGTGGCCAGGGTTAGATAGGGAAATTGAAGAGTTAGCGAAGAGTTGTAAATACTGCAATATGTTGCGTCCCGATCTAGAAAAGGTGGAATTGCATCCTTGGATTAGAAGCAGCACAGTTTGGGAGCGGATTCACGTGGACTACTTTGGTCCATTTGAAGGCTTTTACTTTCTAGTATTAGAAGACTCCTACTCCAAGTGGCCAGAAGTACTTAAAACAAATGATATTACCTCCGGCTTCACCACAGATAAATTAAGAGAAATCTTTTCGAGGTTTGGCATACCGAAATTAATCGTCACTGATAATGGTCGGCAATTTACTTCTCATTAGTTTGGTTTGTTTGCCAAACGCAACGGAATAAAGCACAAATTAACATCACCCGGTTATCCCGCAACCAATGGAGCCGCAGAAAATTTTGTTAAAACGATGAAGATGGCACTAAAAAGTGCATTGAGGGAAAGTAGAGGAAAACATCTAAATTTGACCATTAACCAAATGGTGAATAGATTCTTGTTCGATTATCGTTCTACAGCACACACCGTTACAAACGTGAGCCCGGCTAAATTGATGTTTCAAAGAGAGTTAAGAACTCGTTTTCATAGACTCAAACCTCACAGTCTTCAAGAAACAGTCCAAAATAGGCAAAGCGTACAGTGCGAAAATTACAGGGGAAAGAGAAAAGTCGATTTCAAAGAAGGGGAAAAGGTCTGGTTAAGAGATTACAAAGAAAATAATTCAGTTTGGGATAGTGGTAAAATCGTGAAAGTCTTAGGCCCACGAAATTACACATGCGAAAGATCTAATGATGGGGTGATAAAACGTCATGCAAACTAATTGAGAAAGATAACTTATGTCCAATCTAGAGGTATAATAGATACAAATAGTGTTCAGACTGATAATAATCAACCAAATAAACTAGGTTTAGAGCAGGAACCATTTAGGAATACACTCGATGAAAGACAGCATGGAAGCAGGGAATTGTGTGAAAGTTTCAATTTAGAATGCGGAACTAATGGTCCAATGCAAATGCCTCAATCCAAATCACCACAGTTAGTGAGAAGGTCTGAAAGAATAAAAGCTCAAGTAAATAACCAATAAGAATTGTTATATATATTGCACGGATAAGTTTGAATTCATTAAGTAACGAGATTAGAAACTATGTATGTATGAATTTGATTGATGAAGTAACGATTAGTAAAATACTTAAGAAGAGGGATATGTAATGTTTGATTCTCTTATTGTGCACAGAATACAATATAACTATTGTTATACACAGAGAATACAGAATTTAATTGTAGTAGTAGTAGTTATAGTAGTAGTCGTAGCTAATAAGATGATTTTGAAATAAAGACTTCAGTCTACACAAAACCGTTTTTCTATTCGGATATCCAACTAGACTGGTACACCACACTTTTCATTTACCATTTTTCTTAACTTCCATAATATATATTCCGCGATACCGTGACATTTACCCCCTTCCCAGAGAATTACGTAGTGATTCTCGATATGTTTACTAACGTAAAACCCGATTATTATTCAGACTTGTTCTGGACCGTTCCGCGATAAATGTTCGGTTCTACCTTCGACCTAACCAATTTACCAAAATTCCACCACCTTCATATACTCACAGCTAATTCCTTTACTTATGTTTTAGGTTACAACGGACACAAAAAAACTGGATGAGCATAGAATTAAAAAAAAAACATCAAAGAAAACCCGCCACCAAAATCAAAACAAAGAATGACAACAACGGAAGGATGAAAACAACACGCGAGCAACAATGGTAACGTTTTCTCTTTATTAACTCCTATTTTATAAACTAATTGATTTCACTTTTAGCCCGTTGTTCACGTTCAATTTTGTCTAACTTAGTTCCTAACGCCACCACCCCTTACTCTACGTAACTTACTTCTAATTCTCATTTCCAAGCTTAATTAATTTACTAACTAACTACTTCCTTTTCTTCTCTTCTTCCTTTTATTACTTAACCGAGCTATGCAACATGTATCTTATAATTAAAATTTCCACCACAATCCCCTTATTTACCGTCACCCCACTCGTTCACACGACCACATCTAATTCAGTGTCATATATTCCATTTTAATGCAATCGATAATTCCTCCGGTTTATTCATGCAACATATCTCTTTAGGTCTTTGGCGTGCCAGGTCCCCATATCTTTTCCGTTGGCGTCTTCCAGTGCATAGGTCCAACCAGATACTTGTTTCCGCACAGTAAAGGGTCCCACATATTCCGGTGCTAATTTGGCTGAAAAAAATTTGGATGCATCAGATAGAACGAAATTACGCCGCCACACCAGGTCTTGCGGTAGGAACTTCTCGTCTGGTCGGCGGAGATCGTACCTTGACTTCGCTTTACTCGCCGCTTTTCTCAATCGCTCTCGCATCTCTTTCAGAACCAATTGCAGTCTTTCTGCCTTCCGATCCCCATTGCCGCTTGCCTCTAGGCTGTTGAGAATTCCAGGATGAATCACCATTTCCCTTCCAAAGTTTAAAACGTATGGCGTAACCTTCATGGTCTCATGGATGCAGGTTCTCAGAGCGCAGCCAATTTTTGGTTATTCCCCGTCCCATTTCCTATGGTTCTCTGACGCGTACGACCGTAGCAACCGCTTAATATTTTGATTAACACGCTCTGCGGGATTCGCCTGTGGGTGGTAAAGCGCGGTGAACTCCAACCTTATCCCATGTGTCTCCGCTATCTTTGCTAATTCTTTTGAACGGAATTGGACTCCGTTATCGCACACGATCGTCCTTGGAACTCCAAATAAGGATAAGACGTTTTCCTCCAGAGTGCGAACCACGGCGGTACCCGTTGCTTTTCTCAGTGGAAATATTAGAGGGAATTTGGTGGCATATTCCACCACCGTCAGGATATACGCATGATCCTGCGTGGACCGCGGCAGGAGTCCCACCAGATCGACGGTAATTGTTTCCTAGGGAGATTTAGCCTCACCCACCCTTGACAACATTTGGCCTATTCGAGATCTCCGCTCCACCTTCACAGACTGGCGCACCTTACACCTCTGTACGTATTTACGTACATCTGCAGCCATTTTCGGCCAATAATAAGTCTGAGCTAATCGTTCTAGTGTCTTTCGGACCCCCATATGACTCACAGTTGATTCGTCATGGCACTGTCTTAACACCTCTGGTCTTTCGGCATCCGAAACCACCTTTTTCCACGCCCTCTCTTCCTGGAGCCCTGGATAGCGCGTTCCCGCATATTTCCACACATGGCCATCACTAATCCGCCAATTCGGGAACCGATCTGGATCCTTTTCTAGTTTTTTCTTCATTTGCTCGCCACGTCCAGCGATTTGAAGGCAGTTTCCGTAGTTAAAGCGAGTGGCGCCAACTCACGGCCCTTCTCGTGAGCTAGAGCCGCTAGAAGCTGCCACCCTTGCGCTCTACGTTGGGCGCCAAATTGTTACCGTGCTTCTTCCGTCACGGTCTAAAACACTTCACCCCCCAACTAGGATGCAAGAGCGGCAGCTTCCGGCGGCTCTAGCTCACAAGAAGGGTCGTGAGTGGGCGCCACTCGCTTCAGATACGGAAACTGCCTTTGAATCGCCGCTTCGAAGCGAGAAGACGGTGGCGAATACTGGGTAGGGCCCGCGATTGGAAAGATCTAAACCACGCGTCTCACAAAAATAACACCAGTTTCACAATTGATCACAATTTCTATTTCGCTTGGTTTTCGACTAAATTTCGGACATAATTTTCGACTTCCTACTGACGGCACCGCGTTACAAAATTTTTGAAATTGGAAAAAAACTAATTCACAATAATGCCTATGACTAAACTACCAGCTAATCACCTGTTACTAATTACGCCTAATCTGCCTCGTTGGTTCTCCTTCGACGTTCTTTCGATTATACGGGAATCCCCCACGTAATCAACTGTCGTTTCTTCGCAATTGGACCACTACTTCACGCTCGACCCGCCAGTACTGTGCACTTGAGTCGCCACTAAATTGCCGTGCGCACCGGTCTTCTTGAGTGAATCACACCAGACATATCGTACTCGATTTTCGATGATGGCAATACGTAACGTCCTGAGCTCTTGTATACCACTTCGACATTCTCAGCTTCGCCCAGCCTCCTCGATCGTCCGCCAGCAATTCCCAAAATATGTAAAATATTGAAAAGGAATTAATTCCTCTATCCACCTTGATACCTCTGATCCTCACCTGATCCTCTGGCCAAATAGAACGACTCAGCGCCGATCTGATTCCCATCGTGCCTCGCTTCGAGATTGCAGTTACCGCTTCTCCGGTAACTCAAATTCCGTTGCCGCCACCATACCATTGAAACATGCCGGCAGGTGCATTGGCCCATTGCACTTGTTGCACGCGCCTTCGAAAAGTGCATTTCGCATTTCAATCGCATCAGCTACTGCTTGTATATTGTCAGTCGTGGTACATGTCGTCGACAAGGAAGTCCATTCGTCGGTAGTGCCTTGTTGACCAGTAGTCCTTAGAACGGCGAGCCATAACGATTATCGCTCCCATGATTATCGGGACAGCAAAAATGATGGACACTACCGAAATGAAATAGTCGCAGTAGTAAGGGTGGGACCTTCGTATCTTAAAAGCATTATACGAGTAAGGTATAGCATGTGAGCAAATTATAGAGCCACCTTTGCCGAATGCATTATACTGTTTGGTTTTTGGTAGAATTGTTAAGGCGTAGAGTTGAAGGAGATGGCTTGTGTTTGCAGATCTCCAACATTTTCCAAAAGAAATGTATTGTCTGTCTGGTTACATCTCACTCTACCCAAAACACTTACCCAACACACCAGCATTTTTTGATGGTATTTGTTGCTGTTTTGTGTGTTACGGGGCAAGAATTCAGTTACCATGAGTACCAGTCTCTAGATGACGACGTTTTTGCATCTTGGATGTAGGAGTGAGTAGGCAGACTGGTGTGATGTAAACAAATCATCACCAGTTCCAAGAGTTTGGTTGTTTGGTAGTGCTTTGTTTTGTTTTTTGCCGGCTGGTAGAGCAAGTTTGCCTGAGCACGTGCTAGTTGTATGTGGGGTAGGTCAGGTGAAGACGAGTTTACGAATATTTTTGTCTTTTGTTTTTCTTATAAGATCATGATGATGATGATTCGCGTTTTCGGAAGATTGTGTTTTATACCGGTGAGATGTATTCGAACGAGACCGTTAAGACATGAATTCTGATAGTTTTTTCACTGATTATTTATGTGGGTATAAATTGAATGAGTGAATGTGTATGGAAGAGGAAAGCGGTTGAAAATAACTTCGGTTCGCATGTGAATTAAGGTCATTAATGTTAGTAAGTACAAGTGTGAATGAAAAAGGAATTGTATGTAAAAGTGTAATATTTTATTTGAATATGAATGAAAATACAATTGTTGTTTGATATTTTTGTTTTGCTTGTTTATTTAAAATAATTGTACATCGAAACAGCTTCATAAATAACTCCACCAAGAATTAATCCGAATCCAGCACATTTTAATAAGTTGTAGAGGCAATGCTCTATTCTGCAATTTTTCTTTGATGCAATCGGTGTGTCGTAGGGTCCACAGACGTCTTTTCCGTTGGCATAGAAACATTCTGGGGACAATCGTAAGTGTTCGCTCTCGACATCAGCAGGTGCGTTGAAGGCATCCATGGTAACCGAACAGAAGTAACATCTGACCTGGTCTTTTATGTTTGTGTAAAAGAATCCACTACGTGTAAGCTTAAGTATTTTTCGTTCGTCAATATTTAGATTGGTGAACGTTTTGACTTGGTCATATTCTCGCTTTAAACACAACATCTTGAATGAATGTCGTTCACTTTAGAGCACGTCTTTTATATTTATCCAGGAATTATGATGAGAAGAAAAGCCGAGCCATTTAACAAAAACACGATCTCCTCTTCTTCTAATAATTTTCTGAACAAGGTATGCGTCAGGGTGTTTCACTCTAGTTAACTCAGGTTCATAGAACCCACCTTGTATCAAATTTCCTTGATAGTCTTCCAGTGAGTATGTTCGTGGTTGTGTTTTCTTCACCTCTTTTATTGTGAAAATTTCTGTAGACCAGTTTGGTGTGTTTTTCAAATACGTGTTCATGTTTACTTATACGTACATGATCTCCAGCTTGAAATTTTGGTTTTGATGTTACTTTGACTTTTCTGTATAGTTTTGAAAGTAATTCAACCTCATTTGTGGCGTTTACATCCATAGGTTGCATCTTAATAACCCGATGTTTTGTCCTGTTGTACCGGCCAATTAATATTTGGAGTAAGCTAACCCAATGATAATTTCCATTCATACTGAATTCTTTCCACATTATACCTTTAAGAGTTCGATTGAAGCGCTCAACAATCGATGCTTTCAATGCACTGAATGTTGAATAGTGGTTAATTTCATACTTTTTCATGATATGTTGAAATTTTTTATTGAAAAACTCCTTTCCATCATCAGTTTGCAGATTTCTGGGAATACGTCTTTGTTCAAGAATTGTTTCCATCACCTTGGTCACTTCATTAGCAGTTTTGTTTTTGACCGGTAGTGCCCAAGCATACTTAGAAAAGGTGTCAATTATTGTGAGAAGAAATTTGTAGTCTCTATTCTCTGATGAGTATGGGCTCATATCAACCAAATCCGCCTGCCATAAATCATCGATACCCCTGATAGTGACCCGACGTCGTTTAAAATTTTTACGAGCAGGTTTGTGTAACTCGTTGACAATTTGCCTTCTACTCATAACGTATTAGTTAAAATGTTAAGAAATATGATTTAAAAAGTCGTAAAACTATTATTAATATTATAAAACTGTAAAACGTGTCTTTGTTTAAGCTAGCATCAAACAAAAGAAAAACAAGAAACATATCATGTTTAGCTGTTTAAGTAAAAAGAAATAAATACCGAAAGCAGTGTGTATAATACTCTCATTGTATGACTTGGACCCGCTTCATCAACATGCCGGAGTTTTAGGGAGTTTGTTTTTGACGTACAATTCGTTTGTGGAAATAATGGACAATATTTTGCTAAAGAGCTTGCCATGTTGTGTTTTGATTCAATACAGCCAACAGTTTACCACTTTACACCTCCTTACCCATACGAAGAACTATCTACGCGAGCTCGAAAACAACACGAATTTGATGTCCACAACATAAATGGCTTACGATGGGATAACGGTGACGTTAATAACAACCAGCTTCCAGAAATCTTGGAAAAGTTCAAAGATTGCACAATATACTTGAAAGGAAATATGAAGGAGAAGTTTCTAAGAAAATATATGCCAAACGCAAACATTATTCAACCCGCAACTCCAAAATTAAGCAAGCTTCGGAATTTCAAAACCCTCTGTAATATTCACACGACAGCTCCAATACCTAGATGTGCTGCTCAAAACTGTGTAAACCTTTTTTTGTATTACCTAACAAATAGTATGTATTATTGCAAATAAAAAGTCATTCATTTTCGTTTTAATTTTTGTATTTTATTTCATAACAGTAAAAAGTAAGTTACAACCACAAATTATTGGTATTTCGTAAAAAAGTCTTGAATAGTTGATATGTACGTACGATGTTCGAGGCGGTATGAAGAAATCCTCGTTATCCAGCTGAATTTTATCCTTCTCCCTGCATCTGGCACAATATTGATCAAAATATTCCTTCACGCTTTCTCCGGCCAGATTGTTGTGATACATGACAATGTTGAAGAAATCCATCATCGCCAATAGTTTGAATAGTTCCTGATGTTTAAATGTTATACTCTCGTTACCTATAGGTACCTGATATATCTCCAAGAGCCCTAGCTGGTTCGCGGGATATTCTTCCGTTGTAGATTTCAGATGCTTTAGGTGTGTGTGTAGTGAAGTCCATTGGTTGTAATCTATTGCCAGCGGGGGTTGTCCATTATAACGGAAGATTATTTTTGAATGAAAAGTCTGCGGGTCGAAGCCGATTGTAACTTTAAAATTATGACAATCGTCCAGATAGTACGTGTAGTTAAGAAAGACATTTTCACTATCTGCTAGGGATTTTGATAGTTTTTGAGTCGAAGTCTTTTTCCTTTGCTTAACGCTCGGAGATTTGAAAGGAGTAGCCTCTGATGTTGTTTGCGTTGCCTTGTTCCGCTTGCGAGTGGATGACGAACTTTTTTCTGGTGTGCTAGCCATTTTTCAGGAATACGACTGATAAAACGAATGACTCAAATGTTAGTCGACGTACCCTTTTATACTCGCAGCCTTTTACATGACTGGTTAATATATAGCCCCCCCTTTTGTGACGAGGGCTTTACATAAATTTTTCTGTATAAATCAATTATTTCACCATCATTGAAACTATAATCTGTAGAGGAAAATCGGTTCAGGAATTTTCTGAAGCTCTTACCACTGCAGCGAAAATAAAGAAAAACACAGCAATACTGTCCGCATGTAGTTGAGAATGCACTCTGTAGTCTCTGCTTATTATTTGCAAAAACTTTACCATTGAGACGAAGGAATCTTTTGAAGTACTTGTTAGTAGGATATGTACCGAAAGAGTCAAAGTACTCGATAGGACCTTTTCTAGGAATATAAAAGGCCACCCAATGTGTTCCACTTTTATGAGCTGGATCTGTATTCGCAATAATACAAGCAGGTTTCTTTATATGACGGGGTAAGTGATCGCACGGGAAAACGCCCTTGAAAAATCTTTTAGTAACATGATTTCGCTTTAGTGAACTATCAAGTTCGATCGTGTTCATTCCTGTTCTTTAGAGGTGATTGCTTCAAGGTTAATGATCCTAGTACGAGGCGTAACGTAGCTCTGAAGGAACTCCTTTGTTGGTTCCCCATGTACGAAAATAGTTGGAAACTTTGCGAGGGTTTTTATAAGATCCTCATCCAGACGCTTAAGTTCAAGGTTTCCAGACACGCCAGTATGGTCTGTAGTGCTAACTGTTGATGTAGGATATTTGTAAACGATCTCCTTTGTATACACTTTATCTGGTGAAATAAAACCTGCAAACGCAATTTTTTTAAAGAAGGTAAAGTGCCCCTCTGAAAAATACTCGGTATTTACTAGACAGTGAGTCATGGTACTGTAGTTATCTCCAGCCAAGGTACAGATAAATAATACATACAGAAGTGTTGAACCTCTTTATATACTTTTTATAGACTCGAGTAAACGTTTCGATTTTTATCGATTTCAATATTCGTATCGTACTCTGCATATACAATGCATGTCGCACTTTTCTTTAAGGCCTCTTTGAATCTACCCTTGATTCGCACAACACCCTGATTCAATAAACTGCCAAAAGTTGATTCGTATGAATTATCCGCTGTCAAGTCAAATGCTAGCAAAAAGCAGCCATTGTCGAAGAATTGTTTGGATATCTGATGGCCTTTATCGAAATAATTGATACCAGTACCCTTGAAAAGACTCAAGTACCCCCGGGTGCTCAGTGGTTTTTCTTTTGAATAATCGAATTCTATAGGTTGATTTGGTACTTGTACGCCATTAACTGACAAATTAAATCTCGTGATGTTATTGTGTTTGAAGTTATATGGATTTTTAGTACGTTTTCCGGTATAAGCGTCGTTGTCTACCATCCCGAAAATGAGCAAGTTCGGTAATTGACCAACCACTATATTGTCCAGCGATAGTGTGAATGTATTTGTTGGTAACGTGTATGTTTTCACTTCGACGCGTTTGTACGGGTATACTGCATTTGAATTTCATATGCCAGGAGAATATTGGGATTGACGCTTACATGATTCATGTACATTGTTGCTTCCAGTATTTTAATTCGAGGTGAGAATTTATCATCTTTCGAGTACAGGTAGAATTCAGGTTTCTCTAAGGATAATATGACGCGCAAATCCACACCATTAATCAATAGTTTTTCTTGGTTAAATATGTCGCTATGGATCTTTCCTATTAACTCGACGACATTACTTTTCTCTAATAGCGCTGATCTACTAAGATAACCTTTATTCTCAGACTTTGGACCTGCGCCTTCAATCATTTCCATTTCATTCAGGTCAAGATACCATCCAACCGATTCGAGATGAGTTGTTGCTGCATCTTTCCCGTAATTCAATAGATTTTCAATGTATGCCCTGTACTGGTAGTTGTTGTCTGTTTGAGCTATGTTCTTCCCATTCAGCTGCACTGTACATTGTCTAAAAAGCGAATGCATCAAATTATTTGCGACGCCTATTGGGTCAGCTACGACTTCTCTTCCATCAGCTTGATTACTTCAGTCCCTGTGAATAACATCTCTTTGCCATCCTTTATTTTAACCATGTGCACTTTGAGCCGTAGATATATGCTGGACAAATCACGATACGTATCACCATGACCGAGAGAGATGAATTCCAGTACAGATGAGTTATCCAATGAAGCTATTGGCTTGTATGCAACTTCTTCGGTTTTTAAAATGTTGCTTTGAATCGGTGATGTGGAGAAAATGTCCAATTCGGATTTCATGCATTCTTTGTAGGAGGACATGTTAATTACTTATCAAATATGTCCAATACACGCTTCTTGATAACTTTTCGTTTACTTTTCACCCTTTTAATCTTTTTACGTGACGCTCTTTTTACACTTTTTTTCAATTTACCAGCTTTACGTCGCTTAGGAGAAGACTTGAATTGAATTGTTGTGAACGGGTTAGCTCTTTTTATAGCCATTCGATTACCTGCTCCATCCATCTTATCAAAAAGTTTGTTTACTCCTTTCTGAGCTAACTCTTGTGCTGCAGTTTGTCCGTGTTCTCTTAAGAGTTCTTTAAGAGGTTTGTTCCCAACCTCCTGTATAATAGCCTTACCGGTCTTGACCGCTTGTCGTTTTATAGCTTTTACACCTGACGCAGCCAAAGGTTTTAGATAACGTAATAAACCACTGAAAAAACTTCCTATACCTTTACCGCGCTGATAGATAATTGGGGCTCGATAGAGGTCTCCAATATCTGATAAATTTCCACCACTCTGGACTAAATAATAGCGTGTGTAGTGCGAGTTCATGTCGTTAAAATCGGTATTGAATATTAACACTATAACCCTTACATCAATGTATGTGAATATTTATACTTTTTCTTACCGTCGTTTGAAGTGAAGCATTATATATGTGGGAGTAAAACTTGGTTCAAAGTCTACTGGTTCACCTTGTTGATCTGTGACTTTAATAGAAATGCTTTCGAAAAAAGTTTTTTCCACAGCACAGTACTCTACATGTCTGAATCTGAAAATACTGTCGCAATCTTGCAAAGGAATCGTACGAAGATTTCGCACCAATTTATCAGCTAATATTCTAGGTTTGATAATGTCTGTGTAAACGTGAATTAAATTGGGGGTTTCACAATCGCTAACGGTCTTGGATGTCGTAGCACGACGTGTTCTTTTATCAAGCTCATGTAAGTTTTTTTCCAACCGACTTAGACTATCAAGAAATATGGACTTATCGAAAGATTCTTTTATCGAGACATCTATCAGATCTGGATCGCGTTTATCAACAGGTGTTTTTAAAAATGCATCAATGAATAGACCAGCAATATTTTCAGTTTTAGACACTTCAATCGGCACTGGTATTGTACCCGTTGTTCCATCACTCCTTTTGTATGGAATGTTTAGTATTGTATCTGATTCAGTTTTTGCCCATTCATCAGGTAATATATCGCTACCGGATTCTTTAGCGGCATCACTTATGGATTGACGAATTGATTGACCAATTTTGTAAAATAATTCTTTTCGTACCTGGTACACTGTTCTACCGGAAATTTCAGCTTTCTTTTTTAAATCTTCGTCTGAAAACTCTATTCCACTCAGCAAAAGTGACACAAAATCCGTAATGTTAATCGGTGAAGGTATTGGCAGTTCCACATTTATTTTTACACCATAGTCTTTTAGATGAAACGTATGCGAGGTAGGCTTGATCCCCGCTTTTCTTTCCCACTCACGTCTTAAGCTATGTGCAGGATATATGTATTCGTCAATCATTCTTAATAGCTCTACATGATTTCTTTTCGACCTCAGAATCTGTCCAATTATATAATCAATAAAGTCCTGAAGCGTGTTAAACTTTTTGTTTGAGTTTAAATAAACTTTTTCGGCGATTTTCTCGCCTTGGTAAACATGTAAGCAGAAACCTCCAATCTTCTTAGAATCACTGATGTCGGGAATACTTCCTTTATCTCGATCTTTTTCGATATGTTTGAATACCAGTTCCTTAATTGATGTCAAATAGTAGTTATAGAAGTCAGGTTTGATAACCAAGAAAAATGACGATAGGAATGTTGAAAAATTGATATAGTTTTTTTCATAACAAAGTCTCCGTAAAGTAGCATCACTCCATCTTAAGAGAACAAGATTTTTTTTCAAAGACATGATTTTTACAACTATTTCTGTTACTTCAGGCTTGCTGGATTCTGCTGCAGTTGATCATCGACTTCTTTTCATCCTACTAGCTTCTTCTTCTCCGATACTGTATTTAGAACGCTTAGAAACACTGCTGGTTGACACTGTCTCTCCTTTTTTTCGTTTTGGCAACATTATCTCCGTCATTGCAACACACCAACCGCTACCAAGCTTACAAGAAGCAGGAAGAATATTCTCAAAAGATGATAATGTGTTTTCAGGGTAAATGCTCAGAGAGCTATTGCTTAAAAGGCATACGTAGAATTCATCATCTGTTACAGGCATCTCAAATTCTTTCCCAAGCCAGATCTGATACACTCGAGCTACTCCCTTTTTTACTAATGTTCGAAGAACATTAGTATTAAAATCGATTCGGCCAAAAATTCATATTTCCATATATATATATATATATATATATATATATATATATATATATATATATATATATATATATATATATATATATATATATATATATATATATATATATATATATATATATATATATATATATATATATATATATATATATATATCATCAAAAAATTTCAGTGAGATAATCTCGGAAACGCGCCATCCGATTGAGCTGAAACTTTCAGGATACATTGGTGTATATGCAGAATAGGTCCAGGTCTCTTTAAATGTCAGTTATTGTTAACCTTTTGGCGCCGGCGGCCATTTAAGTGATATTTTTAATATACCTATTATTTCGTACACAAATAATTTTCGCAAAAATAAAGTTAACGAAATAAATTTCGAACGTGTTTAACATATGAATCGGATAATGCTTTGGAATTTTTTAACCCTATGTGTGCGCTGGGTGCCTAAAAAGAGGACGGGAAAATTTGAAAATTTTTAACTTGCGATAACTTTTGACAGAGCTATTCAATCATTACGAAATTTTCAGGACATATTGATATTATTTAGTTGCAAATTTGTGTAGCTTTTAATGAGTGTGCTGGCAACTCTGTAGCTAGAGCAGGCACTGAAAGTGAAAACCTCTAAATCATCGTCTCTCTTGAAAAAATGCCGTTTCTTCAAAAAAAAGCCACTCATATTTAAATCTTGTGCTTTGTTTACATAACCAAAGAAAAAAAAAAGATATGGTATAACGGGCACGCCTGGTAACCCTTGCCCAATTTACCTATATTTTAAGCATCAAAAACTTCTGTTCACGGAAACTCACGATCCGATGAGCAGAATTAATTGAAATTTGCAGAATGTATTGGCCTTAAATAGGACCAGGTCTGATAGAAGTGATTTTGAAATGCGGGCGATTCTGTGCCAGTGGTGCCATCTTGAAAAACCACTAAAAAAGATAACTGTTTTTAGCCCTATAAATTCTGATTGAATCGTTCGATTTTGACGAAACACAACTGCTGGACCTTACCTTAGCCCACGTTTGGTAGAAATTTGGTCGAAAAATTCGGTTGGAGTTGCCAGCTATGATAATTTTGGTGTCTTCATTTTGAAAAAAAAAATTTGGAAGTGAAAACATTCAAACCATCGAATATTCAAAAAAATGTCCGTTTCTTACAATAAAACCAATCTGTGTATAAATCTTATGTTTTATCTACACGTTCAAAATAAAACTTTGGAAATTTCATGTCGGACAAGAACGGTAACCCTCTCCCAGTTAACCTATATTTTTAGCATCAAAAACTTCTGTTCACGGAAACTCACGAGCCAATAATCAGATACAGGTAAAATTTACAGAATGCATTGGACTTAAGTAAGACCAGATTTAATAGAAGCGATTTTGAATTGTGGGCAAGTCTGTGCCAGTGGTGCCATCTTGAAAAATTAAAAAGAAAAAAAAACTGCTTTTTGCCCTATGAAATGTGAATAAATTACCAGATTTTCATGAAATTGGCACAGTGGCTAAACCTAACTCTAATCTCTGTTTGGTGGAAATTTGGTTGAAAAATTTGATTGGTGCTACCAGCTATGGTAATTTTTGTGTCTTTGGTTTTGAAAATTCGCTCAGGAAAATAAAACTTTTTGCACTATAACTTCCAGTGCAGTCATGAAATCAATACGAAATTCATACAATTAATGTGACTCGAGATTAATGTGACACTTATTCAGGCCAAATTTGGTTGAAAAGCCACGATAGGGTTGCCAGCTATTGTTGGTGTTGTGTTTAATTGCAATATCTTGATTATGCAGTTTTATCGTAGAACTTTCAAATGGTAATGATATTGTAGTGACAATAAACAGCAAATATTAAGCTTTCGATTATTTGAAAAAACTCGCTGCAGGTAACTCTAAATTTCTTTATACTCCTTTAACTTCGAATGTTATATAACAACGTGAAGCAGATGTGATATATTCTTGGCTTTGATACTGGCAGAAGGTTGCCAGCACGAGTCGGTTGTGCTACTTTTGTATCAATAAACGCTTACAGTTAGTATTCATACCAGAAACATTTACAATTAAAATAAATAATCAATGTTGCAATTCGCAAAGTTCTGCAAATCTTTCGGATCGCAGCCCCAAACACCAACTTCAGTTACAGTGCTGCAGGCACTGAGCATTTTCTTCATTGATGTTATATGAGATGCTGCTTTCAAAATTATGTGAAATAAGCAACTGATAACGAATAAAATTAACCCGTGTTTTGCTCTCATAAACGTTGAAATTCATGCCAGTGGTAATATCTGAAACCTTCCACCATATGAGTTATAATGCATTCTTGAGACCAAAGTAAAACGTGGCATTTGAAACAGTTTGGTCGTAATAAGCAGCACATGTGGTGGAATATGCACTCAAAACCTGCACGATTCTTCTACTGTTCTTCGAACATTAGTGTTTCTAGCACCTAGGGGGTTGTTTTATTACAATAAAACCATGTAAGAAACATACATTTTTTTGAATATTCGATGGTTTGAATGTTTTCACTTCCAAATTTTTTTTTTCAAAATGAAGACACCAAAATTATCATAGCTGGCAGCTCCAACCGAATTTTTCAACCAAATTTCTACCAAACGTGGCTTAAAGTAAGGTCCAGCAGTTGTGTGAGTTTCGTCAAAATCGAACGATTCAATCAGAATTTATAGGGCTAAAAACAGTTACCTTTATTAGTGGTTTTTCAAGATGGCACCACTGGCACAGAATCGCCCGCATTTCAAAATCACTTCTATCAGACCTGGTCCTATTTAAGACCAATACATTCTGCAAATTTCAATTAATTCTGCTCATCGGATTGTGAGTTTCCGTGAACAGAAGTTTTTGATGCTTAAAATATAGGTAAATTGGGCAAGGGTTACCAGGCGTGCCCGTTATACCATATCTTTTTTTTCTTGGTTATGTAAACAAAGCACAAGATTTACATATGAGTGGCTTTTTTTTGAAGAAACGGCATTTTTTCAAGAGAGACGATGATTTGGAGGTTTTCACTTTCAGTGCCTGCCCTAGCTACAGGGTTGCCAGCACGCTCATTAAAAGCTACACAAACCTACAACTAAATAATGTCAATATGTGTTAAAAATTTCGTAATGATTGAACAGCTCTGTCAAAAGTTATCGCAATTTAAAAATTTTCAAATTTTCCCGTCCTCTTTTTAGGCACCCAGCGCACACATAAGGTTAAAAAATTCCAAAGCAATATCCGATTCATATGTAAAACACGTTCGAAATTTATTTCGTTAACTTTATTTTTGCGAAAATTATTTGTGCACGAAATAATAGGTATATTAAAAATATCACTTAAATGGCCGCCGGTGCCAAAAGGTTAACAATAACTGACATTAAGTGAGACTTGGACCTATTCTGCATATACACCAATGTATCCTGAAAGTTTCAGCTCAATCGGATGGCGCGTTTCCGAGATTATCTCACTGAAATTTTTTGATGATATTTAGATTTATATATATATATATATATATATATATATATATATATATATATATATATATAAATATATATATATATATATATATATATATATATATATATATATATATATATATATATATATATATATATATATATATATATATATATATATATATATATATATATATATATATATATACATATATATATATATATATATATATATATATATATATATATATATATATATATATATATATATATATATATATATATATATATATATATATATATATATATATATATATATATATATATATATATATATATATATATATATATATATATATATATATATATATATATATATATATATATATATATATATATATATATATATATATATATATATATATATATATATATATATATATATATATATATATATATATATATATATATATATATATATATATATATATATATATATATATATATATATATATATATATATATATGGAAATATGAATTTTTGGCCGAATCGATTTAAATACTAATGTTCTTCGAACATTAGTAACAAGTAAACGGCCTATATTTATACATTTAATCGTTATGAGTAGAAGGCAAATTGTCAACGAGTTACACAGACCTGCTCGTAAAAATTTTAAACGACGTCGGGTCACTATCAGGGGTATCGATGATTTATGGCAGGCGGATTTGGTTGATATGAGCCCATACTCATCAGAGAATAGAGACTACAAATTTCTTCTCACAATAATTGACACCTTTTCTAAGTATGCTTGGGCACTACCGGTCAAAAACAAAAGTGCTAATGAAGTGACCAAGGCGATGGAAACAATTCTTGAACAAAGACGTATTCCCAGAAATCTGCAAACTGATGATGGAAAGGAGTTTTTCAATAAAAAATTTAAACATATCATGAAAAAGTATGAAATTAACCACTATTCAACATTCAGTGCGTTGAAAGCATCGATTGTTGAGCGCTTCAATCGAACTCTTAAAGGTATAATGTGGAAAGAATTCAGTATGAATGGAAATTATCATTGGATTAGCTTACTCCAAAAATTAATTGGCCGGTACAACAGGACAAAACATCGGGTTATTAAGATGCGACCTATGGATGTAAACGCCACAAATGAGGTTGAATTACTTTCAAAACTATACAGAAAAGTCAAAGTAACATCAAAACCAAAATTTCAAGCTGGAGATCATGTACGTATAAGTAAACATAAACACGTATTTGAAAAAGGCTACACACCAAACTAGTCTACAGAAATTTTCACAATAAAAGAGGTGAAGAAAACACAACCACGAACATACTCACTGGAAGACTATCAAGAAAATTTGATATAAGGTGGGTTCTACGAACCTGAATTAACTAGAGTGAAACACCCTGACGCATACCTTGTTGAGAAAATTATTAGAAGAAGAGGAGATCGTGTTTTTGTTAAATGGCTCGGCTTTTCTTCTCATCATAATTCCTGGATAAATATAAAAGACGTGCTCTAAAGTGAACGACATTCATTCAAGATGTTGTGTTTAAAGCGAGAATATGACCGAGTCAAAACGTTCACCAATCTAAATATTGATGAACGAAAAATACTTAAGCTTGTACGTAGTGGATTCTTTTACACAAACATAAAAGACCAGGTCAGATGTTACTTCTGTTCGGTTACCATGGATGCCTTAAACGCACCTGCTGATGTCGAGAGCGAACACTTACGATTGTCCCCAGAATGTTTCTATGTCAACGGAAAAGACGTCTGTGGACCCTACGACGCACCGATTGCATCAAAGAAAAATTGCAGAATAGAGCATTGCCTCTAAGGGTAGCAGTCATCAGATGAATAGGGGGAATAACACGGAGAAGCAATTTCCACGTGCCGTAACTATTCAGGCTGATGGAAGTGTGATCTTAACCTCCTCGTGGTGCTGCCGGTAAATATCTTCCGTGAAAGAAAGATTGGCTAATATTATTCACGCTTTGGGGAGTCAACCCCTAAGGAAAAAACCCCAAGCCAGTGGTGGAACAGCATATGCCGAGGGCTGAATGGCTGCTGGGTTAAGCAGTTGATAATATGCGAATTCGGGTGTCGGATGGCAAGAGCCCGTCTAATTTGATGCCTAGGCCGGGATACAGAGGATAATACGGCTGGTCTTTTATATTCCTCTTACTCGTGGGACCAAAATTGAAGGTACTATAAAAAACAAAAAGGAGGGGGCTGCCTTAAGTGCCCCAAATCTAAAGGCCCCAGAGCCTTCCATCAGTGGAGCTGCAGTGCTCCCCAGTGAATCATCAAAGGAATTAAAGGAACATATGAAGCCCAAAGCCCAAGAGGATTCCAAGCAACAAAGGCACAAGAAGGGCAAAAGCAAGAGGAGAGTCGAATATAGCTCCACACCAAAAAACAAAGGTGGACCAGGCGGAGATCAAACATCCCAGCCAGCTTCACAAAAAAGGGAGAGGCAAACCGGAAGAAGTAAAGGCAGCAGAGGCTCCCGCAGCCTCCCCCTCTACGTCTGACGGTGGATCCTCGATGCAAATCGTGCAGGAGCTCTCGCGCAGTATGGAAGCACTTAACATGACTTCGCAGGAGGCATCGAAAGATACTCCAAAAAAGAAGAACATGAGCGGTGCGGCCAGAAAGCGCATGAAGTTCTTCATACGAAAAGGTATGTCTACAGAAGAGGCTAGGGAAAAGGCCCTCCTAACAAAGGCCCCAGAGGGCAATAGGAAAAGGCCTAGACCCAAGGATGGCACTCCTGAAGACAATCACCCAAAGAAAATTAGGGGCACCGACGTGGCCCCAAAACACTGTGAACCCAGCAAAAGGCAACGACAAGTAACTTACAGCGGAGCCTTGCAGGGTGTAAAAATGGCGGTCATGATGAAAGGCTTTCCCCAGGGACTTCTCACGACCGACCAAATGGACCAAATACAAAATGCCCTGGAGGAGCGGATACTGGCCGAGATAGGAAGAGGCATTGCCCCTCACTTCCTCAGCATCACCTACAAAGTAGGTTACGTGTCCCTCCACTGTAAGGACAAACCAACGGCGGAGTGGATAAGGGCGGAAGCCCAGAATATAAAGCCGTGGGAAGGAGCTAACCTATGGGCCACGGAGGAATCCCTGATTCCTAATCCTAAGACCCTTGTTGGCTATTTCCCAAATGCAGCGGATCTGCCTACGGAGAGGATCCTGGCCTTCGTAGAACGCCAGAATGAGGACCTCAATGTCAAGTCCTGGAGAGCCCTCTTCAGGGAAAATAAAGGCAAGTGCGCCATGCTTGTAGCAGCGGCGGACCAGGCCTCTGCTACCAAAATAGCAGACGGAGACGGCAACATTAGCTTTCGCTTTGGGCAAGTTAAGTTGAACGTCAAAAAGTCAGGCGGGAAAACACCGGAGCCTGTGGTCACTCCAACCACCAATACGGAGGGCAGTGGAACCGGCATGGAGGCAACATCAGGTCCCAGCGGTTCCCAACTAAGCGCAAAAAGGGAATGAGGTGTCTACAGGTGAACCTGCATCATGCCAAAGCTGCCTCGGCGGAAGTAAGCAGCAGGTTTGCCTCGGACACCTATAAATTGGGGCTAATACAAGAGCCCTGGGTAAATAAAGGCAGAATAAATGGCCTGAACACAAAAAATAGTAAGTTAATTTGGGCCGCAGGGGAAGAAAATCCGAGGGCGGCGATAATAATTAACACAAATATTAACTTTCTTCTGATTCCAGAATACACAAATAGGGACACAGTGGCGGTCCAAGTTCAGGTCCCCATCGAAGGAGGATTAGTAGAGGCGGTATTTGCCTCAGCATACTTCCCAGGGGATGAGGATCAAGTCCCAAGTAACAATATCAAAGGACTCGTTAGCCACTGCAGAAGGAAGAACAAAATGCTGATTATTAGATGCGACGCCAACGCTCATCATACAGCATGGGGGAGTAGTGACGTCAATACTAGAGGTGAGTTACTTTTAGACTTCCTCCTGAACAGCAATTTGTCTGTAGCAAATAAGGGCAAAACGCCAACTTTCGTGACAGCCAACAGGCAAGAGGTACTAGACCTTACGTTAGTGTCAAACAATGCAGCGCATTTAGTGAAGAAGTGGAATGTCCTAGAAGTTGCTTCTTTCTCTGATCATAGGCATATAAACTTCGAGCTATGAAAAGATACTGTAAAAGGGGTAAAGTACAGGCAACCAAAGTGTACGAACTGGGAAGGCTATCAAAACAGCCTTACAGCGGGACTTTACGGCCTGCACCCGAGTGTCAGTACGAGGACAGAACTGGAGGACACTGTGGACAATGTCACCAGAATAATCCTCGAGTCATACCACGATAACTGCCCTGAGAAAACCAGTGCCTCCAAGACAAGGGTGCCATGGTGGAATAGGGAGCTAGAAAAACTCAGAAGAGCCGCAAGAACGGAGTTCAACCGAGCTAAAACTACATCAAGCTGGGAGGCCTATAAAAAGAAACTCTCAGAATACAACAAAGAGCTAAGGAAATCCAAAAGGAAGGCCTGGAGTGCCTTCTGTGAAAGTCTCAATAGTATCCCAGAGACTGCCAGGATCCAGAAAGCTCTATCCAAAGGTCATCAAGGCCATATAGGACTACTAAAAACTCCAGATGGAGGGATGACGACCACCTTTGACGACACACTGGAAGTGCTGCTTAGAACACACTTTCCAGGGTGTGAAATAAGCAATGAGGCTGAGGAAGAGGAGGACAGTCCTGATCGGATACGTCACTCACCTCCTCTGCTCAAACAAATCATCACGTATGAAAAGGTTGAATATGCGATAAACTCCTTCAAACCCTTTAAATCACCAGGACCAGACGGAATTTACCCAGCTCTGCTACAAAGAGCAACAGGGAAACTAAAAACCATTCTGGTACACATATTTAGAGCGAGCTTGCAACTCAGCTATATACCAAAATTGTGGAGACTGGCGCGGGTTGTGTTCATCTCTAAAGGGGGCAACAAACCGGCCGACCTGCCAAAATCATACAGGCCAATTAGCCTCGCATCTTTTATATTGAAGACCATGGAAAAACTGATTGACCTATACATAAGGAATGATCTTTTGACAAAGATGCCACTTCACAAATTGCAATTTGCTTACCAAAAAGGCAAATCAACTATATCAGCTACACATAAGCTGACACAAATAATAGAAAAGGAATTGGAATGCAAGGAAGTCGCACTATGTGCTTTTATGGACATAGAGGGAGCCTTTGACAATGCAAGACATGACTCGCTACACGTCGCTCTCCAGAGGAGTGATACTCCTCAAGAAGTAGTGAAATGGGCGAGCAAAATACTAAGGAATCGAAGTGTGGTTGCGGAGCTGGGGGAAGCGAAGCTAAGGGTGGATACTAGGATGGGATGTCCACAGGGAGGAGTATTATCCCCCCTGTTATGGTCCCTACTAGTTGATGACCTTCTCGTGACCCTCAATAGTAAGGGCCTAACTGCTCTCAGCTACGCGGACGACATTACGGTAATAATAAGAGGCTCACACATGGACACCGTGAGGTCCAGAATGCAAAAAGCCTTAAATGAAACAACCCAATGGTGCGAAAGAGAGGGTCTATCCATCAATCCTCAGAAAACTAGCATAATACCATTCACCAGGAAAAGAAAAATCGAAATAGGAGCCCTAAATATTAGGGGTGCAGTCGTATGTCTGCAGGAAGAGGTAAAATATCTAGGAATACACCTAGATAGGAAGCTCACCTGGGACAATCATCTAAACAAAACGACAATGAAGGCCACTAAGGCACTCTGGGCGACAAAACAAATGCTTGGGCGCAATTGGGGACTATCTCCAAAGCAGACCCTATGGGCATACAAACAAATGGTGAGACCTATCCTCCTATATGGAGCAGGAGTGTGGTGGAAGAAAACCATACAAAAAACCGCTATAAATAGGCTCAACAAGCTTCAAAGGATGGCCTGCCTGCTGATTACAGTAGCAATGAGCTCCACTCCAACAGCAGGAATGGAGGCCCTTCTAAACCTTGAACCGCTGCACCTCAAAATTCAGGAGGAAGCAGCGAGACAAGCCATTAGCCTACAACAAGCCTACAGGTATAAATCAGGGGACCTCAAAGGCCACCTAAAAATCCTGGAGGACGTCAGGCCCATAATGAAAATGTTAAACCTCAGCGACCAAATAAAAACTGAGACAGCATTCGAGAAGAGGTTCAAGGTCACAATTCCATCAAGGGACAAATGGAAGGATGGACCACCTCCCTCGTACAAAGGAGCGCAAATGTGGTATACGGATGGTTCAAAGATGGATTGTGGAGTAGGAGCAGGGATCGTAGGTCCCAAGTGCAAAATGCATTTCCCTCTCCCAAAAGAAGCCACGATCTATCAAGCGGAACTATCTGCCATATTAAGAGCCTCACAAACAATAAAAATAAGGAATACAAAAAGGGTCAGAATAAAAATCCTATCGGATAGTCAAGCGGCTCTCATGGCTATCAATCGCGATCAAATAAATTCGGCTATTCTCCTAGAGGTGAGAGAGGCCCTTAATGAAATAGGGGCACAGAACAGCCTCGAGTTGATATGGATCCCCGGCCATGAGGGGCACCGAGGAAACGAGGAAGCTGATACCAGAGCCAAAAAAGGAGCAAAAATGCCCTTCATAGGTCCTTCTCCGTACTGGGGCTCTACAAAAGCAGATACGGAAAAGGAAATTAAAGCATGGAACAAAAAGAAGATCGAAGACTACTGGCTTAATATTGAGGGTTTAAAACACTCAAAAAAATACCTTGGCTTCGACAATAAAAGAGCAAAAGAAGCAGTGGCTCTCTGCAAAAGTGGCATAAGAGCCTTATGCGGAGCATTGACAGGACACCTTCCATGCAAAAAGTACCTCCACAGGATAGGTGAGGAGCACGATGACCGCTGCAGATACTGTGGGGAAACGACAGAGTGTGTAGAATATCTGCTCACAGTCTGTCCAGCACTAGCGAGAAGAAGATTCGAGCTACTTGGCTCTGCTCTTCCTTCCACCAGGGACATCACAAATGTCCCGTCAAGGAACATATCCAGGTTCATTAGAAGCCTGGACATCCTATAGGACATAACGCAAAGGAGGCACAATAGACCCAGGAGGTCGCAGTGCTAGGGTCCCTCTGGACCCACTCCAGGCCATCATCATCATCATCATTGCCTCTATAACTTATTAAAATGTGCTGGATTCGGATTAATTCTTGGTGGAGTTATTTGTGAAGCTGTTTCGATGTACAATTATTTTAAATAAACAAGCAAAACAAAAATATCAAACAACAATTGTATTTTCATTCATATTCAAATAAAATATTACACTTTTACATACAATTCCTTTTTCATTCACACTTGTACTTACTAACATTAATGACCTTAATTCACATGCGAACCGAAGTTATTTTCAACCGCTTTCCTCTTCCATACACATTCACTCATTCAATTTATACCCACATAAATAATCAGTGAAAAAACTATCAGAATTCATGTCTTAACGGTCTCGTTCGAATACATCTCACCGGTATAAAACACAATCTTCCGAAAACGCGAATCATCATCATCATGATCTTATAAGAAAAACAAAAGACAAAAATATTCGTAAACTCGTCTTCACCTGACCTACCCCACATACAACTAGCACGTGCTCAGGCAAACTTGCTCTACCAGCCGGCAAAAAACAAAACAAAGCACTACCAAACAACCAAACTCTTGGAACTGGTGATGATTTGTTTACATCGCACCAGTCTGCCTACTCACTCCTACATCCAAGATGCAAAAACGTCGTCATCGAGAGACTGGTACTCATGGTAACTGAATTCTTGCCCCGTAACACACAAAACAGCAACAAATACCGGCAAAAAATGCTGGTGTGTTGGGTAGGTGTTTTAGGTAGAGTGATATGTAACCAGACAGACAATACATTTCTTTCGGAAAATGTTGGAGATCTGCAAACACAAGCCATCTACTTCAACTCTACGCCTTAACAATTCTACCAAAAACCAAACAGTATAATGCATTCGGCAAAGGTGGCTCTATAATTTGCTCACATACTATCTCTTACTCGTATAATGCTTTTAAGATACGAAGGTCCCACCCTTACTACTAGTCGCGATGCATCGGTGGCATGACAACATCCATTGAAGGCTCAGCAAATGGTGGCTGGGGCTGTTCGGAGTGATCATGGGGTTCGTCCCGGGTAGCATTGACAATGGAGGGATCATTCTCAATACTGTAGGTAATTGTAGGTTTCTTTGGCTTAGGGTTTTTGTTGTTGTCGCCGTAGTAGTAGTGGTGGTTGTTGTGGTCGTCGTTGTTGACGTAGTGGATTTGATGGGGCTCGTGGGTGCTGCAGTCTGAACAGGAGCGACATTTGTTGGAGATGTAGTTACATTCAAAGTCTTAGTTTCAGATGATGGATTAGAATTAGTCGGTTTGGGGATGGCTGTCGGCTGCCGTGATGGTCATTTCCGCTTGGTCCCTTAGCTACGCTTTGGGTTGCTCGCTTCTGGGTCAGGTAATCGTCGATCGTCTTATGTAAATCGACGGCGATGGCTTGGCTTGGCGGGGAGCGCTCGTTTTCATCGATAGGGAGACCAAGTTCGTCGTGCAACAGACTACCGCCTCTGAACCAAATCCGCGTTTGTTGTCCTATGATACTTATGCTAGATTACAGTTTTTATCCTTTTTTTCCTTTTTTTACAAACTTCCCTGCTTACTGGCGTTACATTTCCCAATTACTGTTTTACAGCTTATTCATACATAATTTTTTCCATTTAATATTCGTTTCATTTATCATTTTTTTTAACTTCCATAATATATATTCCGCAAAACCGTGACAACAGAAGAAAAGAAGAAAATTTTGCTTTGATTCCATACGACAATTTGGTAAGATGTCGCAGATGGATGAATTAAAGAGACAACTCCACGAACGAGAATCGCAGTTGGGAGAAGCGATGCTGGCAATTCAGCAATTACAACTCAGCCAATCATCCGCAGTTGTTGAATGCAGGCTAAAAGAATTACGACACATAAGCATTTCCACCGGAGCTGGAGAAGTCACGATAAACTCTTTTATTAACAAAATCCTGGCTACACGAATTATTTATCATGACCAAATACAAGGCGAAGCAAAGCAGAGCATTATCAACCTCCAACAAATTGACAACTCGGCGATCTTCAAGAAGAAACTAAAGCTTAGATATAGGCCGGATATCGAACTATTTGAATTGTACAGGAAGATCAATGGACTAAGAGCAAACTCTGTAAGTGATTTGATTAATGATATTCATAATATTAGATGTAAGTTAGATGAACTAGTTTCTTATTACGCAGAAGAAGATTATTTAGAATTGAAAAGTGTAGAATCCGTGTTAGTGAATGTAATCAAAGAAATGTGCCAAGGTATATTGTTAGACAAAATTTATAATCTTAGAAGTGTTGATGAAATTTTGGAAACAATGCAAAAAAGAAGATTTGAAGATGAATGCATTCGGAAACAATTTAGGAAAAACGAACATTATTTTCAAAAATCAAAATTTAAACAAGATAAATTCGCGAGTCAAAAGTATTTTGATAAAAATCAATACATACAATCTAAACATGAAACAAAGAGTGGACAGAATCGTACTTTTGATTCAGAACATTTCCATCATAAGAAACAAAACAATTATTATAGTAGTTCAGGTCAGTCCAGGAATTCAAATAAACATTTTGAAAATAGAAATACAAATTTTGAAAATAGAAACACAAATTCTGAAAATAAAAATTATGATAGTAATAATAATTACCATAGAAACAATAATTCAGGGCAATACAGAAGCAATAACTTTAGGCAAAACTCTACTCAGTATAGGCATTCCCAGGTGGAACCTATGGAAGTAGACAACATTCAGCAAAAATATCCACGAAAAGAAAGAAAAAAAACCCTAGCGCATCAGAACCGCTAGAAATACTAATGTTCGAAGAACAGTAGACGATTTGTGCAGATTTTGAGTGTATTGTTATATATTGTTGTTAAATTGTTGTTAATGTCTTATATATTAGATATTGTATGTATTGTCATATATATTGTTACATATTGTATATTCGCGATGTGAATACTTAATGCAAGCATTTATTGGTACGAAAATAACAAAAACACCTCGTGCTAGCAGTCCTTTGCTAGCACTGAAGCCAAAAATAAGTCATATCTGCCTCACGTTGAAATAAACATGCTCTGCGAATTTCGTATTGATCCGATTACTGCATTGGAAGTTATAGGGATAAAAAGAAATTTAGGGTTACCATTCGCAAGAGCTTTCAAACTTTCTAGATCTTAGTATTTGGTGTGTATTTTCACTACAAGACCACTACGAGTTGAAAACTTTATGATAAAATCGCTTACTAAAGCTATGTCAAAAAATACAAAAACAATCATAGCTGGTAGCCCTATCATTGTTTTTCAAACTAGATTTCTACTGAATATTGTCTACAATAATTTAAATTTGCCATATGAATTTCGTTATGATACCATGACTGTACTGGAGGCTATAGGACAAAGAGCTTTATACAAGTAAAATAACATTATGTAAACAACTTGGTGCAGTTGCACCAATTTTTGACGATTCTAAAAGCATATAGATATATAACTTAGATGCTTTGCTTTTATATAATCTTTAAGTGCTTTTATATAATCGAAGTCATTTGTCATAAATTATGCTTACCACAGATGGGGGATGATGCAGAAGAATAAGCTAATAAACTTGGTTATAGAACCAGTAACAAACAATAAAATTTCCAAAACTCGGAACATTTAAATATCGGTTGCTTATTTTATTGTAAATGGTTTGCTTATGAATAGCAAATGGAAGCATCTGTTGGTACGATATTTACGAAATTGTCTGGTGCTGGCAATCATGTGCTAGCACCATAGCTGCTTCAGGTTGTGTTAAACCCAGCCTATGAATTTCGTTTTGATTGAGTGGCTGCGCTGTAAGTTATAGGAGTGAATTAAATTTTAGGGTTACCATCGTCCAAACTTTTTAAATTTTTGAAACGTAATTTATTTGTTGTTAATTGTCATTGCAGGATCATTCCCGTTTGGAAATTTTATGACAACATCGCTCGATAAAGCAATGTAAATCAATTACGAAATTCATCATAGCTGGCAACCCTCTCACGGTTTTTCAACAAAATTTCTACAGAATTAAAAACGGAACAAGATATGCTTTTCACATGAATTTCGTTTTGATTTCGTCACTGCATCGGAAGTTAAAGGGAAAAAATCTCTATTTTCCTGAGCAAATTTACAATATTTAGGAGACACAAATTGCCGTAGCTGGCGTCCCTATTCTAATTTTTCAACCAAATTTCCAATAAATCTATCTTAGAGTAAGGTTCACTTACTGCGTGAATTTTGTTAAAATCTGGTGGCTAAATTGGAAGCTATAGGCCACAAACCAGTTTTTTTTCCTCAGCGATTTTTCCAAATGGCAACACTGTCACAGTGTTGCCCGTTTTTCAAAATCACTTCTGTCAGACTTGGTCCTAGCTAATTCCAACATGTCCTGTAAATTTCATATTGATCGCATTATCCGATCGTCAGTTCTCGTTCACAGAAATTTTGGGTGCTGAAAATAGAGGTAATTTGATCACGGGTTGCCGTTCTTGTTAACCGCGGAATTTTGAAATATTTTATTTGAATTGGTGGACAAAAGTCAAAATTTATCAATAATATGAATTTATTTTCAAAAATCGAAAAATTTTCAGGAAGGTCGATGATTTGAAGAATTTTTTTTCAGGAGCCTACTGTAGCTACAGACATGCCCGCACAGTCTTGAAAGTCCATGTGTGTGAATTTCTAGTCTACATCAATACGTTCTGAAAATTCCACGATGATCCATTGTTTTTCTTAGAAGTTGTGACAAATTGAAATTTAAAAAAAATATCCTTCCCTACTTTTAGGTACTCAGTGCCTACACAAGGCTCAAAATTTCGACCTCTTTATCATAAACAAACTTAAAAGATAATAAGTTTTCATTCCTAATACCTTTTTTAAACAAAAATGTACACAGCTTGGAAATATAGGAGCACCTGAAAATTCACTTAAATGCCCGCCGCCGCCAAAAGGTTTAAGATATCTGAATTCTAGCAAATCATGGACCTACCTGTTATATATATCTATGTTCTCCAAAAATTTCAGCTCAATCGAATCGGCCACTCCAGAGATTATCTCCCTTAACCATTTTGCTGATATATATATATATATATATATATATATATATATATATATATATATATATATTTATATATATATATATATATGACGAATTTTCGGCAAAACGATTTTAATACTAATGTTCTTCGAACATTAGTAACAAGCACAATACTGAAGAACATATGGGTGAACATTATGTCATTACCCAAGTAGCCGAGGTTACTGAGCAACAATTTTTTCCAAATTAGCCTCGGATGACATCTCCTTAATAATAATAACACTAAATGGAATCAAATACACAACTTTGATTGAGAGAGGAGTGGAAATTACCTTCTCAAGCTAAAGTTTAGAGGAAAATAACTAACTTAAGAAATCGAAAGTAAAAATTTATAATTGGTATGGACTTACTTATTAAATTCGAAACTATAATAGACACCGAACAAAGGCAAATCATTTTAAATCGTGAAATAATTGCTTTTATTAATAACCCTTTTTCATTTAACCAAATATGCTATTAACCGTAGAACACAATATTGTAGATAGATAAAACTTAGAACATCTTAATACCGAAAAATATGGCGAAGTAGTTAAAATCTTAAATAGGTATAAGTCATTATTTTTTAAAGAGGGAGATATTTTAACAAGCACTCCAAAAATTGAGCATGAAATTAAAACAACAACGGATAGGCAGATAAATGCAAAGTTTTATAGATACCCGCCAAAACACGAAGACGAAGTACGTCGCCAAGTGTTTGAAATGAAGCAACAAGGAATAATTAGGGAGAGTAACTCTAAATATTCCAGCCCCCTGATAATCGTACCGAGAAAGAATGACAATTCGGGAACGAAAAAGTTTAGAATTGTCATAGATTATCCGAAGCTCAATGAGGTAACGATCACGAACAAGTTCTCGCTACTCAACATTGATGCTATACTAGATAAACTAGGTAGGGCAAAATATTTTACTACGATTGATCTGGCAAAAGGATACTATCAGATTTTAGTCAAGGAAGAGGACAGCCTTTGACAGCCTTTGTAACACCACATGGCTTATACGAATTTAAAAGGATGAAAAACGCACCTGCTACGTTTCAAAGACTCATGAACGACATCCTTAGAAACTTCATTATCAAAACCTGTGTCGTCTACCTTGACGACATTCTAATCTGTAGCACAACCATTAAAGAACATGTGAAGGCGATCAATGATATATTTCAAGTTTTAGAAAAGAACGAGTTGAAAATTCAAGTAGATAAGTGCAACTTTTTGCAAAAAGAAACTGCTTTTCTAGGCCATATCGTAACACGAGAAGGGTTAAAACCGAATCCCAAAAAAATAGGGTGATTGAAAATTTGGTTGTACCGAAAACAGAAAGACAAATTAAAAGTTTCATTGGGCTCACAGGATACTACCGTAAATTCGTAAAAGATTATGTGAAAGTAGTGCAGCCAATCACCAAATTTCTACAAAAAAATACTAAAATTAATATTCATGATCCTAACTATGTAGATGCAGCAGAAAAATTAATAACACTTATTAGCACCCATCCGATTCTTCGATTTCCTGACTTTTCTAGACCATTTCAATTGACGACCGTTGTGTCCAATTACGCAATAGGTTCCGTTTTATCACAAGACGGACACCCGATTTGCTTTGCGTCCAGGACACTGAGAAAGCACGAAAAGAATTTCTCAGCAACCGATAAAGAATTGTTGGCTATTGTTTGATCAGTTCATTATTTTAGGCCATATTTGTACGGTAATGAATTTACAATATACACGGATCACCAACCATTTAAACATCTACATGCTAGATATCGGGGTAAAGGCCTGGTACCTAGACACCAACGCTGGTTGGCTAAACTCTCGGGCTATCAATTTAACATAGAATATCTTAAAGGCAAAGATAATCGAGAAGCCAATTTTCTTAGCAGAATTGAGCAGCAAGAAGAAATTACTTTCAAATCAGGAATATCCGAATCCCGCACGAACTCATATTCAAATGTAGATATCCTATATAGCATTGAAAACGATGATGAAGGAGGAGGAACCTTTAGATCACATTCCTATAAAAGACGAAATCGTTAATAAATACAAAACCCAATTGATTCTTACTAACAATAAAACAACCGAAATTGAAATGTTACATAGGAAAAGAATTATTTACATAGCAGAATACCATTTCGAAAAGTTATATGACCTACTGAGAAGATATATTAAAAAACTCTAGCGCACCTGAACCGCTTCGAAGAAATTGTCATTGAGTGACTATGTGGAAAGACGCAATACACTTTTTTGTATAATAGAATCATATCAACCATTCCATGTTCAAAGCAATAGAACTCAACTATAACACAAATGATGAAAATGTTCAGTGCTGGCAACATTTTCCCAACAAAGCAGCAATAAGTTAACCTTCACAAGCTCATACTTAAATCAACTTATCCTTTGAATTTCATTCTCATCGCAGGATTTCATCGAAAGTTTTAGCGGTTAAACGTTGTTTGAGGCTGCCACCCGAAAAATGTTCAAAACCAGGAAAATTTAAAAATTTGTTTCTTAGTTTTATTGCAAATGTTTTGCATATGTGTATGTAATTTGAAGCATCTGTTGATGCAATAGTTACGAAAATGGGTAATGCTGGTTACCCTGTGTCAGCAGCAAAGCAAAATATATACCAAATCTGCTTGACGTTAAATTAAACCAACCAGTAAATTTCGTTTCGATTGAATCACTGCGCTAGAAGTTATACGGGTGAAAAAATTTTTAGGGTCACCACCCTCAAAACTTTTCAAATTTTTAAAGCGTTAATATTTGTTGTTAATTTTCATCGCAGGATCGTTCCCATTTGCAAATCTAATGACATAATCGCGCAGTAATAAATTCCAAAAAATTACAAAAATGGTCATAGCTGGCAGCCCTTTCACGATTTGTGTACGAAATTCCTATGACATTTGGCTCACATCAAAATCTTTTTACTGCATACACTTCATTTTGATTTCGTGACTGGACAATGATTTGAATTTTTTGTCAAAAATTAAAAACTTTTCAGGAGATTCAATGATTTGAAGGATTTTTTTTTCAAGACCCTGCCGCAGCTACAGGGTTATCCGCACGACCTTGGAAATCCATGTGTGTTAAACTTTAGTCAACATCAATACGCTCTGCAAATTTCACGATGATCCAATGTTTTAGTCAGAAGTAATGACAAATCAAAATTTGAAAAAAATCCTTGCCTACTTTTAGGCACGCTGCGCCCACACACGGCTCTAAATTTCCAAATTTTGGTCATAAGCAAGCTTAGAACATAAAAAGTTTTCATTCCCAATACTTATTTTGAACAAAAATTCACGCTGCTTGGAAATATAGGATTACCTCAAACTTCACTAAAACGCTAGCTGCCGCCAAAAGGTTTAGGATATCTGAAGTTTAGTAAGTTGCGGACCTATCTACTAAATACATCAACGTTCTCCGAAAGTTTCAGCTCAATCGAATCGGCCACTCCAGAGATTATCTCCCTTAATCATTTTAATGATATATATATATATATATATATATATATATATATATATATATATATATATATATATATATATATATATATATATATAAATAAATATATATATATATATATATATATATATGTATATATATATATATATATATATATATATATATATATGTATATATATATATATATATATATATATATATATATATATATATATATATATATATATATATATATATATATATATATATATATATATATATATAAGAAATATGAATTTTCGGCGAAACGAGTTGAATACTACTTTTCTTCGAAAATTAGTAAAAATTTTTCTGATGCCTCTGGGAAGGCGTATGGTGCAGCTGTTTATCCACGCGCGTTCACTGAAGACCGGAGATTATTGGTACATCTGCTGTGTGCTAAATCTAGAGTGGCCCCGTTACAACGACAATCGCTACCGCGTTTGGAGCTATGTGCAGCCTTATTGGCGTCTCAGCTAGTCACAAGGATAAAGCGAGATTTGGGCTACGAAAATGTTGAAACCTTTTGTTGGACGGATTCAGAGATAGTGTTGGCATGGATTAACTCAGAACCAGCAACGTTTCAAGTCTTTGTAGGAAATAGAGTTGCTAAAATACAAGAATTAACAAAGACCACAGAGTGGCGCCACGTCAGCACAAAACTGAATCCAGCCGACGTTGTATCAAGAGGTTTGTCCCCAGAAAAACTAGCCGCTTGCAGTCTATGGTTTTTCGGTCCTCTATTCTTACATGGAAATGAGTCATTATGGCCACCACCGTATACTAAGGGCAAGTAGCCCGACAGTAATGCCGAACGGAAAAAATCCTTGGTGCAACAAACCATGGCGATGGCCGCTAATGAGGTAGATGATATTATATACAAAATCAACCACAAGGGCAGCTTCAGAAAATTGCAGCGCATTATCGTCTACATAAGACGATTCATGACCCAGGATAAAACTAGGCCACCGGGAACGCTTACAATAACACCATGCGAATTAGAGAATGCTCTCACCATGATTATTCGGCAGATGCAAAAATTAGATTTCCAAGAAGAAATTAAGCAGCTAAAGAAGTTTGGCGAAGTTAATAAGACAAGCCCAATAAGTAGATTTGCCCCATTTTTGGACGAAGACCAGATTATCAGAGTGGGATGACGTTTAGAAGCGTCAAATCTCTCATACAATGCCAAACATCCAATGCTAATTGCATACTCAGACCCCATTACAAAGCTTCTGATGGAGTATCTTCACCGAGAAAATGCACATTGCGGGCCGCAAACATTATTAGCGATTACGAGGCAGCAATTTTGGCCAAATTTTGGCAATTTTGGCGAAAGCCAAATCCAAATTACTAACACAGATGATGGGAAACCTACCTCGGACAAGGACGCAACCGGCTCGACCCTTCCTTAATGCGGGGGTTGATTTTTGCGGGCCTATATGGGTGCATTATCAAGTAAGAGGCAAGAAACCCTATAAAGCATATATCGCCGTTTTCTGTTGCTTCACAACCAAAGCTGTACATTTGGAAGTAGTCAGCAATCTGTCAACTGAAGCTTTCATTGGGGCCTTAAGACGATTCTTTGGTAGACGAGGTAACTGCTCCCATCTATACTGTGGCAACGCTACTAATTTTGTTGGGGCTCGAAATCAGTTAGCTGAGTTGAAAGATACAATCTATTCGGCCCACTCACAAGAAAAAATCATTAGCCTATGCAACAAGAAACACATCAATTTTCACTTCATCCCACCAAGAGCACCCCATTTCGGCGGCTTGCGAGAAGCTGCCGTTAAATTGGCGAAACATCTGTTTTTGCGAAGCATTGGCACGGCGTCTTTAATCTATGAGGAACTTGAAACCGCTGTGGTCGGAATCGAAGCCATCCTAAATTCCAGACCAATAACACCAATGTCTGCAGATCCAAATGATTTAAGCGCATTAACGCCTGGACACTTCCTAATAGGTGAAGCATTAACAGCCCTCGCTGATCAACAGGCAGAGTCACCCAGCACAGGCTTACTGACGCGCTGGAAATTGGTAAAGCAATTGCAAAATGAATTCTGGAAACGTTAGAGTGGCGAATATCTGAACGAATTGCAGTACAGACACAAAAGAAAGGAGCAGGAACGAAATATTAAGCCTGGTATGATGGTGATCATCAAGGAAGACAACGTCCCCATGATGCAGTGGTCTCTAGGGAGAATAGTCCAAATCTACAAAGGTGACGATGGGCTAGTTCGAGTCGTTAATGTCAAAACAGCAAAGGGCATTTTTAGAAGAGCGATCCATCGTCTGTCCCCCCTGCCAATTGAAAAGACGGATACCGAAAATACAACGGAAAGTGAGCACCAACCGAGCTCAGCAACGGCTACCGCACGTCTGGAAGACGAGGATTCTCGACCAAGAAAACGAACCAAGCTGTCAGGCGTCAATATATTAACAACTTTACTAACGGTTCTGATGACACTACCAATAGTCATAGCTAGCTCTGTTACCATCCAGAAGTTCAAACCCGTACCAGGAATCTACTTCGAGCACATGGGCAACATGGAATTGATCACCACCCAATGGCAATTGATCGTTTATTTCGACCTTCATCCATTTAGATCAGAGATGGCAGCTTTGAAAAACGGGACTGCGGCATTGGAGCATTTATGTCACCCTCTTGAAAGGGAAGATACTTGCAACCATTGAGTTGCTATGTTTCAACACGTGTACTCGGAAATGGAGCGAGGCAACATCATATTCACGCCAAAACGAGTGAAACCAGGAGCAGTCAATATAGTGGGAAATATAGCCAACTCACTGTTCGGGATCCTTGACTCCAGCTACGCCGACCAAATGTCCGAAATTATAAGCACCGTAAAGAGAGACGAAAATCATCTAATGCGATTACTACGGAATCAAACATCCATCATTGATTCAACCATAAATATCATGAAGAGCGATCAAGAAGCTACTGAGGGGAAGTTCAAAGTACTGGAGAACCAGATCGCAATAATAATGAACGCTATACAGGAACCCAACGGGGAGCAAATAAAGCTTAGGGCGTACAAAAATGTTTTCTCAATAACCACCCAGCTGACATTGATCGCCGGGAACTTATATCGCATACAATCGGCCATATTGGACACATTGACTAACACGCACCACGGGCAGTTGAGTCCCATTCTGCTATCCCCGGAACAGCTAAAGACGGACCTAGTATCCATTCGAACCCACCTGCCGAAATCAGTACACCTACCGTTGCAGCAAGATGATCTCACACAGCTATACAAATTAATGTCAGTTCAAGGAGGAGTGACGACCAGTAATATTATCTTCAAGATAACCATACCTTTGGCAAGCGAAACCCGATTCAACCTATTCAGAATTATACCCACACCGTTGGGAATCAACGGAAAACTAGCAGCGTTGATACCATGCTCAGCTCATTTGGCAATAAATCTACACCGGGACTAATACATTCCGTTGGATACCTCGGAAGTAAAGGATTGCCTAGCTCTTGACCACACGAAATATTTTTGTAATCCTAATAGCCCCATCTATCGGAGGGGAGCTGAACTATGCGCCTGTGAAATACATATGTTCAATAACTTAACGGACGAGCACTGCAACTTGAAGGAAATAAGCCTTGACTGCGGTTGGACTCAGCTTAATTATAAAAACCAATGGATCTATGGCGTTACCTCTACAACTCGTTTGAATGCAGTATGCGGCGGCGACATGTTACAATTAGCCATAGAGGGATCAGGACTATTAAGCATTGCCCCTAACTGCGTGGTGAAATTTAATTCCACCAGCATTCAGGGACATCAAATATTCTCAAGTAATCGATCATCATCGTACTCGAGTCTTGGAACCGTACAAACACCTGTCGACACGCAACAATTTAGGTCGATTGCACCTTTGGATCATCGGGCATACAGAGCGAAGCTACAGCAACTAACTGGAATACAAGACTCATTAAAACACCAAAAAATTCTTGACTTTCCTGACAAATATCAGCAGGAGAGCGTTCACCATTTTAGCTTCAGCTACACTGCCCTGGCTATTGGGGTCATGATCATCGCGTATCTCATGCTACGAAGGCCGAAGTGGATTTGCAAGGGAAGGCCAACCCCAGCTCCCAGACAGCACCAGGCGTCGGACTTTAGCGTTAACGTATAACTGCCTGTTGAATATCCATTCAACGAAATCACGTCGGGGTCACCACAAGAATTTAATATTCGGACCAGGGCGAATCGCCGAGATCTATGCTGGGGTATGACTAGCACTTGAACTAGCACACCAGTCACAATAACCAAATTTAATGTTCGGACCAGGACGAATTGCCGAGATCTATGCTGGGGTATGACTAGCACTTAAACTAGCACACCAGTTACAATATCTGAAAAAAATCGTCTTCAAATAGAAGGCTCAATGCTTGAACGCCAACTGATTTATTTTCTTATTCTAAGCTTTTTATATACAAAATTACATATCATACACAATTATAATGTTGCTGAGGCAGCGTCGCACGAATTCACATGCAATTCGTGGATACAGTCGACTCATAGTTACATTCGAGTCATATTTTCTGCAAATACGGAATGTTCATGGGAATGAGATCATAGTAGTCAAAACAAACTGCGGACTGTATCTACGTTGCATGTGCATTCGATGTAGATGATGTCTGGTGGTGTCGGATGGTCCTCGGTCAGACGACGGAATTTGTTGATGTTCATTAACACCAGTGGTACCTTTTTACTAATTTTCGAAGAAAAGTAGTATTCAACTCGTTTCGCCGAAAATTCATATTTCTTTATATATATATATATATATATATATATATATATATATATATATATATATATATATATATATATATATATATATATATATATATATATATATATATATATATATATACATATATATATATATATATATATATATATATATATATATATATATATATATATATATATATATATATATATATATATATATATATATATATATATATATATATATATATATATATATATATATATATATATATATATATATATATATATATATATATATATATATATATATATATATATATAAAGAAATATGAATTTTCGGCGAAACGAGTTGAATACTACTTTTCTTCGAAAATTAGTAAAAAGGTACCACTGGTGTTAATGAACGTCAACAAATTCCGTCGTCTGACCGAGGACCATCCGACACCACCAGACATCATCTACATCGAATGCACATGCAACGTAGATACAGTCCGCAGTTTGTTTTGACTACTATGATTTCATTCCCATGAACTTTCCGTATTTGCAGAAAATATGACTCGAATGTAACTATGAGTCGACTGTATCCACGAATTGCATGTGAATTCGTGCGACGCTGCCTCAGCAACATTATAATTGTGTATGATATGTAATTTTGTATATAAAAAGCTTAGAATAAGAAAATAAATCAGTTGGCGTTCAAGCATTGAGCCTTCTATTTGAAGACGATTTTTTTCAGATATTGTAACTGGTGTGCTAGTTTAAGTGCTAGTCATACCCCAGCATAGATCTCGGCAATTCGTCCTGGTCCGAACATTAAATTTGGTTATTGTGACTGGTGTGCTAGTTCAAGTGCTAGTCATACCCCAGCATAGATCTCGGCGATTCGCCCTGGTCCGAATATTAAATTCTTGTGGTGACCCCGACGTGATTTCGTTGAATGGATATTCAACAGGCAGTTATACGTTAACGCTAAAGTCCGACGCCTGGTGCTGTCTGGGAGCTGGGGTTGGCCTTCCCTTGCAAGTCCACTTCGGCCTTCGTAGCATGAGATACGCGATGATCATGACCCCAATAGCCAGGGCAGTGTAGCTGAAGCTAAAATGGTGAACGCTCTCCTGCTGATATTTGTCAGGAAAGTCAAGAATTTTTTGGTGTTTTAATGAGTCTTGTATTCCAGTTAGTTGCTGTAGCTTCGCTCGGTATGCCCGATGATCCAAAGGTGCAATCGACCTAAATTGTTGCGTGTCGACAGGTGTTTGTACGGTTCCAAGACTCGAGTACGATGATGATCGATTACTTGAGAATATTTGATGTCCCTGAATGCTGGTGGAATTAAATTTCACCACGCAGTTAGGGGCAATGCTTAATAGTCCTGATCCCTCTATGGCTAATTGTAACATGTCGCCGCCGCATACTGCATTCAAACGAGTTGTAGAGGTAACGCCATAGATCCATTGGTTTTTATAATTAAGCTGAGTCCAACCGCAGTCAGGGCTTATTTCCTTCAAGTTGCAGTGCTCGTCCGTTAAGTTATTGAACATATGTATTTCACAGGCGCATAGTTCAGCTCCCCTCCGATAGATGGGGCTATTAGGATTACAAAAATATTTCGTGTGGTCAAGAGCTAGGCAATCCTTTACTTCCGAGGTATCCAACGGAATGTATTAGTCCCGGTGTAGATTTATTGCCAAATGAGTTGAGCATGGTATCAACGCTGCTAGTTTTCCGTTGATTCCCAACGGTGTGGGTATAATTCTGAATAGGTTGAATCGGGTTTCGCTTGCCAAAGGTATGGTTATCTTGAAGATAATATTACTGGTCGTCACTCCTCCTTGAACTGACATTAATTTGTATAGCTGTGTGAGATCATCTTGCTGCAACGGTAGGTGTACTGATTTCGGCAGGTGGGTTCGAATGGATACTAGGTCCGTCTTTAGCTGTTCCGGGGATAGCAGAATGGGACTCAACTGCCCGTGGTGCGTGTTAGTCAATGTGTCCAATATGGCCGATTGTATGCGATATAAGTTCCCGGCGATCAATGTAAGCTGGGTGGTTATTGAGAAAACATTTTTGTACGCCCTAAGCTTTATTTGCTCCCCGTTGGGTTCCTGTATAGCGTTCATTATTATTGCGATCTGGTTCTCCAGTACTTTGAACTTCCCCTCAGTAGCTTCTTGATCGCTCTTCATGATATTTATGGTTGAATCAATGATGGATGTTTGATTCCGTAGTAATCGCATTAGATGATTTTCGTCTCTCTTTACGGTGCTTATGATTTCGGACATTTGGTCGGCGTAGCTGGAGTCAAGGATCCCGAACAGTGAGTTGGCTATATTTCCCACTATATTGACTGCTCCTGGTTTCACTCGTTTTGGCGTGAATATGATGTTGCCTCGCTCCATTTCCGAGTACACGTGTTGAAACATAGCAACTCAATGGTTGCAAGTATCTTCCCTTTCAAGAGGGTGACATAAATGCTCCAATGCCGCAGTCCCGTTTTTCAAAGCTGCCATCTCTGATCTAAATGGATGAAGGTCGAAATAAACGATCAATTGCCATTGGGTGGTGATCAATTCCATGTTGCCCATGTGCTCGAAGTAGATTCCTGGTACGGGTTTGAACTTCTGGATGGTAACAGAGCTAGCTATGACTATTGGTAGTGTCATCAGAACCGTTAGTAAAGTTGTTAATATATTGGCGCCTGACAGCTTGGTTCGTTTTCTTGGTCGAGAATCCTCGTCTTCCAGACGTGCGGTAGCCGTTGCTGAGCTCGGTTGGTGCTCACTTTCCGTTGTATTTTCGGTATCCGTCTTTTCAATTGGCAGGGGGGACAGACGATGGATCGCTCTTCTAAAAATGCCCTTTGCTGTTTTGACATTAACGACTCGAACTAGCCCATCGTCACCTTTGTAGATTTGGACTATTCTCCCTAGAGACCACTGCATCATGGGGACGTTGTCTTCCTTGATGATCACCATCATACCAGGCTTAATATTTCGTTCCTGCTCCTTTCTTTTGTGTCTGTACTGCAATTCGTTCAGATATTTGCCACTCCAACGTTTCCAGAATTCATTTTGCAATTGCTTTACCAATTTCCAGCGCGTCAGTAAGCCTGTGCTGGGTGACTCTGCCTGTTGATCAGCGAGGGCTGTTAATGGTTCACCTATAAGGAAGTGTCCAGGCGTTAATGCGCTTAAATAATTTGGATCTGCAGACATTGGTGTTATTGGTCTGGAATTTAGGATGGCTTCGATTCCGACCACAGCGGTTTCAAGTTCCTCATAGATTAAAGACGCCGTGCCAATGCTTCGCAAAAACAGATGTTTCGCCAATTTAACGGCAGCTTCTCGCAAGCCGCCGAAATGGGGTGCTCTTGGTGCGATGAAGTGAAAATTGATGTGTTTCTTGTTGCATAGGCTAATGATTTTTTCTTGTGAGTGGGCCGAATAGATTGTATCTTTCAACTCAGCTAACTGATTTCGAGCCCCAACAAAATTAGTAGCGTTGTCACAGTATAGATGGGAGCAGTTACCTCGTCTACCAAAGAATCGCCTTAAGGCCCCAATGAAAGCTTCAGTTGACAGATTGCTGACAACTTCCAAATGTACAGCTTTGGTTGTGAAGCAACAGAAAACGGCGATATATGCTTTATAGGGTTTCTTGCCTCTTACTTGATAATGCACCCATATAGGCCCGCAAAAATCAACCCCCGCATTAAGGAAGGGTCGAGCCGGTTGCGTCCTTGTCCGAGGTAGGTTTCCCATCATCTGTGTTAGTAATTTGGATTTGGCTTTCGCCAAAATTGCCAAAATTTGGCCAAAATTGCTGCCTCGTAATCGCTAATAATGTTTGCGGCCCGCAATGTGCATTTTCTCGGTGAAGATACTCCATCAGAAGCTTTGTAATGGGGTCTGAGTATGCAATTAGCATTGGATGTTTGGCATTGTATGAGAGATTTGACGCTTCTAAACGTCATCCCACTCTGATAATCTGGTCTTCGTCCAAAAATGGGGCAAATCTACTTATTGAGCTTGTCTTATTAACTTCGCCAAACTTCTTTAGCTGCTTAATTTCTTCTTGGAAATCTAATTTTTGCATCTGCCGAATAATCATGGTGAGAGCATTCTCTAATTCGCATGGTGTTATTGTAAGCGTTCCCGGTGGCCTAGTTTTATCCTGGGTCATGAATCGTCTTATGTAGACGATAATGCGCTGCAATTTTCTGAAGCTGCCCTTGTGGTTGATTTTGTATATAATATCATCTACCTCATTAGCGGCCATCGCCATGGTTTGTTGCACCAAGGATTTTTTCCGTTCGGCATTACTGTCGGGCTACTTGCCCTTAGTATACGGTGGTGGCCATAATGACTCATTTCCATGTAAGAATAGAGGACCGAAAAACCATAGACTGCAAGCGGCTAGTTTTTCTGGGGACAAACCTCTTGATACAACGTCGGCTGGATCAGTTTTGTGCTGACGTGGCGCCACTCTGTGGTCTTTGTTAATTCTTGTATTTTAGCAACTCTATTTCCTACAAAGACTTGAAACGTTGCTGGTTCTGAGTTAATCCATGCCAACACTATCTCTGAATCCGTCCAACAAAAGGTTTCAACATTTTCGTAGCCCAAATCTCGCTTTATCCTTGTGACTAGCTGAGACGCCAATAAGGCTGCACATAGCTCCAAACGCGGTAGCGATTGTCGTTGTAACGGGGCCACTCTAGATTTAGCACACAGCAGATGTACCAATAATCTCTGGTCTTCAGTGAACGCGCGTAGATAAACAGCTGCACCATACGCTTTCTCAGAGGCATCAGAAAAGGTGTGAATCTGGATTGCTGTTGATTTTGAACCACCGTATACAAGTCGTGGGAACTGTAGATTGTCCACCGCCTTTAAGTGGTCTCGGAAGTGCAACCAATTATCTCGTAGTTGCGCGGGAAGCTCGTCGTCCCAATCAAGTTTTTGCTGCCACAATTGCTGCAAAAATATCTTTGCTGAGACCACTACTGGCGCCATCACACCTAATGGATCAAAAAGACTTGCCATATCTGAGCTCACGACCCGTTTTGTTATTCTATCATTGCTTCTGCATCTAGTTTTGACTCGAAACTGGTCATGTTTAGGCAACCATGTAAGTCCCAACGTATTTACTTTGGCATTGGCTTCGTGGTCAACGTTCAGCTCGATCTCTTGGTCTGTAAGTGGAATGCCTTCTAACAGCTGAGGATGATTCGAGCCCCATTTTCGAAGCTTGAACCCCGAATTCTTCAAGATGCCAATAAGTTCTTGCTGTGTTTGCTTTGCATCGTACAAGTTATCTGCGCCTGTCATAACGTCATCCATGTAAAAATCCTCACGGAGGGCTCGAGCTCCTCGGGGGCTCCTGAGTCGGTTGTACCTCGGAATGTACTTGCGCAAAATATTGCTTGTGAAAGTACTCATGATCAGCCTGAGTTTCAACAAACTCTGCCAAGTCCTTATCACGATCCTCGAATTGCTACCACAATTCCTTGATGCGCTTCTGCAAGTATTCTCTAATTTTACGGGGTAGAGAATCCTTCTTAAAGTTTCTTATAATGTTTATTATTTGCTTGCCAGTCTCCGACTGCTGCTGTACTAAGAGCGCAAATTTAGGATCCATCTCGCCTATCAAGTCTCGAATCTTCGCCAAACAGGAACGTGAACGAGTGTAACACCGATCACATCGGGGTCACCAAGAATTTAATGTTTGGACCAGGGCGAATCGCCGCGATCTATGCTGGGGTATGACTAGCACTTGAACTAGCACACCAGTTACAATAACCAAATTTAATGTTCGGACCAGGACGAATCGCCGAGATCTATGCTGGGGTATGACTAGCACTTAAACTAGCACACCAGTTACAATATCTGAAAATACTCGTCTTCAAATAGAAGGCTCAACGCTTGAACGCCAACTGATTTATTTTCTTATTCTAAGCTTTTTATATACAAAATTACATATCATACACAATTATAATGTTGCTGAGGCAGCGTCGCACGAATTCAGATGCAATTCGTGGATACAGTCGACTCATAGTTACATTCGAGTCATATTTTCTGCAAATACGGAATGTTCATGGGAATGAAATCATAGTAGTCAAAACAAACTGCGGACTGTATCTACGTTGCATGTGCATTCGATGTAGATGATGTCTAGTGGTGTCGGATGGTCCTCCGTCAGACGACGGAATTTGTTGATGTTCATTAACAACTGGTATTTACACTGAACTTTCAGACGAAAAATATAAGGTCTGTTCCCGTACTACGATTAATTGCGATTTATCGCGATTAATTGCAATGAAGCTGTTCCCGTACTCCGTTTTACTGAAAACTGAAAACTTCCCCTCTTTCAGTAAATTTCAGTAGGGTCTGAGCTACTGAAAAATACTGAAAAGTGTCAGACGGAGTAAATATTTTCAAATGCGCGCGGCAAGCAACATATTTTTTGCGTGATGTTGCTATGAAGGTGGAATATTTTTGTGGCGATAATTTATTACCGCTTAGGATTACATTATAATCACTATTGTTCTCGCAAAAACCGAAAACTGGCACTTTCGGTTGTCAATTTTCAGGAAATACAATGAGAGCGTTCTCGTACTTTTCATGAAATTCCCCACCACATGATTCAGGAAAATTCAGTAAAATTCGGTTACTGAAAGTACGGGAACAGACCTATAATGTAGTACAGCAAAAAATTATAGATATGTTTTCAAACGATAACCAAATTAAATTTATAAGATGTTCTCATCGTGCACAAGGCATAGAAATGGAAGTAAAAGCAGTCAGACAAATCTCGCTACATCACGTCAGAGAAAGCAAACATTCAGGAATTTTAGAAACATTTAATACAATAAAAAACAAAATTTATTACCCAAAGCTATTAGAACTTATCACCATCGCTATTAATCAGTGTGAAATATGTCAAGAAATAAAGTACGATCGGAGGCCGATCAAATCCAAATTATTTCATACGGAAACCCCTACTGTTTTCTCTAAACTCCGTTTTTTCTGAACGAAATGAAACTCCGAAACTTTCAACGAAAAACTTTATTGTAGGAAAACTATTTAAAAATTCAAGTACATTTAATGCGAACTTCGGAAAACAGCGAATCGAAAAATTAAATGAAAGAATAGAGTTATTCCACGAAAACGAAAAAGAGATGCGCAAGATATGACAATTGCAAACGAACTTGAACTTGCAAGATGTACCACTAACTTTTTATATGTTTCCAAAACTATCGGTTCTTCTTTTTCCGCTATTTTCAAACAAAGAAACTAGGTTTTATTAAAGCTAAACAAGAGGTTTGAGAATCTGTGCTGATAAGTCTAATGAGCTGAGGATTCTCGTGCTGCTAGTTGATTAACATCAACATCAACAAAAATAAGACGGAACATTCTCCCCCCGGATGAGGCGCAGCTCTCATATCTTTCTGGAAGTAGACTTTATGAATTTCTTTGGTACTTAATAAATATAAATTTTGGCTTTTCTCAGTTGGTTGAACCAGAGTTCCGCAACATATTGCTTCGGCAAGATGAAGAAGGCAAGGTAATAAGGCGCGGCATTTCCTCCGTGCAACCCTAATGGCTTGCCCAGGAACGTGAGGATTTCAGGCGCCTCGGGTCGCCTAGCTGGAACTTCCATTGTAATAATAAGTCCGGGGTAAACAAAGTGATAGGAGAAGGATAGTAACGATCAGGAAATTTAGGTAATTAACTGGGGTTACGAAGATTCAAGTACAGAATTCAAGTGGTGTAATGATAGTTTTGCCTTCTAATGTATGGTTTTCAATAATTCATTTGAATGTTGTTCGTTATTTTGGGGTTTTTCGATGGGTAGCAATGCGATTTTCGTGATTGGTCTATCTAGTTCCTTATGGGAAGTGCGAACTGTCATAACGCGAACTAATCCATCAGTTCCAGGATGTGTCTTTATAATTCGGCCCATTGGCCACTTGTATGATGGCAAACGCTCATCCTTAATGAGCACTAAATCATTTATTTCAATATTAGGCCGACGACGATTCCACTTTGGCCTTTCTTGTTATCTTGTTATATATTCTAGGGACCACCTTTTCCAAAAGTCTTGCGTTAGCCGTTGGGTGAATTGCCACCGACTCAAACGGTTGAGTTGTAAATCCATGAGATTGTCTTCTGGTATTGCTAATAACGTGTTTCCAACGAGAAAATGTCTTGGCGTTAAGGCATTCAAATCCTTAGGGTCGTTCGTCAGAGGACAAAGAGGTCTTGAGCTCAAGCACGCTTCTACTTTAATCAGTACGGTGTTGAATTCGTATGTCAAAGCTGCATTTCCTATAATCCTTTTCAGGTGATGTTTTGTGGACTTCACACCAGCCTCCGATGACGGAGGGTTAAAGTGCCATGTGATGCCTTCATTAGCCAACTCTTGGGACAGATTTTGATTTCGCTTTAAAATTTGTATCAATTCCTTATTGGCGCCTACAAAATTTGTGCCACAATCGCTATACACATCGCTGCATAATCCTCTTCTGCTCACGAAGTGTCGAAAAGCTGCCAAAAAGGATTGGGTCGTCAAATCCCCTACTAGTTCTAAGTGTATTGCCTTCACGGAGAGACATGCAAAAATAGCTATATATCCCTTGGATGTTTTTGATCCTCTGCCTTTAGCAACCTTTAAGTCAACTGGTCCGCAATAGTCAATGCCACAATGTGAAAATGGTTTGGATAGAGTCACTCTTGGCTCAGGCAAGTTACCCATGAGTTGTGTCATAGATTGAGCTTTCATTTTATAGCATGTTATGCACCTTTGTGTGAACTGGCGTGCTAAATTTCTAGCGTTAATAATCCAAAATTTGTGTCTAATACTATTCAACATAAGCTGTGCTCCTCCATGCAATGTAAGAGTATGATATTTCAAAAATATAAGAGGGACCAGTCTATTTTTTCTCGAAATAATGATTGGGTATTTGGTATCGTATGGAACATCAGCATTTCTGAGCCGACCGCCAACTCGCAGTATTCCATTTTCGTCTAAGAAAGGATCTAACTTCAACAAACTGCTTTTTTGGTCTATAGGTTTACCTTGTTTTAGGTTTTCAATTTCTTCCCTGTAATCCATTTGCTGTGTATATTTCACCCAAAACTGTAAAGCTGCGTTAAGTTCTGAAGTACTCAAATATAACTGTGTGGGGCGGTTACCCTTTGACGAGGCGATAAAACGGAAACAATATGCTGTTATTCTTATAAGCCGATTCAATGAAGAGTACTTGCTGAGCCAAACATCTACAAATCTAGGTTCAGAGTTAGATACTAATAATGATATGACTGATTGTTTCCTTTGTTCCGTAGTGCATACTGGCAATTTTGGGTTTACAGGCCATTCTTCCTTTGGTTTTTTCAAAAATGAAGGACCTCTCCACCATAGCTTAGAATCAATTAGTTGTTTTGGGGAGGCACCTCGTGAAGCGACATCGGCAGGGTTATGGTCAGATGGGATATAGTTCCAGAGAATATCTTTTGCTGCTTCATGGATATGTGTGGTTCTGTTCGCAACGAAAGTAGTCCAGTGTGATGGGTGCTTTGCCAACCAGGATAAAACAATTGTCGAATCAGTCCATAAGTATGTATGTTTCACATTTACCTTTAATGCATTCGTTATTCGCTGTATGGTTTTAGCCAGCAAGAGTGCTCCGCAAAGCTCTTAACGTGGAATGGAAATGGCTTTCACCGGTGCTACTTTTGTTTTCGCTACTAGTAAGGATGAGTCGAACTGATGTTGACTCCGAGAAATAATGTAAACAACTGCGGCATACGCGCTTTGAGAAGCATCACTAAATCCGTGTACTTCAAGAATGTCATTAGGCCCATTCTTCAACCATCTAGGTATTCGTAAGTTGCACAGGGTTTGTAAGTCTGATTTAAAATCATGCCAACTCTTTGAGATATCAACTGGAACCCGGTCATCCCAAGCTATACCATCCAGCCATAGAGACTGCATCATTATTTTAGCTATAACTATGACTGGGGAAATCCATCCAAGGGGGTCAAATAATTTTGCAATGTCCGATAATATTTTGCGTTTAGTGTATATAACATCAGTCATATTAATATTTATTTTGTAGGCAAACTCATCCGAAGTGGGATGCCAGATAATGCCAAGCGTCTTAAGTCCAGACTCGAGATTCATGTCCAGAGTGGGAAAGGTTTCGCGATCTTCCATAGGGGTGTTGTCCAAAAGCTGTTCGTGGTTAGCTGTCCATTTTTTCAAATCGAAACCTGTTGAACGTAATAAATTTCTCAATTCGTCTCTTTTAGCTAATGCAAGATCTATGCTGGTGCCACCTGAAAGAAGATCATCCACATAAAATTCATTGAAAATTGCGTGGTGTGCCATGCGAGGAGATGATTGATGATCCTCAGCAAGCTTTCGAAGCGTACGAATTGCTAGAAATGGAGCACAGGTCACTCCGAAAGTTACAGTATCTAGAGTGTAATCCTGGATTGGATCATTTGGGTTATTGCGCCAAACGATACGTTGGAGATCGGCATCTTCAGGATGCATACGTATTTGGCAATATATCTTCTGAATATCTGCGACGAAAACAAATTGCAAAAATCTCCATTTTAATACGAGATGATCAAGGCTACCCTGCAGAGCAGGCCCAGTGTACAACGTGTCATTCAAAGACAATCCTGAACTCGTTTTTTGTGATGCATCGAACACAACGCGAGCTTTTGTGCTGCTGCTATCATGGTATATGACATGATGGGGTAGATAATTGGCTTTGCATTCGGCGGTACCGTCTTCATTAAGCTGTACATCAATTGTGTAGTTAGATATATGCATGTGGTTCAAATCTACGTAATCTTGAATGCACTTTGAATAGTCGTTGTATAATTCAGGGTTTTTTGCAAATTTCCATTCCAATGAGAGCAAACTAGCAATAGCGATATTTCTTGACGCTCCCAGTGACTGTCTGCTGGCATCTTCTCTAAATGGAAGGCGAGTAACAAACCTGCCGTTTATATCTCGTTCAGTTGTCTTCAAATAAAATTCTTCGCAATATTGTTCTTCCTTTGTTACTGGCCGCGTTACACCGATGTCTTCTAATTCCCAAAACTTCCTTAGTTGATTATTTAAATCATCATGGTTAATTATTTCAACCTTGAAACTTCGAAGATCGTGTTGTAATGGTGTACGCAACGCTCCGGAAACAATCCATCCCAAACTGGTTTTTTGTATGATTGGTCCTATCGAAAGTTTGTATATCACCCGTTATTACTTGAGCATAGACCTCGGCTCTTAGAAGCATGTCGATCCTCCCTGGTTGGTCAAAGTGAGTGTTGCGAACGATAGCTTTATTTGAATAATTCTATTTCCCGCCTGGGATCTTGTCCATGCTAAGAACATTTTATACTAGTAGGCTCTCAACGAGCTGCCATTTTGTGAAAACATTGGCTCGTCTAAGAGAGACGATAATTAGAAAATAAATTCGGTTGTATTTTTAAATCCATCGTAGTTTCGGGTATCGAATTCAACATTAGTGGCGACCGAGACAGGACCCGGCAACGATGGATCGTTTAAAAAAAACCGTTCTGTGCTCAGAGGAGCATTTACAAAATCAGTTGGCGATTTTGAAACCTTGCTGCAGAGTCAGCAACCGAATAAAGGGAAGCTTTTTGCTGTCTGGGAAGTGATTGAAAAAAGGTATGAAAAAATTCTTGATGGTAACCAAAAGCTCTACGAGGCGCTTTTGGACGAGGCCACCGAAGAGGAGTTGCAGGCAGAGCTAAATAGCTGTCTCTCGTATGATACGAGATACTTTGAAGTAAAAGGACAAATTCAAGGTCGTCAGACCGACGTACACAGTGCCACGGAGTCGGCATGTGAAGGTGATGGTGCAAGTCAGGCATCGAGTACTGTTAGACGGCGGAAATATAAGCTGCCCACCATTGAATTCAAACATTTTGGTGGCGATGTGAAAGATTGGCTGCCATTTTGGAGCCAATTTGCCAAAATTGACGCTGATCCTGAAATTGACGATTGTGACAAGATACATTATCTAGTACAAGCGACGGTAGTTGAAAGTAGAGCTCGACAGCTGGTTGAGAGTTTTCCCGCGACCGGTGAAAATTATCCTAAAATTGTTGAGAGTTTGAAGGCTCGTTTCGGTCGCGAAGATCTTCAGATAGAGGTTTATGTACGTGAATTATTGAAAATTATTCTACGGAATTCAGTGACAAAAACCAATTTTGATTAAATGTTGTTGTACGACAAGTTGGAGGCGCATGTGCGGGCTCTTGACACGTTAGGGGTTACCGCGGACAAATGTGCAGCAATGCTTTTCCCATTGATTGAGTCCTGCATTCCAAGTCAACTACTGCGTGTGTGGCAGCGATCTGTCGATTTTACAAAATCAGATGTTGATAATTCCGCGCCAATGAAACATCGGCTGTTGAGCTTGATGGCGTTTATCAAGCGGGAAGTAGACAACGAGCAACAACTTGCTTTAGCTTCGGATACATTCCAGAATAATCAGCCGAAAGAGTGGAATATTAAACCCAATAGGAGGGAAATTGTTACGAGAACAGCAGCCGATTTGGTGAATTATCAATCTCAGCAATGTATATTTTGTAGTGGCAGCCATCTCACGGCGGATTGCAGGAAAACAGATATTTGGACGTTGCAACATAAAAGGAGAACGCTGGCCAATCAGGGAGCTTGTTTTCGATGCTGTCAAGTTGGGCATCGTGCAAATATATGCAAACTTGATTTGAAATGTGTGAGATGTCACCAAGCACATTGTAGATCAATGTGCACAACATCATCGAATACCATCACCGAAACGTTGCAAAGCGCGCAAAGTCAAGCACTTTCGTCGCAAGCAAATACTCAAGTGTTTTTGCAAACCCTACAGATAAGGTTAAAAGGTGTCAAGTCAGACCAGATTGTTCGAGCTTTGATTGATACGGGATCCCAGAGATCCTATGTTTTGAGTGATGTTATCACAACCCTTGGATTGAAATCGAAAAAAAGAGAAAAACTTATACATTCTCTCTTTGGTGGTATGAATTCTGCTGAGCAGTGGCATAATGTATATGATTTAAATGCTGTTTATGGCAATTCATTGCATAAATTTGAAGCTTTGGAGCAGTCTATAATATGCAGCGACATTCGACTGGCGAAGAATGGACCCTGTGAAGAAGAGATTGAGGAGCTGGGTATTACCCTTAGTGACAGCAATAATTCAGGACCAGTGGAGCTTCTGTTTGGAGCTGATTTAGAAGGGAAGTTATATACAGGCAAGAGATTTGTTCTGAATTGTGGCTTAGTGGCTATGGAAACCATATTTGGATGGTCGCTGATGGGTAAAGTGAGGTATCCGGATGATCCGGAGGTATGCAATGTGACGATGAGTGTGTGTTCTCTTTTGGATATAGATGCTACCATCACTCATTTATGGGAACTAGATGTCTTGGGCATAACTGATCCACATGAAAAGAAGACGGCAGAGCAAAGAGCTCTTGATGCTTTGGACTTTTTTAAACAAACAGTTACCATCGACCACGACAACAGATATGTAGTTAGATTGCCTTGGATAAAAGGTCATCCACCTCTACCAAGTAACTTTGAGATAGCGAAAAAGAGGTTGGAGAGTACTATTGACAAGTTGCGAAGAAATAACTTGTTAAAGAGTTATGATGAAGTTTTCCAAGAATGGGAAAGAAGTGGAATTATTGAGCAGATCACAGTGGATCATGATCATTCAAATGCACACTATCTTCCGCATAGACCAGTTATAAAAGAAAATAGAACAACAAGAATTCGTCCTGTGTTCGATGCTTCCGCCAGAGAGAAGAACAAACCTGCGTTGAATGATTGTTTGGAGAAGGGAATGAATCTTATCGAATTTATTCCTGTCATTTTGTTGCGATTTAGAAAATTCTGAATCGGAGTAGTTTCAGATATACGCAAAGCGTTTCTGCAGATTGGTGTCCATGAAAAGGATAGAGATGTTTTGAGATTCTTGTGGATAGACAAGAACGGTGCAACTAAAATTTACCGACATCGTCGCGTAGTATTCGGAGTTAATTGTAGTCCCTTTTTACTTGGCGCAACAATTAATTATCATTTGGAGAAATGTGCAGGTATTAACTTTGACGAAACTATTTTGAGGCTTCGTAGTAGTTTCTATGTAGATAACTGCGTTACAAGTTTGCCAGATGAGTCTTCACTACATCATTTTAAAAAGGAATCTATAAAAATACTGTCTACTGCTGCATTTGAATTGCGAGGGTGGGAGTCTACACAACTTAGTGGAAAGGGAGGCGTGTGCATTCCTGTACTAGGTCTTATGTGGGATTCGAGACGAGACACATTGTTCTTGAATCGGGATAATCTATGGTGTCATGTCGAAGAGGACAACTCTTTCGGCAGCCCAACGTGTTTTTGATCCAATTGGCTTTACTTGCCCGGTATCGTTGCAGCCGAAATTGTTATTGCAGCGCCTTTGGAAATGTGGTTTAAAGTGGGATGAGCCTGCTGATGACGAGATTGCGCTTTTGTTTCGAAAATGGCTTGAAAAGTTGCGGTACCTGTTCGACATCGAAATACCCAGGTGGTTGGACATCGATATGGATAAAACGGAATACAGTTTTCATGTATTTTGTGATGCGAGCTCGGCTGCATATGCTGCAGTAATATTTCTTCGAAGCATTAAGGATGGTAACGTGGCAGTGCGATTGATTGCTGCTAAAGCAAGAGTTGCACCAGTGAAATCAATCACGATACCGCGTTTGGAGTTACTGGCTGCTACGATTGGAGCTAGACTTTTTGCAGTGGTTAAAGAATGTTTTACCAGTAAACAAATAGAGTGCTATTTCTGGTCAGACTCCTCTACAGTCCTGGCATGGATTCGACGTGAAGAACCTTGGGCAGTATTCGTAGGAAATCGAGTTAAAGAGATTAGGACACTTACGGCAGTTGAGTCTTGGCATCACGTTCCGGGGACACAGAATCCAGCAGATCTGGCATCACGTGGGTGTTCTGGAATAAATTTTTTGAATAGTAGATGGTGGGAGGGACCGCAATGGCTGTATGATCCTCCTGCTTTATGGCCTGCAGAGGTTTGCGAGCACAACGAAACGGAAATAGACGGAGAAAGACGAAAGTGTTTTGTCATGATATCGGTATCGAGTGAATTGGATTATTGGCATTTGTTGTATTTTGCAAAATATCTTAAAACCGTTCGTATGATTGCGTGGATAAATCGGTTTATATATAATATACGTAACCCGAAAGATAAACGTTGTGGTGAATTAACTACTGAAGAAACTGAATTATCTGAAATATTTGTGCTGAAAATGTTACAAAGTGCGTGTTTTTATGACGAAAAATGTAAAGACTTATCTTCATTACACCCTTTTAGGGACGAGTATGGACTGATTCGTACTAAAAGTCGTATTTCAAACCGTGATGATCTCCATGACTTTTTGTATCCGATAATATTACCGAAAAAACATTTATTAGTTTCGCGATTAATTCATGATACACATGTTAGATCTTGTCACGCTGGAACCGATATATTATTGAGCTTACTTAGAGAAAGATATTGGATACTCGGTGGAAGAAGATCGGTGCGGTCAGTGATATCTCATTGTGTTGTGTGTAAAAGGTTCGCTTTGAAGCCTATAAGACTCGAGGCTTCGTGTTTGCCAATCGATCGCGTGAGTGATGTTGTCCCTTTCGAAGTAACAGGAGTTGACTTTGCCGGACCTGTATACTTAAACAGTGGCGAGAAAGCGTGGATATGTTTGTTCACTTGTGCAGTTTATTGAGCGGTGCATTTGGAGCTTGCCACATCTTTATCTACCTTGTCTTTTGTGAAAGCTTTGCGACGATTTATTAGCCGTCGTGGACGACCGAAAATAATCCATTCGGACAATGGAACGAATTTTTCCGGTGCGGCAAATGCGTTATCGAAACTCGATTGGAATCGTGTGTTGGAGTATGGAACCGTTGAGTGCATTGTATGGAAATTTAATCCACCTGCAGCACCCTGGTGGGGTAGCTTCTGGGAGCGACTGGTAGGGCTTCTAAAAACTTTATTGAGGCGCACCCTAATGCGATCATCACTTTGTTATGAAGATTTGCAAACAATTTTGTGTGATTGTGAGGCGAATATTAACGCCCGGCCGTTAACTTATATGCCAAGCGATGATGCTGAGTTTGTTACTTTGACACCTGCTATGCTCTTGGGGCAGAGAAGAAGTAATGGAGTATTTGATTGTGACCGATTGGGGGAATCTTTCAACCCCTTGCTGACTGATCATCAACAAGCACTAAGGCGACCCTTCGAAGACGATTTCGAAGCAAATATCTGGGCCGTATGACATGGCCTGCAACTAGTAGTCGACACGGGTCTTACGAGCCCAATATCGGGGAGGTTGTTATAATTGGGGAGGACAACAAGAAGCGACTGGATTGGAGTTTAGGCCGCATTAAAGAAGTAATACGTGGCAGAGATGGTGTGATTCGACTTGTGCGATTAGATACGGAAAGGGGATTAATTGTGCGACCTTTGCAGCGTATTTATCCTTTGGAGTGTAACCCAGCGTCTGAAGAACTAATTAGTACCGAAGATTTGAGAAATGATGACAAACAGGAAGTCAACGATATTGAGGAGGAACTGGTAGCTCCGATATTGATGTCTAGACGCGGTCGAACGATAAAGCAGCCAGCAAGATTGATTGATTTTGTACTTAAATGAAAACTTTGTAAAAGTTCTCAGGTGGGAGGATGTTGCGAACGATAGCTATATTTGAATAATTCTATTTCCAGCCTGGGATCTTGTCCATGCTAAGAACATTTTATACTAGTAGGCTCTGAACGAGCTGCCATTTTGTGAAAACATTGGCTCGTCTAAGAGAGACGATAATTAGAAAATAAATTCGGTTGTATTTTTAAATCCATCGTAGTTTCGGGTATCGAATTCAACATTGAGGATCCGCCAATTCAAAGCGTTTTAACTGGTCTCGAACATTACACGTGACCCTCCAAGTTGGTAATGAGTTGGTTAGTTGATCTAAGATGTATGCTTCAAATTCCAGTGGCTGTCCGTCGGCGAGTTTTAATGTTAAACACACAATCCCTTTAGCTTGAGAACGATCCGATTTGCCAATGCCGCTGATAGTGGTGTTTGTGTGTTTTCTTTTTATGTTTAGTCGCTTCATGGCAGTTTCGCGTACAAATGACGCTTGGGATCCTTGATCTAGTAATGCTCGAAGGATACAGCTACCCTTTGAGCTTTCTACTCGTACGAGAGCCGTAGCCAACAGCACTTGCTGAGATGCAACAGCACTCAAAGTCTGTATGCATAGGCGGGCCGTGGCCTAAAATCTGGCAGGGGCCAGGGACTGAAAGGTTCAATACATGCGGTGATTTTGTTTTTGTTTGTACACGTACTGTTCATACAACTTATATAATTTACTAATACATTATATATTTGTTGATTTATTCTTTGTTATTTGCTAATGCATAATGTATTATCAAATAAATTTCTTCTCTGTGAATACGTATGAGCTACTACCAAATGCATATAATGTGAATGGTAGGTATGAACTACACATGAATTATCAATGACCGCTAAGAAAGATAGCTTGTTTAAATTATACGGGAATAGAATGGAAATAATTAGAAATGTAAGAATATTTTTTCGTTTAGAAGCTAAATATATTGCAACTTATACTTGAAGAAGAGGATAGCTTAGTTTCAAAATATCTTTGAAAAAATTGGAATATATTAAGCTTAGAAGGAAAAAATTGATTGCTTGCTTCAAACATTTGTTACCTAGAAAACCTAGAAAAACCGAAAATAGTTTGGCGAGATTAAAAGTGCTCTAACTTACTCTTTTCGAGCCATTTGGTTTGCAGGAATATCTTTGTAGCCGTAACTGCGTGTCCGAGACTTGATGAATTAGCAAAATCTTTGAAACTAGTGCTTTTTGCTGTTTTTCTTTTTCGCGATCTTCTGGTAAATGTGAGATTCAGACAGTTCTTATCTGCGAATGATTTAATTTTTCCCCAAACTACATACAAGTCTTCTCGCTCACTAAGTAGTGCTCCATTCACAAGATTTATCCCATTCTGAAGAGTTGCATTTTTAGTTTGGAAATATGTGCTTAGCATGTTCCTTATAAAAAGAACATAGTGAAAAATGAAAAGATTTACTACAAATTTAGGATTACTGATTGAATGAAAGATCCTCAATGAATAAACTGAGTCGTTGTATTTTCCCTCATTCATTTCTTCCTCTAAAGCATCTTTCATAGTCCCATAGCTATCGATCACATATTTGCAATTGTGAAATCTCATTGACTAACGAGTTGAGCTTAAACTTCTCATTCCACGCCTTGTGTTTAGACCAACTGCCTCTTCAAGCTGCTTCAACAATTCGTGTAGTGATGGCTTCGAAAAGTGTCGGTAAAGGGATTCGATGGCATTGAAAAAGGATGTAGACGTTTCGATTGTGAAAAATGTGTCAATCACTACCAGGATAATTTTATGAGCTAGACAGTGTACAAATGTGGCTGCAGGGTGTTTCATCTTAATTTAGATTTGTACACCACCTTTTTTGTCCTGACATGGCACTAGCACCAGCATAAGACTGTCCAACAACAGGCAATTCGGGAAGTTCGTAGCTGTCTAACAGGCTCAAAATTATATCTACTAAATACGAGGCATTTCTAGTTCCTGAACAGCCTACAAAGCTTGAGAACCTTTCTTCGACTGCTAGCTCTTTAGCAAATCTGACAACCACGGAGAGTTGTTCCTTCTGTGGACCCTTGTTGCGTCTGCCAAAATGGATATCAATCCGCAATCTTTTATTTCAGCTGTATTGTCCTCGCGAACGAATTCAGCAATTATTTTCATCAATTCATTTTGTGTTTTGTCACTACAGTAGTTCAAAACCTTGTTTTTAAAATTATTTTCAAAAGTTGAATGCTCAAAATTCCAAAAAAAACCACGGTTATCACTGGCACCACTTTCGTCAAGTCCTCCGAAAGCGCGTCTTTGGCGACTGAGACACGTCGTAAGGTCGATAACCTTCTCCAAATAATTTCGGTTCATCTTGACAATATTCCAAGACTGTTCAAGCACCATATAATTTACTGTCTTCCAAGTACTATTAGAGTTTTCTCATTGTGCATGAATTTTACTATCCGGATAATTTATCCAGATCGCGAAGTTTGGTCGAGCTGAAATTTTGGTGTATGTTTGGAGACAATGGAAACGATGGAAAATTTCACATTGTGATAACTTCACACCGAGTCATCAGATCATCACAAAATTTACAAGACTCTTCAATGGGCATAAAAAATAAGTTTCTGTCGTTTTTAAATAATGTCTGGGCAACCTTGTAGCTACCATAAGTACGTAAACACAAATCTTTCATACAGCTGTTAGAATAAGGTTGATCAATTTGATACTATATTTATACAGTCAGATCTAAACTTGTAAAATTCCCAATCGCACAAAAACCGCACCGAATTATTTATATTTTTAGCACCTGGAACTTGCGTTTACGGTATCATGCGATCGGATAAAACTCATAGGATATACTGGTCTTGAGTAGATACAGGTCTGAAAAATTTTTAATGAATATGATCAGAACCATGTGGCGGCTGCGTCACTATGAAAAAAAGCTCGGTGAAATTGAAGTGCTATGCCTTTTAACTTCCGATGCAATTATTAAAGTATAATAAAATTCACACACATTTAACCTGAGTGTAAACCAAGTAGGTCATAGATAGCATAAAAGTGGCAGAGGTGCCACTTTTATTCTCCAAATGACTTCGAAAATTGAATTCTAAGATAATCTTAGTAAAAAAAGGATGATTGGCGAGGTGCTTTTCGTCTTTTTCTTAACGTTTAACTTGTCGAAATTAAATATTGCCGTCCATTTCTCGAAATAAGTCCCATAACATCGTAAATAATACCGCAAATAAGACAGTCTCTATGTTATAAGTAGTGTGTATGCTTTGGTATAGGCTTACACTACTGCACTACACAACTCTTGCTGTAACCACAAAAACCTAAGAGGCGAAAATTTAAGTGTCTGCTGTTGGAAATATTTATTTTTCTGGGAGGGGCCAACGTAGGGTCTGGGGGGTCCCGGCCCCCCCCCCTGGCCCCCCCTACGGCGCGCCTATGTCTGTATGTTAGCTTGGAGTTGAGATGAGTTAGGTGAAGATGTGTGACGAGATGGAAATTCTGATGCACCAGCATTCAGTGGACTAGAAATGGTTGCTGTGGGTGTGGCTGTTTGTCTATGTAATAAAGTGTGATGCGGCTTCCTGCATGTTGCACATCTACTGCGACTGGGACAATCTATCAACCTATGGCCTTGCGCCAGACAATTGATGCATAGTCGATTGCGTTTGACTAATTCGAATTTTGCATCGTACGCCAGATTACCAAAGGTAGGACACTGTCGAATATGATGGCCAGCTTGACACACTTCGCACATTGGAGTCAGTTGACTTGAATAATTCTGCAAGTTACGCAAACGAAATGCACCAGTAGTCCGAGGAATTTGATTGTTCTACTCCTGCAGCTTCTAACGCTCGGAATCTACGCTGCAAAATTCTGAAAGTTGGCTCAACGAGGGAAGAGTAGCAGTTTGCACATGCTCTTGCTCCCAGAGTTGCCTAGTAGATGAAGGCAGGCGTTGGGAGATTACATGCACCAGCATTGCGTGCCACAGATTCTCAACGCCCAGATTCTCGATTGCTTGTACACATTCCATCGTTTGATCAAGCAAAGTTTTTAAAGACGAAGCAGACTCCTGTGCGTTTGGTAAGGAGAACAATCGTTTGAATTGGTTGTTTAAGAGAATGTTGACATTATCGTATCTATCGTTCAAAATACGCCAGGCAATATCATAATTTGCTTCCGTGATTGCGTATTGTCGAAGCAAATTTTCAGCTTCACCAGTCAAACTACTTTTTAAATAATGCAATTTTTGCACCTTTGATAAGTTACCGCGATCGTGTATGAGCGATTAAAATAAATCGCGAAACGAGACCCACAAATTATAATCACCCTCGAATTTTGGAATTGCAATACGAGGTAGCTTAATGTCATCAAAACGTGATTCGCTCTCTTGTGCTTCGGCTTCCACAGATGATTTTTCTCCTGGTTGTGATAACTGTTGCTCCAAGACTCCTTTATTTACGGCTCGTGCTATTTGCTCTTCTGCTTCCTGTTGCTTCCTAATTGCCTCTTTTAACTGTTCCTCAACTTCGGACACAAAATTCAATTGCATGTCATCAAACTGACTGTATAAGTCACTTGAAAAGTAGTCCAAAGTGAGCTCACTTTCCTCCCCTTTCAACAACGATAGTATGTTACGATGGTTATTATTAAACACATCATAAATATTCTGCAACCGACCACGGAGTTTCTCATAATATGTAATGCTCTTACGAGCGACAGAGTCTTTTTTATAGTTAACCCGCAACTTGGTTAACTGAACCAAAGATAATTTTTGCTGAATCATTAAACTCTCCATCTCAACAAAAAATCAATCGATTGTTTTAGGATAATCAAAATGTTTGCCTAGACTTGCTTCGTTCACGATTTTATGGCCCTATTTAATCTGTGATCGCTACCTAGCAACAATGCATAAATTCGGAAACTAATTTTGGGGTGGAATAACCGTATAAATTTCCGTCCGCTTGACCAAATTATAATGTTGATCGGTGTTCTATGTTTCACTGTGCTTAAGACCAAATATTTCTTTCCACGAATTGCGTGTAGATCTTACAATTCTTCTCTCTACCGTAACAAGAGCAGCTCGTCTCACCGATATTAAATATTATTGAAAATAGTAACCCAAAGGAAAGGGAAGTAAATGAAAGGAAAAAATATTCAACGGTAGTTGAATATGAGAAAAAAGGAAATAATTGGGACTTACCCCGGCTTGCAGCATTCAATTTAATTAATTTTTTCACTATTGCCGTTAACCCGATTCGCAAACCGCACTCATAATTACTTTTAATAAAACATTCGCAATAGTAAATTTCTCTATCAGTTCTTCAGAATTCAATTTTACAATTCTCACATTACCAAACGATAAATCACTTTTCACTATTAATTTTCATTATCCGGTTCGAAGGACCATATGTTTTCTCTAAACTCCGTTTTTTCTGAACGAAATGAAACTCCGAAACTTTCAACGAAAACTTTATTGTAGGAAAACTATTTAAAAATTCAAGTACATTTAATGCGAACTTCGAAAAACAGCGAATCGAAAAATTAAATGAAAGAATAGAGTTATTTCACGAAAACGAAAAAGAGATGCGCAATATATGACAATTGCAAACGAACTTGAACTTGCAAGATGTACCACTAACTTTTTATATGTTTCCAAAACTATCGGTTTTTCTTTTTCCGCTATTTTCAAACAAAGAAACTAGTTTTTATTAAAGCTAAACAATAGGTTTGAGAATCTGTGCTGATAAGTCTAATGAGCTGAGGATTCTCGTGCTGCTAGTTGATTAACATCAACATCAACAAAAATAAGACGGAACACCTACAGATATTGATCAAATTATTGAAATCGACATATACAACATCATGAAACACGCTTTTTTAACAATCAAAGATAGATTTTTAAAGTTCGGAGCAACATATTATTTAGTAGATATAAATCATGTTACGGTCATTGAAGCATTCGAAGAACATTTCGTAAGAATCGGTAAACCAAACAAAATCATCGCCGGAAACGAATTCAATGCGTTGCGTATAAAAGAATTTTTAAGTAAAGAAAATATAGAACTGCATTTAACAAAAGCTCACAGCCATACAGGTCTTGGTGATATTGAGCGGTTTCACGAAACTCTTGTCGAAAAATTTAGAATTCTCGCAAAAGGACAGACGTGTTTGTCACCTAAATGTTTAATTCAGCAATCTATAAGAATATATAATGACCGATATCACTCAACTGTTAAATTTAGTCCAAATAGTATTCAACAACATAGGGTAGATTTTCAAAAGGTTCACCAAAACTTAGAGAAAAGTAAAGAACAATGGTTAAAAAAACTCTAGCGCACCTGAACTGCTAGAAAACTAATTTTCGAAGAAATTGTCTTCGAGTGACAAAAAAATGTGGAAAGACGTAATACACTTTTTTGTAGAATCATATAAACCATTCCTTGTTCAAAGCAACAGAACTCAACTATAACACAAATGATGAAAATGTTCATTGCTGGCAACATTTTCCCAACGAAACAGCAATAAGTTTACCTTCACAAGCTCATACCTAAATCAACTTATCCTTTGAATTTCGTTCTCATCGGAGGATTTCGTTGACAGCTTTAGCGGTTAACGTTGTTTGAGGCTGCCATCCAAAAAATGTTCAAAACTCGGAAAATCTAAAAATTTGTTTCTTAGTTTCATTGCAAATGTTTTGCATATGTGTATGTAATTTGAAGCATCTGTTGATGCAATAGTTACGAAAATGGCTAAAGCTGGTTACTCTGTGTCAGCAGCAAAGCGAAATATATACCAAATCTGCTTCACGTTAAACTTAACCCAACCAATAAATTTCGTTTCGATTGAACCACTGCGCTAGAAGTTATACGGGTGAAAATTTTTTTTAGGGTTACCACTCTCAGAACTTTTCAAACTTTTAAAGCTCAATGTACATTATGTACGCAGGGACAGCACGCGAATGCCGCCAAGCATATAATGGAATGGACTGCATGTCGGGCTTTCAAGGACGCACTTGATGCCAAGAAACAGCAGGGAAGGATATAACTGTAATTCAAGGCAATCTGCAGGGCTGTAGAGATGCAGACGACATCCTCACGCAGCTAGTCTGCGAGCATAGGGCTCAGATCGTACTGATCAACGAGCCTAAAAGGGAGAGAAATTCCTTCGTTTGAGGCAGATGCTACGGGGTACGTGGTGATTTGGATCACTGACGGGCAAAGGGTCCGTATCGGTGGCCGTGGTCCAGGATATGGTCACGTGTGGGTGACATACGGAGAGATCACCTTTGTGAGCTGCTTCTTATCCCCAAATGACTCAGTGCTGGAATTCGGAGACAAGGTTAGCCCACTGGAGTACTCTCTCCGTGGCATCGCCGGCAACGTCATCGTAGGGGAAGACTTAAATGCAAGAGCGTTGGAGCATAATCGAAAAGGCACCTTAGTTGAGTTTGCTGGTGTTGAATACGGCTTCAACATCAACATTCAGAATGCCCAGATTTGGCGAATCTATTCCCGATGTCACCATGGCATCGGAGAGACTTGCGGCGCTCGTCAGCGATTGGAGCATGATGAAGGATTACACTGCGAGTGATCATAATCACATCACTTTCCAAATCGCTGAGAGCAGGCAAAGACGGCAGCGCTGTCCCTGCAAGTGGGTAGGCTGGAATGCCGCATAACTTTACAGGGATACAATGACCACTTTGCTCGTTTTGGGCTTGGAAGGGGAGCCTCAAACATCTAGGACCCCAGGAACTCGTGCAGCAGCAGAGATAGCTGCTGACAGAGCCATGAGGTGGATTTGCAGGGCGTGTGAGGTTTCAATGCCAAAACGTAAACCTTTTCGTAGAAGACAACATTCATACTGGTAGGCGTGCTGGCGCAGCGAACCAGGAATAGGCCGGCAGTGACTGAGCTATCTGCTGCTCACATTGCGACAAAAAGAGCTGACCAAGGCCATTGCGAGGAGCAAACATGCCAAATGGCAGGCTGTTGCGAAACTTTGATAGCCGAGCCGAGTCAGATTCGGTTCTGTCCCGCGTGGCAAACCTGCCAACTAGCTCAGTCCGGCGTGGGTTTTTGGGACGAACCTGACCTTCGCGCTACGGCACACTTCATAGACTTTATAATCATCCTCTTGACGCGACAAGCTGTACACTTTCCACGCCTTGATTTTCAAATTCTCGAGACTGATTAAATCTGTTTTGACCCATGGAAAATGTTTTAAAGGTATAGAGTCACTCAAAGGTACACAGCGAGCAAAGCAACCGAATAAGATAGAATGAAAGTTTATGGCTGCAATATTTACGTTAGATTCATTCACAACTGAAGACCAGTCAGATTCGGTCATTACTTCACTCAGCGTATCAAATCCAACTTTTTATTAATTTTCGAAGAAAATTAGTATCAAGCCGCGTTTCCAATGCTGGCTTCGAGTGAAATGTGTTTGCGTACACTTTTACTCTGATGCACTTTTAAATATCATCTTCTCTCTCTAATCAATCTCTAAAATCTGTAGTTGAACTCTAGAGTAGAACCTATTCATATTTCTATATATATAAAATCAGCCAAAAATTCATATTTCTATATATATATATATATATATATATATATATATATATATATATATATATATATATATATATATATATATATATATATATATATATATATATATATATATATATATATGTATATATATATATATATATATATATATATATATATACATATATATCTATCTATATATATATATATATATATATATATATATATAT
>OZ022264.1:126622353-126647353 GCA_963978885.1 Nemotelus pantherinus | reverse complement strand
GTCAGATCAGGAGACCTCGCAGGCCAGTGTACTGGTCCATTTCTACCGATCCAGCGATTGGGATAGTTGCAATTCAACCAATCTATGACTGGTCGGCCGTAATGAGCTGGAGCACCATCGTGTTGGTAAAACATGGAAACCAATCGTTGCAGAGGAATATCTTCCAATAAGTCCTGCAGATCATGTGTTAAAAAATGCAAATAGCTGGTACTATTTAGGGTAGGCGGGAGCCTAAAAGGCCCAATCAAATTATTGCCAATCACTCCTGCCCATAAATTTACGCTGAATCTATGCTGAAATGATGACGTTCTTGCAGTGTTTGGATTGTTCTCAGCCCACGTGTGTAAATTGTGGAAGTTTGTGATACCGTCCCTCGTAAATAAAGACTCATCCGTCCAAAGAATGCTGTTGACCAAATTTTCGTCGTCTAATTGTCTCTCAAGGAGCCAATTGCAGAATTCCATCCTTTTGGGCAAATCGATGGGTAGGAGCTCCTGAACTGGTGTGTGATGGTAAGGATGTAGACGGGCTGCTTTCAAAATACTCCAAACTTTCCAGCTAGACACGTTAAATCGTAACGCTAAGCGTCGAATACTGGTTGATGGGTCAGATTCCACTGCATGCAATATTTCTTCTTCGGTCCGTACAGCGGTTGCAGTTGTAGGATTTGCGTTTACTCGGCTCGTTCTGACGTTACCCGTTTCCCGAATCCTTGCGTAAAGTTGTTGAAACACTCTCCTTCCAGGAATCCGTCGATGGGGGTATCTCTGATGATACAAAGATTGCGCCGCTGCTGAATTTCCCCGGCACTCCCCATAGACGTACAAAATATCTCCATATTCTTCGTTAGTGTAGCGAGGCATTTTCCATGTATTTTCGTAAATTTTATTTAGATCTTGTTGTTCGAGTTATGCACTGAAACTTACAAGAATTTGAAAGTGGTTCTGTTTTTATGCGTTTTCAATTTTTTAAGTATCCCACTAATAAAGGCGGAGAACTGGACATGCTTTTACTTGTCACATCTAGGTAGGTGCATCAATTATGTTGAAACTAATTAAAATATAGTTAAGTTTATTGATACTTTAAATAGCAATAAATGGGTACTAAATTACTTTAGTACGACTAGCATATTAAACTTTGTTTTTTCAAGGAGGACCGTTTTATGACATATTTAGTTTTTAAGCGATATTTATTTTTGCTCAATACTTGCGAAATGGTAAAATCTAAGTCATTAAAATGTATGCAACTTTTGTAGCCAGTAATATGGCTTATCAAAATATTTAAATGAAAGTGGCACATTATAATGAGGTTTTCTAAGGAAAACGACCTGGAACACAGAATTTTCGGGGTTAAAATTAAAAAATTTTGTGTTTCGAAGAAAATATATCAAAACTCGGTACAACTGCAATCAAATGCAATACATTAAATAAAAGGTAATTTAGTTGTCTAATAAACGCGGTATAAAATTTTGAGTTGTGATAATTAATTTTCAAGATATAACGATTCAAGTGAGTCAGGGTACCGGTCCGAACAAGTTTTTTTGAACACCCTGTAACTCGGTAGGTTTTGAAATCCGGACCATCCTGTAGAACGATTTTTTACTCAAAATCTGTCAAAGAACGCCTCCTTAAAATAGTGTTCATTTAGTACCAAACACCCTGTATATATGTATATATATATATATATATATATATATATATATATATATATATATATATATATATATATTTTATATATATATATATATATATATATATATATATATATATATATATATATATATATATATATATATATATATATATACATATATATTGTTCAATATGACTACAATTCAAAAACTCACTTTTGTAATCGATTCAAAATACTTTATTTAGGTTTCAATTTAATATTCAATTTATCTTTAATATTCAAGTATTCAATTTAATCAAATTCAACTAATTCAAGTTCAAAAGAAAAATTCTATGATAAAAACTGCTCAACACTATTCGACTATTCGACCGATTCAAAGTTCAATTCAAAATCAACTGTACCATGACAATGGGCTCGAAAAATTTCTAAGTGAAAATTTCGGTAAATTTAACATTGTTAACATTTCCAATAACGTTACATCTATATTGTTGAAAAATTGTTTTCCAGTATTTTACAATTTAAAACACATCCTTAACATTATAAGTCAGCTGATTTTATGCCTGGTTGCGCGACGTCAAAACTGACAATCGAACCGTCGACTGTCATCCAGGTAAGTTAATTGAATATTTGTTTATGCCTTTTATTAATTTCCTTTCATTTCAGATTCAGATCAAACATACTCCCCCCGCTGGTCCAACCGGATCAGTATTAATATCTGTAAAAATAAAGTTGAGTATGCTTTCGTCAATATTGAGTTACCGATTATCAGGTCTATTGTCGTTGCTCCATTGCCATGTATGGTTGGCTTATCGAAATGGACTCCCAAACACCAGATGCTGCCTTCGAATTGACAGGGTAAAGATGTTAATGTAACCTGTGGCATTTCCTCCGTACAGGCACATAACACTCGCCAACCGAGGGGTTATTTGAACTTGGCGCCCCGACTCGCCAACTCGAACAAGGGTTTACTGAGAAACCGTTAGCATTGTTTTTTTTTTTATTTTGTGTGGTATGTACTTTGGATAGGATTGGATAGTGATAGGAAAGAAAGGGTAAAGTGCTGTATTGTCTGGCATCGTAGTTCATTTTTGTATTCGATTCATTTCTATTTCTGTCTATGGTTTTGTTTGCAGCTTCATTTCTTTTATTAAAATATGTGTATATTATAGGTTCGGTTATTGCGTAGGAAGTAGAACAATTTTTGTTATTGCACGTTTGTAGTAGTTACCTTTTGAAAATAACGTGACCACTCGTGTTATCATATCTTTTCCCGTATGAACGTTAGTGATCCTTGCGAGAGGCCATTTACTAGGATGTATGTTCTCTTCTTTCAGCAAACATAAATCTCCTATTTTAGGCTGGATTTCTTGTTTGAGCCATTTAGGCCTTTGTTGCAATCTTGCGAGATATTCATTTGTCCAGCGTTTCCAAAATGTTTGCATTAATCTTTGGCAAAACTGCCATCTGTCTAGCCGTGATAAGTTTATTTCAGACAGATCATCTTCTACTGGCATAATTAGAGCATCTCCGATCAGAAAATGAGCTGGAGTCAATACTTTGGTGTCCATAGGGTCATCTGTGAGAGGGCACAAAGGTCGCGAGTTCAGGCAGGCTTCGATTTGGACTAGAGTTGTTGAAAATTCTTCGTAAGTTAGAGTGGCATGTCGTAGTATACGGCGTAAATGTAGTTTGATCGACTTCACACCAGCTTCCCATAAACCTCCAAAATGTGGTGATGCTGGTGGATTGAAATGCCATGTAATTTCAAGGCCACTTTGGGACCCTACAGCTTCTCGATTTCTTGTCGCTATTTTCCTCAATTCTGATTCAGCTCCTACAAAATTCGTGCCACAATTGCTGTAAATGTGCTGACATAGACCTCGTCTTCCAATAAAACGTTTGAGCGCGGCGAGGAATGTGGTCGTTGTGAGATCATTGACGAGCTCGATGTGAATTGCCTTCACCGCCAAGCAGATGAAAATAGCAATGTATCCCTTATGGGTTTTACTTCCGCGTCCATTCCTATCTTTGATTGTAACTGGCCCGCAGTAATCCACTCCAGTATGGGTGAAAGGACGTGAAACTGTGACTCTCGGCTTCGGTAAATTTCCCATTAATTGTGATGATATTTTAGCTTTGGTTCGAAAGCAAATTAAACATTTATGATTAGAATGTCGAATAACATTTCTTGCATCCAAAACCCAATAGTTTCGTCTTAGTGTGGCGAGCATCAATTGCGTTTCTCCATGTAACGTGATGTTGTGTATATGTCGTACTAGCAGTTCAGTAAATTTCCCTGCTTTCGGAATGATGATCGGATGTCTTTGTGAGAAGGTTAAATCTGCGTTTTCCAGACGCCCTCCGATTCGCAGAATCCCGTCCCCGTCAAGAAATGGAACAAGATTGATTAACTGACTTCTTTTCGATAATTGTTCGCCCTTTCGTAATTTGTTAATATCTTCTTTAAAAGCCTTTTGTTGGACGTTTATAATCCAAAATTTTCGAGATTGTTGTAATTCTTCCGTCGTTAAGTATCCTTTATCAGTTGTCTCCTTTCTGGCTAACTTGAAGAATCGATAGCAGTACGCGGTAACTCGAATCAATCGACTAAATGAGGAAAATCTATTTATCATATCGTTTGTATCCGAAGATAAATCCAGGCAGAGGTGAACATTCAAATGTTTCCGTTTTTCCAAATTAGTAATTTCTACAGTTTTCATTTTAGGCCAATGTTCAGGGTTTTTCTGCAACCAAGATGGGCCTGTCCACCACAAAGACTTATTGTTGATTGTGTCGTTGTCATCCAAACCACGAGTTGCTAAATCAGCAGGATTTTCTTTCGAGGGCACGTGACGCCAAGGTGTATTCCCGCTAGTATTGTAAATTTCAGTGACACGGTTGGCTACAAAAACTGACCATCGCGTCGGATGTCCCTTGATCCAGGAGAGGACAATTTCCGAGTCGGTCCATAACCATGTTTGAACATGTTGGAAATTTAAAGTTTCTTTTATTTGATGTACTAATTTGGAAAGTAGCACAGCGCCACATAGTTCCAAACGTGGTATTGACACTGTTCGAATCGGAGCAACTTTCGTCTTCGCCATCACGAGATAAACGTGAGTTTGTTCAATATTTCTGCTGACTAGGTACACAGCAGCCGCATAAGCTTCCTTTGACGCGTCACTAAATCCATGGATCTCAAATTGAGATAATGACGAGTTTCTAATATATCGCGGTATTTTAATTTCACTTATCATCTTTAAATTATTTTTAAATCTTAACCATTGTTGGATAATTTCATCAGGGACAGGTTCATCCCAGGTGAGCCCCTGAAGCCATAAAGTTTGGAGAAGGACTTTAGCTTTGATAATAATTGGAGCAAGCCATCCCATTGGGTCGAATAGTTGAGCGATTTCTGAAAGCAATTGTCTCTTTGAGTAAGGTAAATTTAAACCTTTCAATTGCAGACGAAAACTAAAATAATCATTCATAGGATACCACACAATTCCTAAGGATTTGAATCCTTGGTCTAAATTCATTTCAAAACAGTTCTTCATTTCAATATCTTCTTTGGCAATTCCTTGCAAGATCCGTTGGTCATTCGCAATCCATTTTCTCAGAATAAAACCACCAGATTTTAAGACAGCAAAAATTGCATCACGTTTGTCGATAGTTTCTTGTAAGTCTTGACCCCCTGAGAGCAAATCGTCGACATAAAAATCATTCTTGATAGCATCAAATGCCGTAGGATAATTATTCATCTCATCTTCTGCTAATTTGTGCAGAGTCCGTATAGCGAGAAAAGGTGCGCACGTTGTGCCAAATGTTACCGTAGTTAGGCGATAGTGATCAAGTGCGTCATTGGGGTTCGATCTCCATACTATTCGTTGATAATCAACGTCGTCACGGTGCACCTTAATTTGGCGATACATTCTCGCTATATCGGCCATGAACGCATACTGGAAGAGCCTCCACCTCATGACAACCGAAATAATTTGATTTTGAATGGATGGTCCAGTCAACAATATATCATTTAGTGATAATCCTTTGTTCGTTTTCCGAGATGCATCGAATACGACTCGCAATTTCGTCGTACTACTTTCTTTGAAGACTGCATGGTGAGGCAAATAATAATAATTCATTCTATTATCTTCAATGGGTACATTATTAGTCGTAGGTTCTTTTACTAATTGCATATGATTAGAGTCGATGTATTCTTGAATGCATTTTTGATACTCCAGTTTCAGGTCGGGTTGTTTTTCGAAACGTTTTTCTAACGCTTTGAAGCTGACTATCGCTGCGTTTTTCGATTCTCCGAGATTAATTTTACTATCTTCATCTTTAAATGGTAGTCGCACCGTATACCTTCCATCATTATTCCTCGCAACGTTTTTCACAAAATGGTTTTCACAAAATTCCTCGTCCTTGGTTAAAACCCTTTTGGGTTGAAGTTCCTCAAGCTCCCAAAACCTTTTGAGCTGATCACTAATATTCATATCATCTGTAACTTCAACTTTGAAACTTTGATAGCCTTTTTTTGAATTTGTTTGGTGAACGCCACCAGAAATAATCCAGCCTAGCCTAGAGTTTTGAAGTATTGGACCAATATTAAGTTTCTGCACATCGCCAAGTATCACCTTTGCATAGACATCAGCACCGAGTAGTAGATCGATTTTACCAGGTTTGTCGAAGCTTGGATCTGCTAATGTTAAATTTCCTAAATCCTTCCACACTGCTGGTGTAATGTTTCGTGGTGGCAAAAGATTTGTTATTTTTTCTAAAATTAACGCATCTAATTCGATCGTATCCTGTTGTGGTATTATTAAATTTACTCGAACAACCCCTTTAATTTTTGTAGAAGTGTTCGAACCGATTCCTGTGACATTAACTTTCGAAGATTCTCTTTTTAATTTCAATAGTTGCACTGCAGATTCTGAGATAAACGACGCTTGTGAGCCCTGGTCAAGTAATGCTCGAAGTGGGATGTGACCAGTAGGTGACTCGATGGTAACTAATGCCGTAGCCAATAAGACTTCTTTACTGGCGGTAACGTTTAGTGAATTAATATTAAGACCAGCATTCGATGGACCCGGTTGCTGCCTCAATTCAGGACCCGTTAGTAATGCTGTGTCAACATTTTCTCTATGCAACAGTGTATGATGCATGCCCTTGCACTTAAAGCATCGTGACGTACTTGGACAACTGCTCATCATATGGCCCTTTTTTAAACAATTGATACAAAGGCCATTGCGTTTTACTAATTGCAACCTTGTACCGTGATTGGCTCTCGAAAACTGGATACAATGCTGAATACCATGTTTTTCCTTGCAGATGGTGCACGACTGTTGTACGTCACTGTGATAGGATTGTATGTTACCGGTGTGAGACGCTGCAATCCTCCTTTGTGAACTTCCTCTAGTATGAGTCACTCCAGAAGCCTCCAAGGCGCGAAATCGATTTTGCAAAAAGGCTTTCAACTCCATGAAAGTCGGCAACTCTCCAGTAGCCGCTTGCTGCTGCTCCCATAATTGTCTCGTCTCCGAAGGTAAACGTTGTGTTGTCATGTATACAACTACTGCTTGCCACATGTCTTTAATATTCATGTTCTCCAACACTTGCACTGCCTGGACCGTTCTATCTAGTAACAATTTAATTGATGCCGCTGACTCATTTGCGACCCCTAAACTAAATAGTCGTTTCAATTGTGTGTTCATTAACGTTGCTTTATTATCGTAACGTTCAACCAACACCTTCCATGCCACTTGATAATTCGTATCTGTTATCTGGAATTGTTTTAACAGACTTTCTGCTTCACCCGAAAGACTACACTTTAAGTAATGAAGTTTTTCAACATTACTTAATGAAGCTTTTTCGTGGATTAAACTCTTAAAGAGATCTCGAAATGAAATCCACGATTCGTAATCTCCCGAAAATTTTGGCAACGATATTCTTGGAAGTTTAATTTCATTTTCTTCCGAATTCTTTGGCCGATTGGTAATTTCGGAAGAATCTGTATTCGAGACCCTTTGTACCTCAATCAAAGACTCTTTAAGTTCCGAATATAATGTCACATATAGTTCTTCGAACAAACTATATTTTCCGTCATTAAAATATGGATTACTTAGCTCAGACTCGCTGCCGGTCAATGAGTCGAGAATAGATTCATGAGTTTTCTCAAACGCCTTTTGAATAGCTTCGAGTCTCTCTATTAATTTTGTAAAATAAGTGACGGTTTTACGTGTCTTCGGATCTTTTTTGTAATTAGAGTGCATTCGCACCAACTGATCATAGTTCAGACCTTGCTGCAAGATCAACTTAGTAATCGTCGCCATGATCTTTCAACTATTCAAATCAAATTCAATTTCGACTACTTCTATTCAAATCTATTTTCAATTCACGTACATACACGTTATCTACTTTCACGCCTAACTTGATCTCACAAATTCAAATTAAAATTTCACTTTCTAATGAACTGATTTTCCGTTCACGTCTAACTTGTTCTCACAAGCTCAAATTAACGTTATACGTTTTCTAATGAACTGATTTTCTGTTCAATTTTCTAAATATACTACTTTCGAGTTTAAAGTAGCAATTTGACCAGCACTAATAAATTCAAATTTGATGGACAAATACGACAAGGAAATATATTGGAAATCAACATGCAATATAATATAGGATCAAATGTTGTAATGCAATGTAATCTACATACCACACCATATGATTTGCACGCCACTAATCCCGGAAAATGTTCACTTTAAACGTATTTCACAAATTCAATAATTTCAAAAGTTCAATCACTTTTTTCAAAATTCGAAATTTCAATTTCTTTGTTCACCACTTTTAACACCGAAACGATTATCCGGTTCGAAGGACCAAAATTATGTTCAATATGACTACAATTCAAAAACTCACTTTTGTAATCGATTCAAAATACTTTATTTAGGTTTCAATTTAATATTCAATTTATCTTTAATATTCAAGTATTCAATTTAATCAAATTCAACTAATTCAAGTTCAAAAGAAAAATTCTATGATAAAAACTGCTCAACACTATTCGACCGATTCAAAGTTCAATTCAAAATCAACTGTACCATGACAATGGGCTCGAAAAATTTCTAAGTGAAAATTTCGGTAAATTTAACATTGTTAACATTTCCAATAACGTTACATCTATATTGTTGAAAAATTGTTTTCCAGTATTTTACAATTTAAAACACATCCTTAACATTATAAGTCAGCTGATTTTATGCCTGGTTGCGCGACGTCAAAACTGACAATCGAACCGTCGACTGTCATCCAGGTAAGTTAATTGAATATTTGTTTATGCCTTTTATTAATTTCCTTTCATTTCAGATTCAGATCAAACATATATATATATATATATATATATATATATATATATATATATATATATATATATATATATATACATATATATATATATATATATATATATATATATATATATATATATATATATACATATATATATATATTTATATATATATATACATATATATATATATATATATATATATATATATATATATATATATATATATATATATATATATGTATATATATATATACATATATATATATATATATATATATATATATATATATATATATATATATATATATATATATATATATATATATGTATATATATATATATACATATATATATATATATATATATATATATATATATATATATATATATATATATATATATACATATATATATATATATATATATATATATATATATATATATATATATATATATATATATATATATATCAGCAAAATGATTAGGAGAGATAATCTCTGGAGTGGCCGATCCGATTGAGCTGAAATTTTCGGACGACGTAGACGTATATAGTAGGTAGGTCCAAATTGGCTAAAATTCAGATACCCTAAACCTTTTGGAGGCGGCGAGCGTTTTAGTGAATTTTGAGGTACTCCTTTCTTTCCAAGTAGTGTAAATTTTTGTTGAAATATATGTTTGCGAATGAAAACTTATTATGTTTTAAGCTTGCTCATGTTAAAAAGTTGGAAATTTTGAGCTGCGTGCAGGTGCAGCGTGCGTTAAAGTAGGCAAAGATATTTTTTTTACAATTTTGATTTGTCATTACTTCTGACAAAAACATTGGATCATCGTGAAATTTGCAGAGCATATTGATGTTGAGTAAGATTTAACACACATGAAGTTTTAAGATAGTGCGTGTAACCCTGTAGCTACGTCAGGCTCCTGAAAAAAAATCCTTTGATATTTGACAAAAAATTTAAATCAGTGATCAATTTTGACATCTGACCATCATATCGAATTGAAGTTTTGAAAATTCCGGTTTGCACAAGAACGGCAACCCATCACCAAATTACCTCTATTTTCAGCACTTGAAATTCTGTTCACGAGAACTGATGACCGGATTATTCGATCATAATGAAATGTACAGGACATGTTGGTATTAATTAGGTCTGATAGAAGTGATTTTGAAATGGGGGCAACCCTGTGGCAGTGGTACCATCTTGAAAAATCACTGAGAAAAAAATCCGGTTTTTTGCCTATAACTTCCGATTCAGCCATCAGATTTTAACGAAATTCACACAGTACTTGGACCTTACTTTTAGTAATATTTGATGCAAATTTGGCTGAAAAACTAGAATAGGATTGCCAGCTGTGGTGATTTTTGTCTCTTAAATCTTGCAAATTTGCTCAGCAAAATAAAGCTTTTCTCCCTATAACTTCCAGTCCAGTGTCGAAATCGAAACGAAATTCACGCAGTTAGTGGACCTTTATGTGAACCAAATGTCGTAGGGATTTCGTACAAAAACCATGAAAGGGCTGCCAGCTATGATCATTTTTGTAATTTTGTGGAATTTATTTACTGAGCAATTATGCTATTAGATTTGCAAATGAGAATGATCCTACAATCGAAATTAACAACAAATATTAACGCTATAAAAATTTGAAAAGTTTTGAGGGTGGTAACCCTTAAATTCTTTTCACCCGTATAACTTCCAGCGCAATGATTCAGTCGAAACGAAATTTACTGGTTTACTGGTTTACGTGAAGCAGATTTGGTATATATGTTGCTTTGCCGCTAACACAGGGTTACCAGCATTGGCCATTTTCGCAAATATTGCACCAACAGATGCTCCAAATTACGTACTCATATGCAAAGCATTCGCAATTAAAATAAGAAACTAATTTCTAAATTTTCCGAGTTTTGAACATTTTTTGGATGGCAGCCTCAAACTACTTTTAACCGCTGAAACTTTCGATGAAATCCTCCGATGAGAACGAAATTCGAAGGATAAGTTGATTTAAGTATGAGCTTGTTATGGTTAATTTATTGCTGCTTCGTTGGGAAAGTGTTGCCAGCACTGAACTTTTTCATCATTTGTGTTATAGTTGAGTTTAGTTGCTTTGGACAAGGAATGGTTGATATGACTCTACAAAAAAGTGTATTACGTCTTTCCACATTTTTATGGCACTCGAAGACAATTTCTTCAAAAATTAGTTTTCTAGCAGTTCTGATGCGCTAGACTTTTTTTACTAATGTTCGAAGAAGAACATTAGTATTAAAATCATTTTGGCCAAAAATTCATATTTCTATATATATATATATATATATATATATATATATATATATATATATATATATATATATATATATATATATATATATATATATATATATATATATATATATATATATATATATATATATATATATATATATATCATCAAAAAATTTCAGTGAAAAAATCTCAGGAACGCGCCATTCGATTGAACTGAAATTTCCAGGACACATTGGTGTATATTCAGAATAGTGCCAGGTCTCAGAAAAAGTTAAAAATCTTTAACCCTTTGGCGCCGGCGGCCATTTTAGTGATATTTTTAATATACCTATTATTCCGTACACAAATAATTTTTGCAAAAATAAGGTTGACAAAATAAATTTTGAACGTGTTTTACATATGAATCGGATAATGTTTTGGAATTTTTTAACCCCTATGTGTGCGCTGGGTGCCTAAAAAGATAACGGGAAAATTTGAAAGTTTTTAAATTGCGATAACTTTTGACAGAGCTATTCAATCATTACGAAATTTTCAGGACATATTGGTATTATTTAGTTATAGATTTGTGTAGCTTTTTTTAATGAGCGTGCTGGCAACCCTGTAGCTCAGGCAAGCACTGAAAGTCAAAACCTCCAAATCATCGTCTCTCTTGAAAAAATGCCGTTTCTTCAAAAAAAAAAATCCACTCATATGTAAATTTCGTGCTTTATTTACATAGACAAAAAATTAAATTTGATATGGTATAACGGGCACGCCTGGTAACCCTTGCCCAATTTACCTATATTTTTAGCATCAAAAACTTCTGTTCACGGAAACTCACTATCCAATAAGCAGAATTGATTGAAATTTGCAGCATGTATTGGTCGTAAATAGGACCAGGTCTGATAGAAGTGATTTTGAAATGCGGGTGATTCTGTGCCAGTGGTGCCATCTTGAAGAATCACTTAAAAAGAGAACTGCTTTTAGCCCTATAAATTCTGATTGAATCGTTCGATTTTGACGAAATTCACACAGTAGCTGGACCTTATTTCAAACCACGTTTGGTAGAAATTTGATTGCAAAATTCGGTTGGAGCTGCCAGCTATGATAATTTTGGTGTCTTAAATTTGAAAAATTCAAAATTTGGAAGTGAAAACATTCAAACCATCGAATATCCTAAAAATGTCCGTTTCTTACAATAAAACCAATCTGTATACAAATCTTATGCTTTATCTACACGTTCAAAGTAAAACTTTGGAAATTTCATGTCGGACAAGAACGGTAACCCTATTCCAGTTAACCTATATTTTTAGCATCAAAAACTTCTGTTCACGAGAATTCACGAACCAATAATCAGATAGAATTGAAATTTACAGAATGCATTGGACTTAAGTAGAACCAGGTATGATAGAAGCGATTTGGAATTGTGGGCAACTCTGTGCCAGTGGTGCCATCTTGAAAAATTACATAGAAAAAAAAATGCTTTTTGCCCTATGAAATGTGAATAAGTTACCAGATTTTCATGAAATTAACGCAATGGCTGCACCTTATTCTAGACTCTGTTTGGTAGAAATTTGGTTGAAAAATTCGATTGGTGCTGCCAGCTATGGTAATTTTTGTGTCTTTGGTTTTGAAAATTCGCTAAGGAAAATAAAACTTTTTGCCATATAACTTCCAGTGCAGTCAAATCAATACGAATTTCATACAATTAAAGAAACCTATTATAAGCATTATTCAGGCCAAATTTGGTTGAAAAGCCTCGATAAAGTTGCCAGCTATTGTTGGTTTTGTGTTTGTTTGCAATATCTTTATTAAGCGGTTTTATCGTAGAATTTTCAATTGGTAATGATATTGTAGTGACAATAAACAGCAAATATTAAGCTTTCGATTATTTGAAAAAACTCGCTGCAGGTAACCCTAAATTTCTTTATACTCCTATAACTTCGAATGTAATTAAACAACGTGAAGCAGATGTGATATATTCTTGGCTTTGATACTGGCGAAAGGTTGCCAGCACGAGTCGGTTGTGCTACTTTTGTATCAATAAATGCTTACAGTTAGTATTCATACCGGAAACATTTACAATGAAAATAAATAACCGATGTTTCAATTCCCTAAGTTCTGCAAATTTTTCGGATCGCAGCCCCAAACACCAACTTCAGTTACAGTGCTGCAGGCACTGAGCATTTTCTTCATTGATGTTATATGAGATGCTGCTTTCAAAGTTTGGTGAAATAAGCATTTGATATCGAATATAATTAACCCGTGTTTTGCTCTCATAAACGTTGAAATTCATGCCAGTGGTAACATCTGAAACCTTCTACCATATGAGTTATAATGCGTTCTTGAGACCAAAGCAAGACGTGGCATTTGAAACAGTTTGGCCGTAATAAGCAGCTCAAGTGGTGGAATATGCACTCAAAACCTGCACGATTCTTCTACTATCCTTCGAACATTAGTATTTCTAGCGGTTCAGGTGCGCTAGAGTTTTTGAAGTTTAAAAGATTTGCAAACTTAGACTCCGTTAGTATATCGTCATTAATTGGAAAATTGATATGATGAGCTGGATGGTATGAAGATTCAGTAAGTAGAGGAGATGAGCATCGTTGAATTGAGACATAACATGAATTCGTCGAAAAATCAGATCCAAAAGTCGTCCATTTGTGTTGTGGATGCAGTTGATCTGCTTTAGTCCATTTTGAAATGCTTCAGTTTTTATTATCTCATTATCTAAGGGTTGTTTTCCAGATTATCAATGCTGTGACAACTATCATTGTCAGGAAATATTATGATCTTTCGGTTTTGTTTCAGCATTTCAATGTCTATCGTGTGCATGGATTCACTACAAATAGCACCCGTCATCCAACAATAGCCAGCCAAGTTATGCTCAAGCTTCTCTTAGTCTTTTGGGTTTTCCTATAACCAGCCAATTTTGTTTTCGCCGCTGTTTAAACTAACCAAGACTGCAATTGAAACGCGTTCCTTTGAACGTGTTCCATTTAGGCGTTTTCCGTATTTCAGACGCAGTTATGTTATGGTGTTACTCTAAAAAGAATCATTTTATTAGCCAAGTTTTGAAATATTTTCTCAAACGTACGAATGGGGTATTGATTTAACTTTCAACCCTAGTTTAGTCCTTTTGGATCCGTACATATTCTCAACTTTTTATTTGGCTTTTCCACTGTAATAATATTTGAAATCCAGTCGAATCCGGTCAAGTCTATCAGGTTCAAACTTAAGAGAATTTTTAATAATGTTCGTAGAAGAACATTATTATTTTAATCACATTGGCCAAAAATTCATATATATATATATATATATATATGTATATATATATATATATATATATATATATATATATATATATATATATATATATATATATATACATATATATATATGTGTATATATATACATTTAAATATATATATATATACATATATATATATATATATATATATATATATATATATATATATATATATATATACATATATATATATATATATATATATATATATATATATATATATGTATATATATATTTATAACAATATATATATATATATATATATATATATATATATATATATATATATATATATATATATATATATATATATATATATATATATTTATAGATATATATATATATATATATATATATATATATATATATATATTTATAGATATATATATATATATATATATATATATATATATATATATATATATATATATATATATATATATATATATATATATATATACATTGGTATATATGCAGAATTGAGTGATATCTGAATTAAATGAATTAAGAATTAAATGAATCATTAAATTCACACCGTGGCATAAGGATAAATGCAGTTTTTTCTTTCAAATTTTTTAAGATGGCACCACTGGCACAGAGTTTTCCACATGTCCAAATCGGACCTGGTCCCACTTAATACCAATACAATTTGTGAATATCAGATGTATCTGATAATTGGGTAATGAGTCTTCGTGAATAGAATGTTAAAATATAGGTAATATAAAGGAGGGCGGCTACCGTTCTTGTCCGATATGAAATTTAAAAAAAATTCTTTTGTTTATATAAACAAAGCATAAAATTTGTATATAAGCTGGAATTTATTGTAAAAGATCAAAATTTTTCAATGGTTTGCAGGTTTTCGATTTCAATGCCTGCCATAGCTGCAGGTTCGCCAATGCAATCATTAACAACTACACGAGTCTACGTCAATATGTATTTAAAGTTATCTGATAGTCTGATCAAAAATTATCGCAATTCAACAGTTTTCAAATTTTCCAGATCTCATTTTAGGCACCTAGCACACATTCCAAAAAGAATAACACATTCACATTTAAAACACGTTCAAATTTCATTTCATAAGTTTAATTTTTTGCAAAATTTATATGTTGACAGAGTATTTTATTTTCTTTTATTTAATTTATTAACGAAGCAAGGTATAAGTTACATAAACAATACAAAGCAAAATTTAAAACTAATGCGAGTATATGAAAATAAAATAAAAAATTAAACATATTAAATAATTAATAAATAAATCAATAACAGTAAATAAATAGCACATAAATAAAACATTGATAAATAGCTTATCATAAGGGGTTGCGGATGGCTTGCAGAAGGGACGACTTGGGGGATAATTTTGAGATTGTTGGAGAATACAGATAACTTATGCTATTGAATATCCTGCAGCATCTATTTATTGGCTCATTAGCCGAGTAAGTAGTGGAATGTGGATATTCCTTAAGTAAACGAGAGGACCTGGTTCTCCCTACAGGATTATTAAGGACCATTTTACTATTCAGGAATTCAACTCTGATAACGCCTCTAATGACGTCACAGGAAGAAATCATCTTTCTTCTGGATGCTAGTGTCAATAAGTTTAGGTGACCCAGTCGAAGCTCATAAGGAGGAAGGGCATTAAAATTGTTAGGGTTGTATAGTTTTCTCAAGGCAAAAAGTATGAATTGCTTTTGAATGCACTCGAGTCTGGACCTGTGGGTTTTAAAAGCAGGTTTCCAGCAGATGGAAGCATATTCGAGAATGGGGCGCCCAAGTGAGATGTATAAGGATCTTGTGACCCAAAGTTTGCGAAATTCCTTGGCACATGTTTTGATGCAGCCTAGCTGTTTGTTTGCACGGGAAAGTATTTTATCATAATTCAAGGTTAAGTGGAGTGTCTCATCCAAGATAACTCCAAGGTCAACAACGTTTTCAACTCCAGCTAACAAATTATTGGTGACGGGGACGGTGTATTTTCGGTGTATTAATCTTCTCGCACTTTGAAGTTGTGTAGACCTTGCTCTTGTGCGTTGATCATCGCGATTTGTTGTATATCGTTAAATATACTCCATTCCACACATCGGTGCTTAAATTTTTATATTCAACAAGGCTGCTGACGGTACCTCTTTCAACGTGATTCCTATTCTAATGACAATCAAAGACAACATATAAATATAAAATAAGTTCAGCACTCAAACCAAATCAGTAAAAATTTACCGGGATAATTGTTTTCGGCCCGCATCGCCAAGCTGAATTTTTCGATACCGATTATGAATGTGAGTCACGCTCCATTTCTTGAAATAACGTTTTGTAATTATTTCGAACATTTTGTCAATGTCATAATCGATCACTGCACGTACTGCTTCACTGTCACTGACGTAATCATCGTCTGATTCAGCTTCGATTAGTTCCTTGATCAAGTCACACTCCACTCAAATGAATTCGCTCATTCGAACGTTGTCTATTTCCTTCCGCAACAAGTCTATCTAATTTAATAATAAATAACTCGCATTCAATGATTGTTTACAAACCAAATGTTCCAAATATGATCGAGAATTCATACTTACTTTCCACTTTACTATATATATTTGCGCGTGGCGTAATATCAAGACCCATTCTGAACTCTTTTAATTTATTCAATACCATCGAAATGTTATTTTCATGCGTAGAAATCGATGTTCTACTTGTTGAAGCCTCTGCTTCAGCCATTTTATGGCTCTTATATTATTTTTCAACCTTAATGTCCAACTATAATGCACTTTAAGTAGCTTAAGTGAGCGCTGAAACTGAACGAAAATTCACTCAATTGATGTCGATTGGTTAATTTGCCCCATAATAGAATTAAGTGAAGCTTCATGAAGCAGCCGCCAGAGTGGCGAATATGAGTTTGAATTTGCAGCCATATGAGATCAACTGATATGAGCATTTGTGCAATATATTTGAATAGGATTTTGCTGCAATTGAAATATAGTTGTCTTCAAAGCTTGATAGCTCTGTTGCAAGAAATCGTAGAAAATTGTTGCTGAGCTGAAACTCGGCACTTTCCTGTAGATTATTAGATCTATAAAGATGGGCTTGGTGCAGGCTCTTAATTTGTACTTATATTCAAATAAGTGTACAAAAGAAATGTTTTTTGAGCAATATTGGTATGCGACCGGAATATATTTAATCAACAAGATCTTTGCTGCTGAAGATTAAAATTCAATAGTGGACAGCTGAAGCATGGTGTGTGGTTATTCTTTGAATGAAAAAAGCTGTGTGATGGCATTTTAAGTAGTTTATGTACTTTTTTTAAAAGTAAGTAATTTAAAGATACAAGTAAATAAAAAACAATATAATTTATTATTTCGTATGTACGTTCATTTATTATTTCGTATGTTATTCAACGCGTTTTTTCTTTGAAATTATGTTTGATACTCATTATTCCTACTTTCTGTAAAAATAGCATTTAAATGATCGACGAAAATATATACCTGTTGTTCTTTTTACAATGTCGCGCAGGATCATATTCGAGACATCTAATTACTACTTCCTATATTGTGAACTGTCAATGAACTGTTCAACAATAAAAGGTCTAATTGGAATTGTTTTTGCGGGATGATTAAAATTGAAAAAAAAAATTTTATTAACATTGAACATTTTTATTTGACAAAGTGGTTTCGAAAGTATGCACTGATTCTCATCAGACACCAGCACACAGTGCATACTTGACTGAAGTGACCACTTGCAGTTGGAAATCATCAACTTTTATTTACGCTAGTTGTGACAAATTTTAACATCTCCGACTTATACCCATCGATTTAATTTACTTGTAAAGGTTATTTAATTGTTATCATGGTTCCCTTCTTGTCTATAAATCGGCATAGACAACATTTATCGTCTCTAAAGCTTATCAAAGCAGAGAATATTGATACGGAAAACTCGATCGTTTTGCGGAATAAGCCTCCGAAGCCGAATCAAGCGTAAATAAAAGTTAATGATTTCCAACTGCAAGTGGTCACATCAGGCAAGTATGCACTGTGTGCTAGTGTCTGATGAGAATCAGTGCATACTTTCGAAACCACTTTGTCAAATAAAAATTTTCAATGTAAATAGAAAATTTTTTTTCAATATTAATCATCCAGCAAAAACAATTTCAATTTGATTCGGCTTCCGAGGCTTATTCCGCAAAACGATCGAGTTTCCCGTATAAATATTCTCTGCTTTGATAAGCTTTAGAGACGATATACGTTATCTATGCTGATTTATAGACGAGAAGGGAACCATGATCACAATTAAATAACCTTTACAAATAAAAGGTCTGTTCTCGTACTACGATTAATATTGCAATGAAGCGGTTTTTGTATTCCGTTTTACTGAAAACTGAAAATTTCTCCTCTTTCAGTAAATTTCAGTAGGGTCTGACAGGCCATGGTCCGAGCTACTGAAAAATACTGAAAACTGTCAGATGGTTTTTGGCGTAATGTTAGGCAGTGTTTGGCGTATGAAGGACGAAAATTTTGGTGGCGATAATTTATCACCGCTTAGGATGACTTTATAATCACTATTGTTTTCCCGAAAACCGACAACCAACACTTTTGTTTGTCAATTTTCAGGAAATCCAATCAGAGCGTTTTTGTACTTTTCATGAATTTCCCCCTCCGCATGATTCAGGAAAATTCAGTAAAATTCAGTGACTGAAACTACGCGAACAAACCTAAAATGTTCAAATATTTCACATATCTATTATTGCTTCTACAATACCGCATACGAATGATAATTACTTCTACCTCCTGCAAAAATAGCAAGCGATGCACGAAAACTTATTCAAATATTTTTATTCAAATTTACTTAAGTAATGTACGGTCCCAGTCGTAAGCCACTAAAGTGGCCCAAATTGAACGAATCTTAAGGAAACGGCAGATAAGTACATTATGGGTATGCCGCTTGTTTTCTCTGCAACCGTACTGTACCTTAAGCTACTTAAAGCTCACTTATTTGCATTATAGTTAGTGATGGGTAACACCAGCACACTTTACTGTGCTAGCACACTTCGCACACCACACTTAAGTGTGCTAGCACTGTGCTCCCAGCGCTGACACAGTGCCGCACACTGACACAGTGTCGCACACTGACACAGTGCCGACACACTGACAAAGTGCCAACACACTGACACAGAGCCGCACACTGACACAGTGCCGACACACTGACACAGTGCCGACACACTGGCACAGTGCCGACACACTGACACTGCCGGCACACTTGTACTGGCAAGCACACTCCACACTGATGTGCTTGGGAACGAATGCTGTACGAGTGGCGTTGATTTTGTCCATTAATATGATGTGTTTCGGTAACAATGCGTTGTTTGCATTACAGAATGTGTACACATTTTGCGGTTTCGAAAGCATTAGCTATTGAACGCATTAGCTGATGAATGAGATAATTAGGGAACGAAAAAAGGCAGATAAGATTTATTGTTCGTATATTTTCAGGGTGAAAGTTTTAATTTTGATGATTTGTGTTTTTCTAAAAGCTGCGGACGTCTTCAAAAGAGATGAAAGTTTAAACACAGATACAAATACGTTTATTTGCGGTACATCTGAAAGAAATGCTTTCACGTTGAAAATATTTGTGGAAAATAGGGTTTAGTCGTAACATGCAACGATAAAATGATAGCGATAAAATGATCTGCTGCAGATAGAAGGTTTATGCTAAGTAGTGCTATGTTTCTAAATATTCAAATTTTAAAGGAGTTTTCAGGGCAAAAGTAGCTGAAATCGGCCAATTTTTTGGTTAGAGTGGTTTCGGACATAACGGGCCAAGACCTATTGCTGTGATACAAATATATCGGTTTTGTAGGGGAGTAAGGGGTTTTTTGGCCATAGTTTGGCAAAAACTGCCTTTACGGCACTTTCGATGACAGAAAGTGGTCGGGGAGTGCAATAGTGATCTTTTAAGGACGAAAATTTTTTTTGATAGGGTACATTGGGCAAAAATGTCCAATTTTCGCAAGAATTTTTTTTTTGGTCTAGCATGAATTGGGGGACCTTTCTGAGTTGTATCGAGCGAAATTTCCATGCAAGTGTGGGAAAAAGTGGCCTAGTTTCGAAGATACGGCAAAAGAAGCTGAAATCGGCCAATTTTGGGTTAGAGTGGTTTCGGACATAACGGGCCAAGACCTATTGCTGTGATACAAGCATTTCGGTTATATTTATTGATTTATTTATTTATTTATTGATTTAATGTCTATACCAACAGATCAAGTCTAATTACGCAATAGACAATGATAAATAAAAATAAAAATATATATAAAACGAACAAGAGTATCATAATTCAATAGAAAATAAGAATCCAAAATTTAAATATGCAATTAGCCAAGATGAGCATAAATTAAACAGAATAAGTAATTACTTTATCTTTTAACATGTTTTTGAAAAGCATCAAGGTTGGTGGTAGGGAACCAAGTCTGAGTTCGTTATGCTGCCTAGGTAAACGTAGCAGCGGTGAAAAGTAATATGTATCAGCCCGTGCAAATGGAACATTAAACGTTAAAGTTGATCTACATGACCGATCCAATACACGGACGGAAACCAGGTTGCAGAGGTCAGATGGGACAAGTTAATGGTTTAGTTTAAATAGAAGGCATTCATCGAAGAACAGCCTACGAGATTTCAGGGATGGAATTTGTAGCATGGTAAGTCTCGCGGTATACCCACAGTAAGTCAAATTGAATTTGAAAAGCAGAGAGCGGGTGAACCGGCGTTGTACAGATTCAACGGCATCAATTAAGTACTGAAATTGTGGGCACCATATTTGACAACAATATTCAAGGATGCTGCGGACAAAAGAGCAAAACAGGTGTACACAGGTAGAGATATCAGTAAAATGCTTAGAAGATCTAAGTATAAAGCCCGAGAGCCTGGACGCTTTGGCAGTTATATGCAATATGTGTTGGTCATATAAGAGTTTAGTATCGAAAATAGCTCCCAGGTCTTTAAAACAGAATACAGCATCGAGAGAGGTACCGGAAACGCAATAAGAAAACACTAAAGGGTTAGTTTTACGCGTGAACGACATTTGGCGACATTTGAAGACATTCAGAGTAAGATAATTTGCACTACACCAGTTGTCCAGAGTGTGCAGATCATTTTGTAGCTGTAAGCAGTCTTCAATTGTATCGATTACTCTGACAAGTTTAAGATCGTCTGCGTATATAAGGGAGAAGGAGTTTAGGAGACCTGGCAGATCGTTAATGAAGATTAAGAATAATTAGTATCGATCCTTGCGGAACACCAGAGGTGGGATAGAAGGGAGCCGAGGAGCAGGAGCTAACAGTTATAACACAAGCACGTTCATAAATGTAAGAAGAAAACCAGAAGAGCAGCGGTCCATAAAAACCATATTTCTCTAATTTCAAGAGAAGGAGCACGTGATTGACAGAGTCGAGTGCCTTAGAGAAATCAGTGTAAAGAACATCCACCTGTCTTTGCTGATCGATGGCAGAAGCAACAGTATTGCTGAAAGATAATAAGTTGGTAACAGTGGATTTACCTTTGACAAATCCATGTTGCTCGTTGGCAAGGAAAAGCTTGAGTAGAGAATAGATTCTGTTGTAGACAATTCTCTCAAGTAGCTTGCTAAAGCAAGGTAGAAGTGATATTGGACGGTAATTGGAGATACAAGCGGGGTTACCTGCCTTAAATATGGGAAAAATGTTGACTGATTTCCATATGGAAGGAAAAACACCAGAGGCGATACTTAGGTTGAAAATAATGGACCGGGGTACACAAAGTGAAGAAGAAAGTGACTTAGTTAGCATATTAAAAATACCATCAGAGCCAGAACAAACGTTAGAATTGAGACAACTCATTAAATATTCAACTTCTAAAGGATTTGTACGAAATGAAGAGAGCGCTCTAAGGTTAGCGCGAAACGACGAGGGAGTGGTAAAAGAAACATGTGGAGGAGAAAGAGGGTTTTGTGGTGAAGAAAATGACGAGAAAAAACGAGCAAAGAGCTCACAGGTCCCTTCAGTTGTAGTGGCAGAAGTTTCATCAAGAAACACATATTGAGGAATGACGGGGTTTTTTTCAGTGAGTGAATAAATGACCAGAAGGGTTGAGAATTGTTGGAACTAATAGAAGCCTCGACTCTGGCAACGTAGGTACGCATGGCTTCTTTAGCAACCCTCTTTGCATGGTTGCTTTTTAAACTCAAGCAGGTCATCATGCAAATCTGAACGTTTGAATTTGGCATGAGCAACATCCTTTGTCCTAAGGGCAGCAGCAACTTCAGAGGTGAACCAGGGAGCATCATTTGGTCTCCTGGGACGACATGTGCGAGTGAAGTGAGGAATGAGATTAACGAAGAAGACGTAAAGTCTATTGAGAGCCTCATTAACGTCAGAACAGCGAAAAAATGAGTACCAGTAAATATGATTGATTTCGTTCGCCATTCCAACAAAGTTGGCTTTAAAGAAATTGAAGCGCCTGCAGCAAGAAACTGTGGATCTTAGAGGAAGATTGAAAGAAATTTCTAAAAAAACAGGAGGGTGGTAAGGGTAGGGAGGGACATAGGGTAGAACATCGGAATTCAAATCAACAGCAGGGGAGTAAAGCAGCCTAGTTTCGAAGATACGGTAAAATGATATTTGCCGGAAATCGTCCGGAAAAATTGAAAGTAGCTCTAAAAGTGCTAACTGAGAGAAGGTTCAGATCCTTTTTGGTTCGATAGTTGGCTTCTCCGGCTGTGCATTTTGTATGGAAATTTCACACACTTGTGTGGAAATTTCGCTCGAAACAACTCATAAAGGTCCCCGAATTCATGCTAGACCAAAAAAAATTTTTTTTGCGAAAGTTGGACATTTTAGCCCCATGTTCCCTATCAAAAAATTTTTTCGTCCTTAAATTACCACTATTGCACTCCCCGAATACTTTCAATCATCGAAAGCGCTGTAAAGACAGTTTTTGCCAAACTTTGGCCAAAAAACCCCTTACTCCCCCACAAAACCGAAATGTTTGTATCACAGCAATAGGTTTTGGCCCGTTATGTCCAATACCACTCTAACCCAAAATTGGTCGTTTTCAGCTACTTTTGCCGTATCTTGGAAACCAGACCGCTTTTTCCCACACTTGTATCGAATTTTCGCTCAAAACAACTCAGAAAGGTCCCCCAATTCATGCTAGACAAAAAAAAAATTCTTGCGAAAATTGGACATTTTTGCCCATTGTTCCCTACCAAAAATTTTTTTCGTCCTTGAAATATGACCTGACGACTTTCAATCATCAACAGCGTCGTAAAGGCAGTTTTTGCCAAACTATGGCCAAAAACCCCTTACTCCGCTACAAAACCGAAATATTTGTATCACAGCAATAGGTCTTGGCCCGTTATGTCCGAAACCACTCTAACCAAAAATTGGCCGATTTCAGCTAGTTTTGCCCTGAAAACTCCTTTAAAATTTGAATACTTAGAAACATAGCACTACTTAGCATAAACCTTCTATCTGCAGCAGATCATTTTATCGCTATCATTTTATCGTTGCATGTTACGACTAAACCCTATTTTCCACAAATATTTTCAACGTGAAAGCATTTCTTTCAGATGTACCGCAAATAAACGTATTTGTATCTGTGTTTAAACTTTCATCCCTTTTGAAGACGTCCGCAGCATTTAGAAAAACACAAATCATCGGTAGTGTACTCAAAATTAAAACTTTCACCCAGAAAATATACGAACAACAAATCTTATCTGCCTTTTTTCGTTCCCTAATTATCTCATTCATCAGCTAATGCATTCAATAGCTAATGTTTTCGAAACCGCAAAATGTGTACACATTCTGCAATGCAAACAACGCCTTGTTACCGAAACACATCATATTAATAGACAAAATCAACGCCACTCGTACAGCATTCGTTCCCAAGCACATCAGTGTGGAGTGTGCCTGCTAGTACAAGTGTGCCGGCAGTGTCAGTGTGTCGGCAGTGTCAGTATGTCGGCACTGTTTCAGTGTGTCGGCACTGTGTCAGTGTGTCGGCACTGTGTCAGTGTGTCGGCAGTGTCAGTGTGTCGGCAGTGTCAGTGTGTCGCCACTGTGTCAGTGTGTCGGCACTGTGTCAGTGTTTCGGCACTGTGTCAGTGTGTCGGCACTGTGTCAGCGTGTCAGTGTGCTGCTGACACACTTATAAAGTGCCGCACTCGCACAGTACACCAAAGTGTGCTAGCACACTGTGCTTAGCACGTACAGGTGCTGCCCATCAATAATTATAGTTCTTCCTTTAAGCTATGGCATGGCAACAATAGGCGTGTTTTTTTTGCACCTCTTATACAAAACAGAAATATGCAGACGCATTGGAAACAATAACAACTCCTCTTATGTTCCCAATGCGTCTGCATTTTTCTTCCATAAATAGGGGGAGCAAAAAAACACACCTAATGTTGTGTTGCATTGATTGTAGCTCCAGCAACTCCAGAATAATTCCATTGATATATAAGTATAGAGGATATGGCAATAGA
>OZ022264.1:126571913-126611913 GCA_963978885.1 Nemotelus pantherinus | reverse complement strand
CCGAGACCGTGCGGTAGCTACACGCGATTCGCAGGGCACCCCTGCGCTGGACACTGGCAATGCGCTTCCGGAACTTCCTAGTTCGAAGCGCATCTCCCCAAATTTCGGCGCCATATAGCAAGATGGAATTGGTCGTCACCATCAGCAGTCTCCGTCTCGTCTCACTGGGTCCGCCAACGTTGGCCATTAGCCTACTCAGCGAACTGACGACTACCAGAGCCCTGTCACACGCCCTGCGGATATGATCCCAATACGTCAGCTTGGTGTCCAGTGTCACTCCCAGATACCTGACCGACTTGCTGGTCTGGACCCCGACGGAGCCAACCGTCATGGGTATGACAGTTGGTATCCTCCGCTTCGTCAGCATGACAATCTCTGTCTTTGAGACTGCCAGCTGGAGGCCGTGCTCAGTCATCCACCGATCCACCCTTTTCATAACTTGGTTAAGTCTAAGTTGAGCGAAATCGGCAGATCTAGAAGTGATTACAGCTGCGACGTCATCAGCGTAACCTACCAGGAACACACCCGCAGGCATTTCCAGGCGCAGCAGATCATCGTACATGATGTTCCAGAGGTCAGGTCCTAAGATTGACCCCTGTGCCGCACCTGAGGTGACAGGCCTCCTTCTGACTCCGTCCTCAGTGTCATAGAGCAACCATCGGTCCCTGAGGTAGTCCCGCATCATGGCCAACAAGTAGCCAGGAATACGGATCCTCCCTTCAAGGGCCCGAAGGATGTCCGTCCACCTCGCCGAGTTGAAGGCGTTTTGCACGTCAAGCGTTACCAGTAAGACGACCGGTCTGGCCCGGTAACATGCCTCTTCCGCTCTTGCTACAGCCCCAACAACCTCTGAGATGGCATCGATTGTTGAATGACCCCTCCGGAAGCCGTGCTGCCTGCAAGAAAGATCACCGGCTGATCTCACAGCTGACAGCAATCTCGGCTTTAGTAACCCTTCGAGAAGCTTCCCAGCAGTGTCCAGCATGCACAGCGGGCGGTATGCCGATGGGCAGCCCAGGTTACCCTTCCCCTTATCTACCAGTACTAGTCGAGCCACTTTCCACCGCGACGGGAAGACCCCCGCGACTAAACATGAATTATACAAATCCAATAATAGACGCGGTTGACTCTCCGCCACGACTTTAAGTGCCTCGACCGGCACTCCGTCAGGCCCTGGGGCCTTCCGGTTCTTCATCCTGGACACCGCACTGTTCAGCTCCTCGTCCGTAAAAAGAGGAACATCCGCCTGGTTAACGAATATGGGCCCATCAATCCTTGGCGGGTGCACCGGGAACAGCGAACCAACGATATGCTCCATGGATATCGCGTCCATGAGAGTGCTAGATCGCATACAGCCAAGTCTGCGAGTGACCAATTTGTAGCCATCTCCCCACGGGTCTGAATTGACCTCCTCACAAAGAGCCTGCCATTTGGCACGTTTACTCCTTGTGATGGCCTTGGTCAGCTCCCTCTTTGCCGCAATGTGAGCAGCAGATAGCTCTGCCACTCCTGGCCTATTTCTGGCTCGCTGTGCCCTGCGCCTGCACGCCAAAGCGATGCGTCGCAGTTCGGCGATTTCATCGTTCCACCAGTACGCATGTTGCCTCCTACGAAAGGGTTTCCGTTTGGGCATTGAAGCCTCACACGCCCTGCGAATCCACCCCATGGTTCTGTCAGCAGCGGCCTCTGCTGCTGCACGGGTCACTGGGGACCCAGATGTTAGAGGCTCCCCTCCCAAACTCGAAACGAGCGATGCGACCATCTCGTCCCTGTTAAGTTTAGCGGCATTCCAGCCATTCCACTTACAGGAAGAGCCTTGGCGTCTTTGCCTGCTCTCAGCAATTTGGAAGGTGATGTAGTTATGATCACTTGCAGTGTAATCTTCCATCACTTTCCATTAAGACATTAAGAGTGGTGGTAAAGAAGCAGTCTGCTTCTTGTCCACAGCTACAGGGTTACCCGCTTTATGCTGAAAATCTATATGTGCCACATTTTAGTCAACATCAATACGTTTTGTAATTTTCAGATGATCCATTGTTTTTCTTACAAGTAATGACAAATCAAAATTTGAAAAAAATTCCTTACCTACTTTTAGGCACCCTGCACCCACACACGGCTCAAAATTTCCAATTCTTTATCATAGACAAGCTAAGAATATAATTATTTCTCATTTCCAATACTTTTCTTTAACAAAAATTTACACTGCTTGGAAATATAGGAGTTCCTCAAAATTCACTAAAACGCTCGCCGCCACCAAAATGTTTAGGATATCTGAATGTGAGAAAGTTATAGACCTACCTACTATATACATCTATGTTCTCCGAAAATTTCAGCTCAATCGGATCGGCCACTCCAGAGATTATCTCCCTTAATCATTTTGCTGATATATATATATATATATATATATATATATATATATATATATATATATATATATATATATATGTATATATATATATATATATATATATATATATATATACATATATATATATATATATATATATATATATATATATATAAGTATATATATATATATATATATATATATATATATATATATATATATATATATATATATATTTATCATATATATATATATATATATATATATATATATATATATATATATATATATATATATATATATATATATATATATATATATATATATATATATATATATATATATATATATATATATATATATATATATATATAAAGAAATACGAATTTTCGTCGAAACGAGTTTAATACTATTGTTCTTCGAACATTAGTAATAAATAAATTTATAGAACAATTATTTCATTTGAAACTGGATGTATTTCAATTTCTTTGCAGATATCGATATTTTGATACATATCGATATCTATATTTATCTATAAATTGAAATATATATGGTTTCTCAAGGAAAAATTTGTTTTTAAATTAAAATGTTTGATTTTAAAAGTTAGGAAAAATCTAATCTTAAATCAATTGAATAAGTAAGTAAATACTTATGGGTAGTTAATTGTCCATGTAATATCATATTGTAAATCATACAATGCAACAAGAATTTATATATGATGTTACCCTCCTCGCCTAATTGAGGGGGTAGTGACCCTCGGCTTGGTCCGTTTGGGTCCCGGGTTCGCTCAGGAGACTGGGCGTGGGCGCCACTCACTCACCCAATATTGGACCACGAGCCGCCGAGTGAGCTTACGGCTCACCGAGGTCAAAAGATCTTTGAATGGGGATCGTTGTTGCGTATAGCACAGCCCCACTATTCCACATTCGCCGAACCACCAAACCGCGAAACGATCGTTTAAACACCTACTTGTGCCACGAAAAAGTACGATCTCGTGAATTGAAGACAAAATCTTTATTTTTACAACTTCCGCGATTTCGCGATTTTCCTAACACCGAAACAATTTTCAACTCTAACGCCTACGCTACGTTAGCTTATTCTAATAAACAAAATCCACCACTCCACTGTAACAATTTTTGTTTACACAAGAATATAATTCTAAAGCTATTGGTTATGCGAAAAATGTTTTGAAATGTTTATCTTGTTTCTGAGCTGAACTATTTAAATCTAAATAAAATCTTCCAAATATTAAAAAAAAAGAAAACAGGAACTAACCTTCTTCCTTCGATTCGTCGGACCAAAACATGGTCAAGAAATAAATATTCCAACCCCGACTCCAGCCGAGTCCCAGTTCAGTGATGGGCGCGTTTCTTCACGACCATATATGTTTATTGCTCGCCTCCACCGTCACACACGGAATCTTCCTAGGCTCCCAATCTCAACAGCACGGATGGAGTTCTGAACCCCAGACCGCCCGGTTCCCGGCCAGACGTGCTATCCTCTGCACTACGGGGCCGGTACGAGATGAATGGCTTTATGCCCAATTGATCGTCTCGCCGCCTGTCTCGGACGTCACGAGGATCACGGGTTCGAATCCCGCCGGAACCCAATTTCGAACTTGCCACACTTTTTTTTCCGCAAGTCCTTTTTTCCTCCCCCACCGTCACACCAAGGATGTTCCTCAAGGTGCCTGATGGTTTTCCGATGATTTTTTTCCAATAAATTATAGATCTGCTCGTTCCCACTGTCGCACACAGAATTTTGAATTTCCGTACCTGATAATCTGATAATCTGATAGCTGATACTTCTTCCAGAATTTATCGATCTGCTCGTTGCCACTGTCGCACACAGAATTTTGAATTTCCGTACCTGATAATTTTCCAAAAATTTCGATCTGCTCGTTACCACTGTCGCACACAGAATTTTGAATTTCCGTACCTGATAATTTTTCCAAAATTTTCGATCTGCTCGTTACCACTGTCGCACACAGAATTTTGAATTTCCGTACCTGATAATTTTTCCAAAATTTTCGATCTGCTCGTTACCACTGTCGCACACAGAATTTTGAATTTCCGTACCTGATAATTTTTCCAAAATTTTCGATCTGCTCGTTACCACTGTCGCACACAGAATGGAAAATTTTTCCTTCATCGGGTACCGCTGCTTTCTACTTTCTAGCTCGAGTCCCGTACTTTCTCCTTTTACAATGTGACCGGGTGAATGTCCTCCTTTCCACACGGGCCGATCGAGGATTCCCACCAATCCGATAATTTACCGTCGTCGTCGTTAATCCACCCCTGGGTTGTGCTGACGTTTGGTTATGTCGGTTTCCACTGTTTATTGATGTTCTCGACTGTCAATTTGTATATCGGTTTCGTGAGACGTGAGTTTGTGATAGCCATGTAGTTCGCGAAATATACGCTTAAATGGTGTTCGGGAGCATGTTCGCGGAGCCGGTGGATGCAGCGGGCCTGCCTTGAATAGCGGTGGCGATGGCAGATGAAGCTACACGGCAGCTCCAACGCCTGCTGGCCATTCGGCCTCGGTGAGATTGGCGGTAGCTGTTGGCCGAGTCAGTGATCTCATCAGATAAGTATCTGTGATATGTTTCATCCAGAATGTGGTTCTTTGTGTGGCCTATTTCCAGATGCTTGTTCCCGATCCTCTATTGGCCTGACGTTGTTGCGGGATATGAGCCAATGAGGTAGGCATCGTGACTACCACCAAGGTATTGGCGGAGCGATGGACGAGATGCAGCACCCGACTGGTTACGTCAAACCTAGTACGCCCAACTGTGACGAATTCTGTGCCATGGACCCAATGATAATATCTTCAACGCCGGTTGGCCCAGAAGGTTAGTGGCACCGCAGTTTTCTTACTTACAAACTATGATTTGATATTAACCAATCTATGTCGTAAGCATCTGGCGGGTACACTACACGGGTCGGATGCTACGACCGTACCTTCCCTATGAGTGGTGGCTATAAGCATTCTACTTAGTAGAGTGGTGGTTATCCCGCGATTGCTCAGCCTTCCCCGGGGAAGGCTGTATTTTTTTTTTTTCCAAAGTGAACGCGCACCCCCTTGTTACCACGTAACAACTCCCCCCTTACCCGAAAAGGATTTCCCCGGAAATCCTTTACCGATATCGTTGTCGCGACTGTCCCGGTAAATATAAACTCGAGTATCTAGTCTAACGGTTACGTGATAGTCTTGCATCGAAAATGCCATACGTCGGATCTCGTAGTCGGTTTTGATGGTTCGCCTGACGCAGCGCTGGATTAATTGCCTAACGCCTCGTTGTCGCACTGTGTAATTGATTACGCGCGTTTATATAGATTTTCTAATTATAATCATAAGTTCTAACCCCAGTTCCTATTCGACCTTGAGTAGGTATGTTCGTACAGCAACACATAACTCTTTTCCCTAACTGGCAATTCAACGAACATATCTTTAGTTGTGGGCCTACTTCTAGCTCATATTCTAGTTCGTGTATGTATGTTGCTAGAACGACCTAGCTCTATTTCTTAACCCCCAATTCAAATACAATTTCCATCTGTCGAGCGTCTAATCTGAGATCCTACTCTACTTTGACTGTGCATACTTATCAAGCAACCCCTTTTCTAAGTCTTTACCCATAATCCAAATAAAATTCCATTGGTTTAGGGTCTAATTCGAGATCCTAATCTATTTGGAATATGCATGTTTATAAATCAACATTAACTCTAGCTTCTAACTGCTAATGCAGATAAAATTCTGTCGGTTTAGTGTCTAAACCAAAATTCTATGCATGTTTCTACAGCCACCTTAACTCTAACTTCTAACTCCTAACTCAAATAGAATTCCATTGGCTTAGTGTTTAATTCAAGATTCTATTCTATTTTCCTATGATGTATCTAGTTCACTCTTATCTATTTTCATTTGACGTTGCTAATTCTTTTCTATTTTCATATGATGTATCTGGTTCGCTTTAGTTTGTTAGATTGAGTTTGTTCAAGATTCATATTTAACTGTTAAGTTGACTTCTATCTGAACGTGTTTCAATATTCCTTCAACAAATTTTTGTTTTGGTTCATAATTTCAGGGTTGCTGTTCGCTAATAATTAATATTGACCTAAACTAACTTTTAATTCATTCTTACTAATGCACTAAGTTTCTACCACGTTCCTCTGTGCTACTATCTAATGCTACCTAGGACTCTATAACTTTTCTAAATTCTACCTACATCTATGTGGTTATGGCTAATTTTCTTTTCCTTTTACTTAGAGCTCTCTAATCCTGCTGATTCCCATCTAGCTATCCCTAATTTCATTTGATTGAGTCTCTCCAACCTATTGCTATTTCACAGGTTCACCTACTAAATCGCACTTTCACGGTTTCTTTTAGGTTCCTCGACGTGACGTCAATATCGGGTGCCTATATCCCATGATAGGTAGGCAGCGGGACATTAGTGATCCCGGACTGCCAGCGCCCCCCGGACAGAAAAGGAATTTTCGAGCGATATCGGCAACAAGCAGCGAGAAGAAAAACGAGACAGCGGCGATTTAGAGTTTAAGACTTAGAAAATTAGGTTTAACTACTTATAACTAATAACTTAAGTTAAGATTTTCAGGCTTAGTTGTTTAAGTGCAAATATTCGTACTTAGAATTAAAATCTAGATCCTAAGAATTAAACTGTAAGTTTAGGTTTTAAGGATTAGGTAATTCGTCTCATCCCGAATCCTAACTGATTCTTCCAGTAGGTAGATCCCCCTTGATACCCGTTTGTTGACCCAAAAGGGCCCCACATATTCAGGTGCTAACTTTGCCGAATAGAATTTTGTTGCGTCCGAGAGGGTATAGTTTTTCCGCCACACTGCCTTTCCTTCCGCGAACGTTACTTCACGCCTACGCAAATTGTATCTATGAGCACTCTGCGTAGTTGCGTGTTTTATGCGCTTCAACACATCCGTGCGTACTCTGGCGAGCTCTTCGGCCCTAGCCTCGGGCTCTACTGCCGCCTGCCCCTCTCCTGGCCGTTCTTGGCCGTCATGGTACGTCACCATCTCCCTGCCGAAGTTACAGAAATATGGAGTGATTTGCGTCACTTCATGTTTGTAAGTACGGAGCGCGCATGCGATCTTTGCCAGATTCTGATCCCATGCCCGATGGTTCTCCGCAACGTAAGATCGTAGCATCCGCTTTATGTCTTGTTTCCTTCGTTCGGCTGGATTGGCTTGTGGGTGATAAAGCGCGGTATACTTGATTTGAGTCCCATAGTTGGTGACCATTTGTTGCAGTTGCTTTCCCCGGAACTGAACACCATTGTCACATACTAACCACTTAGGTGCCCCAAATAGTAAGAATACTTGATCCTCCAAGACTTTAGCTACCGCCGAAGCCGTCGCCTGCCGTAAAGGAAACAACAAGGTAAATTTGGAGACATAATCTAGGACGGTCAGAATAAACGTATGCCCGTGACTAGAACGTGGGAATGGCCCCACCAAATCCACGCAAACCATCTCCCAAGGCTGCTGTGGCTCCCCTTGTCGAGAGGACATGAGCCCCGCTGGAGCTTTCCTCTCCACCTTATTAGCTTGACAGGTTTTGCATCTACGAACATAGATCGCCACAACCGTCGACATCTTTGGCCAGTAATATCGAGCTGCTACCCTACCCAGCGTGTGACTAATCCCCATGTGTCCCGCCCTGGGACCATCATGACACCTCTGTAAAATTTCTTTTCTCTCCGTTTTAGTTACTACCCTCTTCCACGCCTCGGCTCCCTCCAATTCCGGATAACGTCCTGGCAGATGTTTCCATATCTGTCCATTCGTTACTCTCCAATCCGCGTACTGCGCTGGGACCTTAGCTATTTTCTCCTTCAATCCTATATACCAACGGTCTTCCTGTGTTTCAACCACGGCCACTTGATTCCCTGGCAACAGTCGAGACAGTGCATCAGGCACCAGATGCGCCTTTCCCTCCCTATGAATAATTTCGAACGGGTATTGTTGAAGTCGCACAGCCCACCTGGCCAGACGTCCCATCGGATCCTTGAGGTTATTCAACCACACTAGTGAGTAATGATTCGTGATTACCGAAAACTTGGCTCCTTCCACGTATGGCCGCAATTTCTCCACTGCCCAAATTACCGCCAGACACTCTTTCTCTGTAGTTGAATACCGTCTTTCCACTTTCGACAAGGACCGACTCAAATAGCATATTACCCTCTCGCCATCGGCGTACTTCTGCGACAACACCGCCCCCAAGCCCAAGTCCGATGCGTCCGTCTGAATCACGAAAGGCAGATTGTAATCCGGGCAAGTGAGGATGGGTGCTGTCGACAATTTCACCTTTGCCTGTGTAAAAGCCGTCTCGCAGTCTTGGGTCCACTCGAACTTCTGATTTTTCTTGAGAAGATTCGTCAGTGGTGCCGTCATCGTGGCAAAGTCGGGTATAAACCTCCTGTACCACGAGACCATTCCCATAAATTGGCGTACCCCCTTCACATTGGTAGGCGCAGGGATCTCCATCACACACTTCACCTTGTCGGGATCCACATTCAGACCTTTCTCATCCACAACGTAGCCCAAGTACTTTAGTTGTGGGCGGCAGAATTCGCACTTCTCCTTGGAGACTTTAAGTCCGGCTTCCTTTAAGCGACGAAATACCTCCTTCAAAATTTCCACATGTTTCCCAAAATCTTGCGTGACCACTATAATATCGTCAAGATATGTGAATACGTACGGTTCCAATTCTGGACCTAGGACTTGGTCTATCAGACGTTGCCATGTCGCCGGTGCATTCTGAAGCCCGAAAGGCATCCGCCGAAATTGAAACAAACCACGATGTGGTACCGTGAAGGCGGTGTATTTCCGGGACTGTTCTGCCATGGGCACCTGCCAGTACGCGGACTTAACATCAAGCGATGACAGGTACTTTGCCTCCCGTAATTTATCCAGCGTAGCCGACACATATGGCAATGGATAGGCATCATGCTCCGTGACTGCATTCAGTTTGCGGTAGTCTACGCAAAAACGATACTTGCCATCTTTCTTCTTGACTAGGATTATGGGCGAAGCCCAGGGACTAGAGGATGGCTTGACTATACCTTGGGTTAGCATTTCGTTCAGCTCTGAATCAACATGTTGCTGAACCGCAGGCGAAACAGGGTAATATCGCTGTTTTATCGGTGGTGCCGAAGTCCGGATGACATGTTCAACTCTGTTTGTACAGCCAATACCCTCCCCCATGTCCTCAAACTCCTTCTGCACCAACTGACTGAGTATGCTTTCTTCCTTCTCGGTCAAGTGGCTTCTCGATTTCAGCTGTTCTGTCCCTCCTCCCTCTAACGTTCCAACGAACTCCCAGTGCTCTTTCCTCAGAGTCATAACCAGTCCAAACTGTCGCAAGAAATCTACCCCGAGTATTAAAGGATGTGGGAGTTCGGAGACCACAAGCACTCTTAACCAATCCACCTTCCCCTCCAGCTTCACCGGTATGGCCACTGTTCCCACGATTGAGCACCCCTGATTATTCGCCATCCTGATGGACTGTTGCTCGGATTTCAACAGCTCCACTCCCAGCTGTTCCAAAACCCGCCATCCTTCTCCACCCATCACCGAATGGGAAGCCCCCGAGTCCACAAGCCCAAGGAACTTGTGACCTAAAATTTCCACCTCAATATATGGCCTATTATCCCCTTGCTTCCTGTTTAATAAGTAACTAACCTGTGCGCCCACCGTGGCTTCGTTTTCTACCGGTTTAGTGCTCAGGCTGCCGCCTACTGAGCATACCGCTCGTTTCCCGACTGTTGGCGTGTTGAGGTTACTGGCCCTACTCTACCGGTACTACCTTGGGAATTGACCCTACCCTGGTTTGTATCGGAACGACCTCTGAAATTTCGCCCTGGGTTTTGCGCTTCTCGACAATTAGGGCAAGTTGCCTTCCTCACCCCCACTCGGCCACAACCAAAGCACTTCTGAGGCTCTGAACAAGTTTTGGTCGTATGCCCGAGACCTTGGCAGTTCCAACAGCGTATTTCTTCTCTATGTAAGGAGGCAAGGTTTGGTCCAGGATTAACTCCCACGTACGCCAGATCCGGTTCTAGGAGTCGTTGGGATTTCCGCGTAGGGGGTGGCATATATGCTTCCACCGCAACTCGTATTGCCTCCAACGAACGTCCAACTTTGACTAGGTCTGCAATGGTCTTCACGGGTGTCAGCGCCAATTGGGTTTGGTAGAACGGGGTTATGTTCTTGCGGAGGATCTTCAATTTTTCTTCCTCTGTGCAAGGAGTGGCACGGCGTCGGAACAACCCCTCCATTGCTGACACGTATACGCCAATTGTTTCATCCGGCCCTTGAGTGCGTCTCCCTATTTCCATGAGAAGCCGGTCGTCGTAGTCTGGAGGCAGGAACTCGGCGCGCATCTCCGCGACCAACTCTTGCCAAGAGTTGACGCGCGTCCGATTTGCACGATACCAAATCAGCACTTTCCCTTCAAATAACTCGACTGCTGGCTGGAATAACTGCCTTGTTGATATTCCCCTGACTTCCCGCAACTCTTCGGCTCTCTCCAGAAAGGCACTCAAGGACCCCGAATCGCCATTATAGCGAAGGCCCCATTTAGCCACATCCTGTCCCTAGGACGCCCCAACAGTCACTCTGGGTGTGGAGAATAAAGGGTTCCCCGGTCCATCCCCATCTTGGATTGGCTCTCTGATCCTGACGGCTTCCCTCGCAGGCTCGTCACCCTGGTTCTATCCATCGCGATCGCCAATACTTCCATTGTCTGGTTCCGGTTCCGCTTCCAACTCACCATCTTCTCCTTCCGCTTTAACCAAAAGTTCCCCCATAGCCATGATCAACCGAACTCTCAGCTTGTTGGCTTCGTCTCCCATCTCCTCAGCCTCGTGATGTGCGTTTTGCAACCGCCGCATTCCAAATTCAACTTTCGTCTTGATCTTGAGAAATTCCGACGATTGTGGGGTGCCCGTAAAGGTTGCAGTCAGGGTTTGGATTTCCTCCAGCTTCTCTCTGACGGCTTCCATGTCCTCTTCCAAGGTATAAGGATAGTCTCGAGTTGTAATCAGCGACGTATCCATCGAAGTCTCAGCCCGGAGCGCCACCCGAAGCGTCTTTCTCATGGCCTCCACTGTCCCGGTAGGTTGCCCTCGGATTTCTAGTTCGTATGCCAACTCCTCCTTGCTGAGTCTGTCGATCAGAATCCTGGTTTTCGACGCCATACTGGATTTTCCCTACTGCTAGGTGCTTAAGTTAAAAATGCTAAGTTCGTATGTTACTTAAGAGTAGAATAAAACACAAATTTTTATTTCAAAGTGAATCTTGATTAAAATTACAAGTAAAAAAAAATCAGCCGCTTTTATTCTGTCTCGCAATCCTCGCCGCCTAGCTGTCGCTCCTTGCACACTCTGCTTGGAATCTGTAATTTAGTCTAAGGTCCCAGGTCCTCAACTTGTCAACTGCTTCTCCTGTTACAACTGCCTACCACCGCGATGCTGTGTTCTACTTCTGCTTGAATTTTGACACCAAATTTCGATTTTCACTATCACTGTTTTCAACACCGAAAATTTCAAAGAAATTACCCCGCGGTAATCTCCTTTTAGGCCCCACGTTGGACGCCAATTTGTTACCCTCCCCGCCTAATTGAGGGGGTAGTGACCCTCGGCTTGGTCCGTTTGGGTCCCGGGTTCGCTCAGGAGACTGGGCGTGGGCGCCACTCACTCACCCAATATTGGACCACGAGCCGCCGAGTGAGCTTACGGCTCACCGAGGTCAAAAGATCTGGGAATGGGGATCTTGTTGCGTATAGCACAGCCCCACTATTCCACATTCGCCGAACCACCAAACCGCGAAACGATCGTTTAAACACCTACTTGTGCCACGAAAAAGTACGATCTCGTGAATTGAAGACAAAATCTTTATTTTTACAACTTCCGCGATTTCGCGATTTTCCTAACACCGAAACAATTTTCAACTCTAACGCCTACGCTACGTTAGCTTATTCTAATAAACGAAATCCACCACTCCACTGTAACAATTTTTGTTTACACAAGAATATAATTCTAAAGCTATTTGTTATGCGAAAAATGTTTTGAAATGTTTATCTTGTTTCTGAGCTGAACTATTTAAATCTAAATAAAATCTTCCAAATATTAAAAAAAAAGAAAACAGGGACTAACCTTCTTCCTTCGATTCGTCGGACCAAAACCTGGTCAAGAAAAAAATATTCCAACCCCGACTCCAGCCGAGTCCCAGTTCAGTGATGGGCGCGTTTCTTCACGACCATATATGTTTGTGGCGATCATTTTTGTTTTCTGGCAGCACCGACGAAAAGTACAGCCAGTTGAGTGAAACCCGATAGTGAGCTCTCTTGCTGCCCAACCGTCGTCGCGACCGGTCAACTGACCGCAACTAAATAAGAAATTAACGAAATCTTTTCATTTGTATTTTATTATTAGTTCTTATGAAATTTAATTAAAAATCACTTTTTTTATCTCAAAGTTCCTAGTTTGTTTGCGCAGCGAAGTCCAAAGTGGTGACCCCGAGAGGAGTGAAGCACGTTTTTCTAAATTACTAATTGCCGATAGTAATTCAGCATCATGGTTAACGGAACTGAAGATATCGGTCTTGCTGCTGACGCTGGTAAGAGTAACCTAGAGAAAGTGGAAACTGGAACAAGCGCGAGTCTAGATTTAGCGACAGTCGTTCCACGTTTGCGGTTACCAGAATTTTCGGAAACGAACATAGAGATGTTTTTCGCTAGCATGGGATACTGGTTTACTGCATCGAGAATTTCTTCAGACGATCAGAAATTCGCAACCATTATGGCTCAAATTCCATTAAATCGACTCAGTGAAATCCAGGCAATCGCCGATAAAGCTCCATCGAAAAATCGATACGAATATCTGAAGCAGAAAATTATTGCGTATTTCTCTGACAGCCAGCAAAAACGTCTCCGCGAAGCTCTTAGTGATGTTAGGTTAGGTGATATGAAACCTAGTCAGCTATACGCAAAGCTCGAAAGGTTAGCTGGTGATTCACTAACCGGAACCGCGTTAATCGAATTATGGGCTGCACAACTACCAGAAATGGCACATGCGACGGTTGTCCAGATGAAGTCCTCGCCCCTTGAAGATAGGTTAGCTGCCGCAGATGCTTTAATAGAATCTCTGCGCTTGCGACCTATGAACAGCATGCAGATACGTCAAGTCTCAGCACCTGTGACGGGCGAGTCATCAACAAAATCTAATCGGTCCTCAAATAATGATACTTCCAATCCTGGCATACCAGTGCACACAAGTGAGCCTTTTCCTGGATACGATTTGCTAATTGATAAAATCTCAGAATTGTGCCGTGTTAGTGCCCGTGTCCAAAATAGTGAAGTGATACGTAGCCGTAGTCGAAAACGCAACCAAAGCTATCGTGACCGATCGCGATCGAACAAACGAAATGTATGTTGGTATCATTCAAGATTTGGAAGTGAAGCGAAACACTATCGCTTACCTTGCGCCTTTGATCGGAAATCGAATGATACGCCACAAAACTTAAAACAACAATGAGGTTTTTTGACTGGCGCCGTTTCAAACAGCCGCGACCAATGTGAAATGGCCACAATCAACAGATTGAAAATTTACGAGAGAAATACGTCAACATATTTTTTAATTGATACGGGTGCCGACGTATCGGTCATTCCACACAATCGGTGCTCAGTCAAAAACAACCCTACTAAAATGAAACTATATGCGGCAAACGGTACTCAAATTCAAGTATTTGGTGAAACAACACTAAATGTGAACCTCGGCCTACGGCGTGAGTTTGTTTGGAATTTTATCATTGCCGATGTTAGCTCGGCCATCATAGGAGCTGATTTTATCAGCCACTTCAACTTGTTGATCGATCTACGCAACAACCGGCTTATAGATCAGACAACCGGTCTTCAATCAACTTGTATGAAATGTTCAGTGGCCTGCGTTTCGGAAATACGCACTTTTCTTCCGCAAATGCCATATTCGGACTTGCTGGCTGAATATCAGTCCATCACTAAACTCCCGCCACCAGGTACGAAAACAAAATCGACGGTGATACATAGGATTATCACGAATGGGCAAGCAGTGTTTTGTCGGCCGAGACGTTTGGAACCTGAGAAACTAAAGGCAGCAAAAGCTGAATTTGATTTCCTGATGAGAGCTGGGATTTGTCGTCCGTCCAGTAGTTCTTGGGCCAGCCCACTTCACATGGTAAAGAAACCAAATAATTCGTGGCGTCCATGTGGTGACTATCGTGCGTTGAATCTAATAACAGTCCCAGATCGCTACCCAGTTCCGTATCTTAGCGATTTTACATCAAATCTTCACGGAAAGGTTATATTTTCGAAAATTGACCTACAAAGGGCGTTTCATCAAGTGCCTATTGCTTCTGAAGACATAGAGAAGACGGCGATCACAACTCCGTTTGGCTCGTTCGAGTTTATGTTTATGACATTTGGCTTGCGTAATGCTGCCCAGACTTTTCAACGACTTATACATGAAGCCTGCCGAGACTTGGACTATGTATTCGCTTACATCGATGACATTTGCGTGGCATCAACTTCAGTCGACGAGCACCGTGAACATTTGAAAACGTTATTCGAGCGCCTAAAGTCGTACAATTTGACTATTAATGTTGCGAAATGTGAATTCGGAAAGAATCAAATTGAATTTCTGGGACATTTGGTGAGCGCTGCTGGGATACGACCTTTGCCGGAGAAAGTGAAAGCTTTAGAAAGCTTGCCACTGCCAACGACAGCAAAACAGCTAAAAAGTTTTTTGGCTACTTTAAATTTTTATCGAAAATTTCTACCGCACGCTGTTGAAACACAAATAACTTTATCTACAATGATTAATGGCAACAAGAAAAACGACAAAACAATATTGAACTGGACTGACGAGACGAAAAATGCATTCATGAAATGCAAATCCGATCTCGCGAATGCAACCTTGTTAGCACATCCATCATCGAATGCTGAATTATCACTGTATGTGGATGCTTCGGATGTAGCAGCTGGAGCCGTTCTCAACCAGTTTGTTGGCGACGAAGTCCAACCATTGGGTTTTTTTTCGAAAAAGTTTGATAAAGCTCAGCTTCGGTATAGTACCTATGATCGCGAGCTAACTGCCATGTATTTAGCAGCTAAACATTTTAAATTTATGTTGGAAGGTCGGCAATGCCACATTTATACCGATCATAAACCGCTAATATTCGCATTCCGTCAGAAACTTGATAAAGCGAACGATCGACAGGCACGGCAGCTAGACTTCATCGCTCAACTAACAACTGACATCCGTCATGTGAGTGGAGTTGAAAACGTCACAGCTGATTTATTATCGCGGATTCAGTTACTCGACGCGAAATCTGAAATAGATTTCAACGATTTAGCTTGTGACCAACAAGAAGATAGCGAAGTCAAGCGCATCTTAGAAGGTAAAGATAATTACTCAATAAAACTGAAACTTTTCGCTATTCCAGGGAGTTCGAAACAATTATTTTGCGACATTTCGACTGATAATATCCGACCGTTTGTAACAAAGAAGTTTCGAGAATCCTTCTTGAGAGCAACTCACGGCCTGTCTCACCCTGGACGCAGAGCCACGACCAAATTGATGATAAAAAGATTCGTTTGGCCGGGTATGCAAGCTGATATCGCTAAACATGTCCGAAACTGTGAACAATATCAACGATCAAAAGTGAATCGCCACACAAAGTCAAAACTTTCAGCATTTCCAGTAACATCGAATAGGTTTGCACATATTCACGTCGATATCGTAGGACCACTACCACCAAGTAACGACGAGAGATATTGCCTTACGATAGTTGATCGTTTAACGCGTTGGCCCGAGGCGATACCGGTCAAGGATATCACCGCATCGACAATTGCTTTGGCATTAATTTCAGGATGGATTGCGAAATTCGGTGTACCAAAGCGAATCACTTCAGACCAGGGTCGGCAATTCGAGTCGACACTCTTTAGTGAGCTTACGAAAATTCTCGGTATTCACCATCTACGAACAACAGCATACCATCCACAGTCTAATGGTATGGTAGAGCGTTGGCATAGGACTTTAAAATCAGCCATCCTTTGTAAAGGTAAAGAAAAATGGGCCAGTCATCTCCCAATCATCTTGCTAGGGCTCCGAGTAACCTATAAAGATGATTTGAAAGCATCTCCTGCTGAATTAGTTTATGGCACAACTCTTCGAATTCCAAGTGAATTCTTCACTGAAGAGAAAAACATGAAAACTGAATCCGACGTTGTAATCGAGCTTAGAAAATCGATGAAAATCATTCGTCCGACAAATGCTATTTGGCATTCCAATCCGAAAACTTTCGTTCACGGGGATTTGAAAACGTCAACACACGTTTTTGTCAGAAACGACGCAGTCAGGCCCAGTTTATCTCATCCGTACGATGGCCCATTTCGAGTCATCGAACGCACGGAGAAATTTTTCAAACTTGACGTAAATGGTAGGCTGGTGAACATATCAATCGACCGCCTAAAACCAGCATTCATCGCAAGAGAGGAGTCAACACAATCGCCACTTTCAGCTGAGCCTCCATTACCGGTTACACAAGCGCAATCGACGAAAGTAACTAGATCAGGAAGACGAGTTAAGGTACCAGTACGTTTCCAGTAGGCATACTTTCGTCTAGGCGGAGGGTACTGTGGCGATCATTTTTGTTTTCTGGCAGCACCGACGAAAAGTACAGCCAGTTGAGTGAAACCCGATAGTGAGCTCTCTTGCTGCCCAACCGTCGTCGCGACCGGTCAACTGACCGCAACTAAATAAGAAATTAACGAAATCTTTTCATTTGTATTTTATTATTAGTTCTTATGAAATTTAATTAAAAATCACTTTTTTTATCTCAAAGTTCCTAGTTTGTTTGCGCAGCGAAGTCCAAATGTTTATTGCTCGCCTCCACCGTCACACACAGAATCTTCCTAGGCTCCCAATCTCATCAGCACGGATGGAGTTCTGAACCCCAGACCACCCGGTTCCCGGCCAGACGTGCTATCCTCTGCACTACGGGGCCGGTACGAGATGAACGGCTTTATGCCCAATTGATCGTCTCGCCGCCTGTCTCGGATGTCACGAGGATCATGGGTTCGAATCCCGCCGGAACCCAATTTCGAACTTGCCACACTTTTTTTTCCGCAAGTCCTTTTTTCCTCCCCCACCGTCACACCAAGGATGTTCCTCAAGGTGCCTGATGGTTTTCCGATGATTTTTTTCCAATAAATTATAGATCTGCTCGTTCCCACTGTTGCACACAGAATTTTGAATCTCCGTACCTGATGATCTGATAATCTGATAGCTGATACTTTTTCCAGAATTTATCGATCTGCTCGTTGCCACTGTCGCACACAGAATTTTGAATTTCCGTACCTGATAATTTTTCCAAAATTTTCGATCTGCTCGTTACCACTGTCGCACACAGAATTTTGAATTTCCGTACCTGATAATTTTTCCAAAATTTTCGATCTGCTGGTTACCACTGTCGCACACAGAATTTTGAATTTCCGTACCTGATAATTTTTCCAAAATTTTCGATCTGCTCGTTACCACTGTCGCACACAGAATTTTGAATTTCCGTACCTGATAATTTTTCCAAAATTTTCGATCTGCTCGTTACCACTGTCGCACACAGAATTTTGAATTTCCGTACCTGATAATTTTTCCAAAATTTTCGATCTGCTCGTTACCACTGTCGCACACAGAATTTTGAATTTCCGTACCTGATAATTTTTCCAAAATTTTCGATCTGCTCGTTACCACTGTCGCACACAGAATGGAAAATTTTTCCTTCATCGGGTACCGCTGCTTTCTACTTTCTAGCTCGAGTCCCGTACTTTCTCCTTTTACAATGTGACCGGGTGAATGTCCTCCTTTCCACACGGGCCGATCGAGGATTCCCACCAATCCGATAATTTACCGTCGTCGTCGTTAATCCACCCCTGGGTTGTGCTGACGTTTGGTTATGTCGGTTTCCACTGTTTATTGATGTTCTCGACTGTCAATTTGTATATCGGTTTCGTGAGACGTGAGTTTGTGATAGCCGTGTAGTTCGCGAAATATACGCTTAAATGGTGTTCGGGAGCATGTTCGCGGAGCCGGTGGATGCAGCGGGCCTGCCTTGAATAGCGGTGGCGATGGCAGATGAAGCTACACGGCAGCTCCAACGCCTGCTGGCCATTCAGCCTCGGTGAGATTGGCGGTAGCTGTTGGCCGAGTCAGTGATCCCATCAGATAAGTATGTGTGATATGTTTCATCCAGAATGTGGTTCTTTGTGTGGCCTATTTCCAGATGCTTGTTCCCGATCCTCTATTGGCCTGACGTTGTTGCGGGATATGAGCCAATGAGGTAGGCATCGTGACTACCACCAAGGTATTGGCGGAGCGATGGACGAGATGCAGCACCCGACTGGTTACGTCAAACCTAGGACGCCCAACTGTGACGAATTCTGTGCCATGGACCCAATGATAATATCTTCAACGCCGGTTGGCCCAGAAAGTTAGTGGCACCGCAGTTTTCTTACTTACAAACTATGATTTGATATTAACCAATCTATGTCGTAAGCATCCGGCGGGTACACTACACGGGTCGGATGCTACGACCGTACCTTCCCTATGAGTGGTGGCTATAAGAATTCTACTTAGTGGAGTGGTGGTTATCCCGCGATTGCTCAGCCTTCCCCGGGGAAGGCTGTATTTTTTTTTTTTTTCCAAAGTGAACGCGCACCCCCTTGTTACCACGTAACAATGGAACAATCTAATTAGCGCTGTAAAAAATAGGAATTAAAAATTATAGAATGCCTATGCATTTATAATTATTTAAGCCACTGTACATTACTATATATTGCACCATTTTCATAAATCGCATAGCTCAATTCAACTATTGTACGCAAACTAATAAGAATATTATTTTCACTTACAGGTTCGCTGAGAATGGTAACTGTGAAATTTCATATTCAATGTGATGCTAAATTTTCCAAACAACTACCTCCCTCTTTCCTTTTAACCGGGCTTGAGACCGGCTTCGGCGGAATTAAGGCAATGCGGTGATGTCTTTAACCTTTTCTATTCGCTTAAAAGCTCAATTATTAAGAATTCAGTATTATCATTTTTATTTACAGTCCGATGGTCTTTCAATTCGAGTCACATCCCTTGAAAATGAACGAGATTATTATAATGTTGTCTCGCAGACAGTCTTTGACACAATTTTTCTGTTGTAAAATAATATCGGGTTTGTAAATATGTCTCACTAATTGCTTTGATAATCAAGCAATATTGCATACTTTCGGTCATGTGGGTTGATTGGCCATCAAAGAGATTTTTACCGATACACTGGATTTGTACCTTTGTTATTATTGAGTTGAAAGTTTTTACTAATGTTCGAAGAACAATAGTATTAAACTCGTTTCGCCGAAAATTCATATTTCTTTATTTTTATATATATATATATATATATATATATATATATATATATATATATATATATATATATATATATATATATATATATATATATATATATATATATATATATATATCAGCAAATCGGTTAATAGAAGTAATCTTTGGAGTGGCCGATCCGATTGAGCTGAAATTTTCGGATGTCGTAGATGTATATAGTAGGTAGGTCCACGAATTGATCGAATTCAGTTATCTTTAACCTTTTGGCGGCGGCGGGCATTTTAGTGAATTTTCAGGTACTCCTATATTTCCAAGCAGTGTAAAATTTTTGTAACAAAAAGTATTGGAAATAAAAACTTATTATGTTTTAACTTTGATCATGATAAAGAATGGGAAATTTTGAGCCGTGTGTGGGTGCTGAGTGCCTAAAAGTGGGCAAGGAATTTTTCTCAAATTTTGATTTGTCATAACTTCTGGAACATTCGATCATCGTGAAATTGATAGAGCGTATTGATATAGGCTAGAACTTAGCACACATGGATTTTAAAGACAGTGTGGGTAACCCTGAAGCTATGGTAGGCTCTTAAAAAAAACACCCTTCAAATCATCGAGCTTCCTGAAAAATTTTTGCTCTTTGCCAAAAAACTCAAATAATTGATAAATCTAAATCTTTGTCCATTTCCAAATTCCGATTCGCACAAGAACGGCAACCCATCACCAAACTACCTCTATTTTCAGCACTCGAAAGTTCTGTTCACGAGAACTGATGACCGGGTTATCCGATCATAGTGAAATTTACAAGACATGTTATTATTAGCTAGGACCAGGTCTGATAGAAGTGATTTTGAAATGCGGGCAACCCTGTCCCAGTGGTACCATCTTGAAAAATCACTGAGAAAAAAAACCGGTTTTTGGCCTATAACTTCCGATTCAGCCATCAGATTTTGACAAAATTCATACAATACTTGGATCTTACTCTATGTAACATTTGGTGAAAATTTGGCTGAAGAATTAGAATAGAGTTGCCAGCTATCGTGATTTTTGTCTCCTAAATCTTGCAAATTTGCTCACCAAAATCAAGCTTTTTTCCCTATAACTTCCGGTCCAGTGTAGGAATCAGAACGAACTTCACGCAGTAAATGAACCTTAATATGAACCAAATGTCGTAGAAATTTCGTACGAAAATCATGAAAGGGCTGCCAGCTATGACCATTTTGTAATTTTGTTTAATTTCTTTAGTGAGCGATTATGTCATTAGATTTGCAAATGGAAATGATCCTGCAATGAAAATTAACAACAAATATTAACGCTTTAAAAACTTGAAAAGTTTTGAGGGTGGTAACCCTTAAGTTCTTTTTACCCATATAACGTCCAGCGCAGTGATTCAATTGAAACGAAATTTACTGGTTGGGTTTAACTTAACGTGAAGCAGATTTGGTATGTGTTTTGCTTTGCTGCTTACACAGGGTAACCAGCATTAGCCATTTCCGTAAATATTGCACCAACAGATGCTTCAAATTACGTTCTCATATGCAAAGAATTTGCAATAAAATTAAGAAACCAATTTCGAAATTTTCCGAGTTTTGAACATTTTTCGGATGGCAGCCTCAAACAACGTTTAACCGCTGAAAATTTCGATAAAATCCTGCGATGAGAACGAAATTCAGAGGATAAGTTGATTTGAGTATGAGTTTGTTATGGTAAGCTTATTGCTGCTTCGTTCGGACTGCCGAACGGACGCTTCGTTCGGACTACTTCGTTCGGGTTGCCAGCACTAAACATTTTCATCATTTGTGTTATAGTTGAGTTTTGTTGCTTTGGATAAGGAATGGTTGATATGATTCTACAAAACAGTGTTTTACGTCTTTCAACACTTTTTTGTCACTCAAAGAAAATTTCTTCGAAAAATAGTTTTCTAGCGGTTCAGGTGCGCTAGAGTTTTTTTTATTTAAAAGCTGATAATTGCCAAAGCGCTCAGCTATTCTAATTTTCTGCTCAGTTTTTTGGCAAATAAATACAGCACATGCTGAAGGTATTTTAAGAGGGCCTCGATTTTTATAAAAAATAAGTGATGCTGGTTTGATGTCTCCCTGGATAGCATGAATGCAACTACTACATTTAAGGACTTGAAACAGTTTGAGGACTACAAAACCCGCAATGTACTCAATCACATTTTCAGCGTATTTAGACAAAACTGTCGGATCCGCGGCATAACTGTGTTCCTCGAAGAATTGTTGATCCACAGTTGGTAGTTCTATAGTACTATCTTCGACCATGACAGGACGTTCGGTACTACTATTTATCTCGTCTAGCGGGCATGATCGACTGGCGCTCAAGATGGGAATGTGTTCCAAAGGTAAGCAGTTACCCATCCCACCTTCTTTTATCTGAACTCTGTACATCAGTTTTCTAAAACGCGAGTTGAATTGCCTCTCTGTAGGATTATCATTATTACCTAAGCCAGTTCTTATTGACCCAAAAAACAATTCTAGATGGTCTTGGCTAAGTTTGTTAAGGGGGATAAATTTTAAAATTTTTGTCTGAATAAATCTTTCATACAAAACGTCCAAGTTTTGCAGGCATGTTATAAGGCCGATAAATCCCACACTTCTTTTAAAAGTTATAATAGGTGATCCTGATGGGTGCTTTAATGTATAATTGTTCGGATCTCCACTAATAACAACTCAATTTACATCGCTGTTGTCTACATCCCCCCTAGATCTGACGAATCCATCTACAGCAATTTTTGTGACACAATATCTTCACTAGCGACATCACTTAGCGAAAAAGATAAAATAATAGTTTTGGGTGATTTCAATCGTCCGAATCTTTGCTTTGTTCCGGATGGAAATGACTCTTACCTTCTCCCCGTAAACCTTGTAGACACCAACGATTTCAATCTTGCGAGTGCCTTTATGGTAATGATTTGCAGCAGGTTTCGCAAACTCCTAAGCAAAATGGTAATTGGTTAGATCTTGTATTCACAAATGCTTATGACGAAGTAGTGGTTAGTCCAACTAGTGACGCAGAGCATCTTTTTTGCAACAGTTTACACCATACAGCACTGTCAGTCGAACTTTCCACTCCAGATTCCACCTGCTTAAAAGCTTGCAATAACTCAATTGTATTTGACTTCCGTAATGCTGATTATGAAAGCATTAAACATGTTCTTGATACTACTCATTGGTCGACTACTCTTTCAACACAAGATCTCGAGACAGGCATTTCGTCTTTTTACAATAAAATATTTGACGCCGTTGAAAGATATGTTCCAAAGATAAAAAAAAAGAATAAATTGTCTGAGCCATGGCTTGATAGGGACCTTAGGCATATGCGAAATCGTAGGAACAAACTTTATAAGCTTATTAAAGAAAATACCGATGTTAGTCAAGCTATTCAGGAAGAATATAATGAAGTTGCTAAGCAATTTTTAGCAAAGTCTCACGAGGTTTATGACACTTACATTAGAACAACCGGCGAAAATATAGTCCGCAACCCGAAAAAAATTCTTTGATTTTGTTAATGTGAAGCGGAAAACTACTGGCTATCCATCGTCCATATTTCTTAATAATATAACGTCCTCCTCTCCTATCCTATCCTCTCCGACCTATTCGCTGATAGTTTCCAAGAAATTTTCGATGCACCGGACCCATCAAACTCACACATTTCCTCCGCTGATTCAGCTTCAATAGCTTTTGTGAACCATTTAGAAATTTCCCGTGATGAAATACGTAAAGCTATATTGGATCTCGACTACAACAAAGGTCCTGGGCCTGATCTTCTTCCTCCGATCTTCTTGCGCAAGTGTGTAGAGCAGCTTATAGATCCTTTGCATATTTTCTTTAATAGATCACTTTCGTCGGGATTTTCCCATTCTTTTGGAAGCTTTCGTATGTCACACCCATATTCAAAAATGGTGATCGACGCTGTATCCGAAATTATAGGGGCATTGCCATTTTGTCTTCGATTCCGAAACTTTTCGAAAAGGTGGTATACGATAAACTCTCTCCGCTTGTTGATTCCCGTTTGAACGAGTAACAACATGGCTTTAGAAAAGGTCGCTCAACTACCACGAATTTGACAATTCTAATCTCTGACGTTCTATGCAAAATGGAAAAAGGATACCAAATTGACGCAGTCTACACTGACTTCAGTAAGGCGTTTGACAGAGTTGACCATTCTACCTTGATTCTAAAGCTTCACAAATTTGGTATTGCCGGGTCTTTACTCAGCTGGCCTCCTACCTTCGCGATCGAACACAATGTGTAAAATTTCAAGGATTTTTATCGAAAAACGTTAATGCTACCTCTGGTGTACCCCAAGGTAGCCATCTTGGCCCACTTCTTTTTAATATATTTATTTCCGACTTCTCTGACGTCCTAGCAGGCATACCTCATTTACTCTATGCAGACGATCTCAAACTTTATCAGACTAATGAATCGAAATCGGATGCCCCCTTTCTCCAATCCAAGCTTAATTCACTTGATCAGTGGTGCAATATAAACAAGCTCTCTCTCAATATCAACAAATGCCAAGTTATTAGTTTTTCCAGGAAATGCACGGTCACACACAATACGTACTTTCTCGGCAATAATATGCTAACCCGAGTTGATAATATTGCTGACCTCGGTGTTATCTTAGATGAAAAGCTCCGCTTCACCTTACACTATGATAAAATGCTTTCTGGTGCGAACAAACAGCTAGGTTTCATCAAAAGACGTGCCAAAGAATTCCGTAGTCTGTGGGTCACAAGATCCTGATACACTTCACTTGTACGTCCTATTCTCGAATACGCTTGCATTAGCTGAAATCCCGCTTTTGAAACCCACAGTGACAGACTCGAGTCAATACAAAAACAATTTTTACTTTTCGCCTTGAGAGAACTGTACAACCCTTATGATTTTAATAGCCTACCCCCTTATGAGTTTCGACTAGGTCATTCAAATCTATCAACACTAGCCTCCAGAAGAATAATGATGTCGGCCTGCTTCACATTCGACGTCATTAGAGGCGCTATTAATCTAGAATTCCTGAATAGTAAAATTTGGATTAATATCCCTGTGAGGAACACCAGGTCCAATCGTTTCCTAAAAGAATATTCACATTCGACCATATATGCAGCAAATGAGCCAATAAATAGATGCTGCAGAATATTCAACAGCATAAGTTATTTATATTCCCCTACGATTTCCAAATCATCCTTTAAATCCTCTCTTTTGCATGCCATCCATACCCCTAAACCTTAAGCCATAGCTTATATGTCAATGTTTTTATTTATTGATTGTTATTTATTAATCTATTCGTTACTTTTTTCATTTGTTTGTTACTTATTTAACTTGTTTGTTTTTACTTTTTACTTGACTTTACTTTTCCATTTTATTTTTAATTTTTAATTTTATATCTGATTTTGTACCTTGTTTGATGAATAAATAAAATTAAATAAAATAATTGTTTGATATATTCAATCGCATTAGTAGAGAAGTTTCTAATAAAGACAATGTTTCTTTCGCATAGCGCCTGTTTTGTTGCTTGGGAGTCTGACAGCTTTCTGCTATTCAGGACATCAAACACATCATTGAATATCCGAATAAACTTAGTGGTGGCTTCACTTTCTGCGAACTGTTCCAATTTTAAAACCTCTCTGCGAAAATCGATTGCATCAGCTACCAACTTGCTTAGCGTTTGCACGGCTAACTTGAACTTCATTTTTTGTTTTTGAAAATAAACATGTGCCTTTCTTAATTTGTTCCCCAAATGCAGAGCTTTATTTTCTTTTAGCTGAAGGAGTGACGCAATAAAATCCCATTTAATGGTATTGCCTTCTGCATCTTTTAGCATTTTCAAATCTCCCAAAGCATTCCGACAGAGTTTGAACATGTGGCAGCTGTCTGGTCGCATAATATATTTAACAGAGCTGTTATTGAAATTGACGTAGCCTTGAGAATTTAGATATCGTACGTCTGAGCCCAACAGTTTTGACATCGATAGATTGGTTGATAATCCAACAAAAGTAACGCCAGCCACCTGGACGCCAGTTTCCAAAAGATGGTTCATACATAGTGTGACCATGTTTACTTTTTGCTATGCTGTCATGATCGCAAAGGGGAAGTATGCAAGAGGAATCTTCCATGATCTATTGATGAATACCACCACAAATACGAGAAGTTGCGTTGCAATGACTTCGCTTGCACCATCGTCACCCACATCAACGTATCGGTGTGCGCGTTCTCCATCCCATTCGATATGCTGCCTTATATTCATTTCATCAAACACAAGGTTCACTATTATCTGATCCCCATTTTCCGCAGGATGAACCACTCTCTTAATGGCTTTAAATGCCTCTTTCGTGAACCCTGGACCGAAACCAACTCCTTCATACCATTTCCTTAATGTTCGGTTATGCGCTAAGCAGTAATCGTATTTTGTTCGTACAAACTCATAGGCTTGTGGGGATATCAAATTGAGATTAAGGGCGAAAGATCTTATCTCTGGATCGTAAGTCTTGGGCATTTTCTTCGACCTAGCCTTAAACAGTTGCCTTTCCAATATTTTCTTAATCGGCCCACTTAACTTTTCCAGTAATTCTCGCAAACTTTCTCCAATTAAATTCTTTTGTTTTGATGTTGCTAATAGTTGTTTTACGCTTTTATCTTTTTTTTGTATGTTTGTGTTCATCCCGCTTTCTGAATCTGCGGATTATTTTCTCCTTTGCTTCAAGCCGTTTCTGCATTGCGTTCATCTTTGCCTGCATTCTTTCGATTATACTTGTTTTTCTCGTGCATCTCTGCACGTATTATTAAATACATTCGAATCTTAAATCAAATTAAGCCTATAAACCTCCTGATGACTAACATTTAAAATTTTCCAGCAGCGTAATAGGACGAATACGGACACATAATAATATACAACATTTACCCCTGCAAGTAGCACCTACTGTAAGTGTCAAGCCAGTCGCATATTTTTGTATTATTACAAAAACATATTTAGCTTTGTATTTTTTACGTGCTAAAACTGCTGATACCCTTAATCACATAAATCCTGACTGCCTGCTTATTGTTAATATAATTAACTATCTATTTCATTATTTAATTGGACCTAGACTATTGTTTTACCTTATTAAATTAAATGAACCGAGCTAATAATAATTCGAATTAATATTTATGGTACCGGTTAATCAACCGGAAGCTTTCTTGCAGGGACCATTAACACATGACTATAAACACTATATAGACTATAACTATATAGACTATACCTATACATGTACTACATCTACTACATATAGCAAGGGCTTGGAACAAACACAATGTGTTTAACTATGTGCTTAACACATTTGCTTTAGAATATATATGATAGGTATCAAGTCTATACTTGAAATTTTTCGCATGTGCTACTTATTATTCTTTGAAAATACTAATTCTTCTCCCTTTTGGGATGTATTTGTTCCCAGTTATCAATGTAAGCATTAAGTACTAAAAATCCTCTTGAGTTTTCAGCATATCGCCCTTCGCCTAAAAGAATTATAACAACTTTTAAGTACATGGCATATTCCTACTAGTTTAAACTTAAAAAAAAATTAACTGACATGAACTTTCTGATTAAATAGATCGACTATTTTGAAATACATAATATATTTTTACACACCTTAATTGTTGCAGACGGAGTTGCAGTTTTATGTTGAATAGTACTCGGCAGCACTGTGTTTGTAGAAACCTAAACACATAGTAAATCAGTAATAAGTAATCGATATACGCTAAATACTTTACCATTATAGGATGAACATTACGTTTTGCGTCAGCATAACCAGCAGTTGACGAGCCACCTGCCGTTTCGCCAAGGTAATCCATCCAATATATCTGTGATAACCGTGAAAGTTAATTAAATTGTTTTATTGAGTTTGAGGTATTTACCATCCTTTCAGATGAAAGAAAACCTTCCTCAACGAAAACCGATGGCATCAACACTACAGGACTGCTAACGACTATACCTTGTAAAATCTGTGAAGGTGACTAGGTAAAATCCAAATATTTTCAAGTATCTAACGTGCAGTTGAATATTTACTCACTCTTGAGGAAGAATTCTGTGAAGAAACTGTAGGTATTGCATTTTGTGATACCCTCTTGGTCATTCCATTAGTCTAAAAATAAATTGATGAATTAGAAAATTTGTAAGTCGGCTTATATTTTAGAAAAATTTGTATTTTAACTGTTTATTTGTCTATACTTACGCTATTAATACAGCGCAATAATTTTTTACTAAGGCTTAAGTTGAAAATAGTAATAATCTAAGTTTTACAACCATGTTAAATTAAATCAAAATTATATTAAACCATTGAAAATAAACAATCACTTACCACTAATGTCGAAGATATTTAATTTTACACTGTTGGGCTCGTCAATTTTGCTTACATCTCGGTACACGTTGTTTCCAGAAAGCTATTATAAGGGAAATGCGGAAGTTATTAACTAATTATATTATCAGGAGATGCAAAATGTACTCACGTCTTTAACATAATATGAAGTGTTCGGCATCACTGTACTGGTGGAAACCTGCACTACAATTAAATTAGTCACGAAATGTGCAAACAACATATATAGAATATTTTACCGATATTGGACAGAATCTCTGCATTGCATCAATTTCTCCAACAAGCCCTGCTCCGTACGACGTTTCACTAAGGAAAACTTCCGGTGATGTCTGCAATTGTAGTGAATGAATATTGAGTTAGCATTTAATTCTTTAGTGATTGAACATAGTAAAAATGTAAAAGCATTTGAAAATACTTTAATGGTTGGAATTTGAGTAATATTATTTTATAACTAGTTACGTACTAAACTAAATTTTACGATGTCTTTTATATCGCGATTTGATCCGAAGATGATTTGTTCAGGTTTCCAATGCGAATTTAATTAAAGATACTTCAAAATACTACGATATACAGTAGAACGCCGATTATCCGAATTTATTGAGACCGGGGTCGATTCGGATAATTGTAAATTCGGATAATCGGACATAGACTGGTAATAAAGAAAAACGAACTGTCACACATAGAATAAACTTTATTAAGTTTAACAAACACAGTTCTACAATATCTTGTCACTTGAACATCTCGATCAGAGTAAGTTGCCTCGACGTTGGAGCTCGTTTCCGTGCGGCAAGGTCACGCAGGCGCCGGACGGCAAGAAATTGTACACCGTAGCATTCGGGTTGCCGTTCCATCCACTTTAGGGCGTTATCAAAACACATAAACGCCTGGCTGTGAGATGGTACACTTTGGTCTTGTGCCTCTTCCCCTTTGGTCTCATTGTCGTCCTCTTCATTATCCTGTTGGTCCATGGCACTCGCTGCGATTTCATCATCTGTCTGTATCTGGAATGCTTGATCATTCTTATCACAGTGCAACCACTCTTCCATATCAGCGACATCACACGCCGAACATCCCGCAATTTCATTAGCCATGTTTACAAACTCTTCCACCGACGGTAATTCCTGCTCGTCTTCATTAACTTCAGCGGTTGATTCTCGTTCCTTCGTCTGCTTTTCTAACTCAAGTTGCTCTTTTGTTGATGTGCCGTTTATTTTATTCTAAGCTCGTTTCAGTGAAACACTTTTAACCATGTTCCAGGAATCTGCAATAATGTAGCAACAGTCTTTCAAGTTGATTTTTTTGTACAAATCCAAAACCCGTTCTTCGTCGTTCTCTTCAGCTAGAAGCAATTTACGAAGCAACTGTTGTCTGTAAAAACGTTTCGTGCACTCAATAACACCCTGGTCTATGGGCTGCAGCCGACTTGTGACGTTGGGTGGTAGAAAGAGACACTTAAATTTCCCTTCTTCTCTCACGAGAAGCTCAAGTGATGGATGCGTTGGTGCATTGTCAATAATTAGCAAAACTTTTCCCTTTTTTTCTGTTTCCTTTTTAAACTTTTCTGTTTCGGGAATAAAGGTTTTATCATACCACTCCAAAAAAATACTGCTGTCCATCCATGCACTCTTCTGTTTTGTGTAGGTCACTGGTAACTTGGCTACGTTCTGAAAAGCCCTTGGCTTCTTTGCTTTGCCAATCAATAATAGAGGAAGGCGATGGGTACCAGTAGAGTTAGCGCTGACCATTATGGTGACGCGATCTTTACTGACTTTGTGGCCGGGAGCACTCTGTTCTCTTTTAGATGCTAGGGTTTTTCTTGGCAAAGCTTTCCAAATCAAACCAGTCTCATCAGCATTGTAAACAAGATCAGGGTCGTAGTTTTCAGTTTCTTTTTTAAAGGTGTTCAAAAATTTATTAGCAGCTTCACTATCAGCAGAAAGTTTTTCACTAGCAATATCAAGTTCCCGAATGCCGTGCCTATTTTTAAAATTGCGGATCCATCCAGTGCTTGCCTTGAAACCAGCTACACCAATTTTTTCACTGAACATTCGCGCCTTTTCACATAAAATCGGCCCTGAAATCGATTGTCCAATAGATCGTTGCTGCAGAAACCACGTAAAGACAGCATTTTCAAGCTGTTCATCCTTTGCTTTTTTCATTCCTTTTCGTGACGAACAGCCATCATCAGTTTCAAACGCAGTCATAAAACTTAAAATTGTTTCACTGTTATTTTTAATATCAGTTATTGTAGACTGACACCAAATCTATCTGCCAGTACCTTTCCCGCCACACCTTTTTTTTAACTGATTGATTCTTTATTATATTATTAGATTCTTTAGTATATTATTCCGCAAAACGATCGAGTTTTTCATATCAATATTCTCTGCTTTGATAAGCTTTAGAGACAATATACGTTGTCTATGCTGATTTATAGACAAGAAGGGAACCATGATCACAATTAAATAACCTTTACAAATAAAAGATCTGTTCGCGTACTACGATTAATTGCACTTAATTGCAATGAAGCCGTTTTTGTACTCCGTTTTACTGAAAACTGAAAAATTCCCCTCTTTCAGTTAATTTTAGTAGGGTCTGAGCTACTGAAAAATACTGAAAACCGTCAAATGGTTTTTGGCGTAATGTTATTATGAAGGACGAACATTTTGGTGGCGATAATTTATCACCGCTTAGGATGACTTTATAATCACAATTGTTCTCCTGAATACCGACACTTTTGTTTGTCAATTTTCAGGAAATGCAATGAGAGCGTTTTTGTACTTTTCATGAATTTCCCTCACCGTATGATTCAGGAAAATTCAGTAAAATTCAGTGACTGAAAGTACGCGAACAGACCTTAAATATTCAAATATTTCACCTACCTATTATTGCTTCTACAATACCGCATACGAACGATAATTACTTTTACCTCCTGCAAAAATAGCAAGCGATGCACGAAAACATATTCAAATATTTTACGTGCCTTCTATTGGTCGTAGTCGTTACACATACCTCCTGTCAAATTTACATACGTGATGTACGGTCCCAGTCGTACGCCACTTAAGTGGCCCGAATTGAACGAAACTTAACGAAACGGCAGATAAGTACATTATGGGTATGCCGCTTGTTTTCTATGCAACCGTACTGTCACTAAAGCTACTTAAAGTTCACTTAATTGCATTATAGTTCTACCTTTAGATATAAGAAAAATGGTTATGAAATGACAACAGATATAAAAGAAAGTGGATAATGGAGTGAGAGCGCTAGCTGAGTCGCTTTTTCACCTCAAAATATAAACACTCCTAAATGTAAGTTTCTTAGTCAGATGCAATTGCGTGCTGAACATCCGTATATATATATGCCCAAACGAATAAATAATGGCCAAAAAGAGCGTTGACTCGAACCAGGATCAAACACAAAATTAACTCCGGTACCCGAACCAGTACGGATCCAGCACTAGGGATATATATATATATATCCCCTTTCCTTGTTTGATCAGATCTGTCTTAAATCTACATCGTTTATGCTCAATCTTTTGTCCAGAAGGTATGGCGAGAGGACGTAATGCATTGTCAAATGTTAAAAATCAATGCAATGTTAAAAATCATGTTTCCATACTTCTTGGTAATAATTTCCTAAGCTGAGCATTTCGTGCATAGAAGCAGTTTTGGTTATAGCTCTCTCTCATTAAGTGCTGTTTTTTTCAAATTGGTGTAACTACTAAAAACACAACAACTTATAAACGAGTAGCGAAGAGCGCACTTTTGAATTAAATACTCATCGATTTTTCGAGACTTCCACTGCTTTTCAAAAACTATATAATATACGTTACATTCATCGGTAATACTCAGGTCGTGAACTATTATCTACTCTGATATGGAAACAGATTCATATATTTACCTTCACAGCATCGTATTGCTTTGTTTTGAGACCAAACAGCCTTAATCGCTTTTTTTAATGTAGCAACAAGGGAAAAACAAAGTGGCGCATTAGTACAAGACTTAACGCATATTTTTCGAACTTGAAAAATTTGCAAACCAAATTGAACATTTAATATTGTATTCTGTGAAACGATTGGATTTTTGTCTTAGCTTAAAAATTACACTCTGTCCTATTTGCTGGCAAAAATTTTGATGGGAAAAATACAGAGAACGTTCGCGAGTCTTAAAAAAACATTAGAGCTTTCGTAAACATTTTTCATTAAACAACATGCTCTAAAAAAAGTTGTCGAAAGTCTCAGTTCAAATACAATTTCTAATGCTTTAATAGATCAATGTGACAAAGAAAACTAGAAATTAAATGCATTGCCTATGCACTTATATGTGATGTGGCGCAATTATGCTCATAACTGCATTACAATACCACCTCCAACTTATGTATTGTGATCTTCAGCATTACCTGGATATATTTTGATTGATATTATTAGAGAAGAAAAATTTGGCAAATGTTCCCGAAAAGAAAATAATCAGTGTTTAACACAACCGAGCTTAGAACATTCCTGTGAAATAATCTTCAAGACCTTGTTACTAATGTTCGAAGAACAATAGTATTAAACTCGTTTCACCGAAAATTCATATTTCTTTATATATATATATATATATATATATCAGCAAAATGATTAAGGGAGATAATCTCTGGAGTGGCAGATCCGATTGAGCTGAAATTTTCGGAGAACGTAGGTGTATATAGTAGGTAGGTCCACGACTTTCTCAAATTCAGATATCCTAAACCTTTTGGCGGCGGCGAGCGTTTTAGTGAATTTTGAGGAACTCCTATATTTCCAAGCAGTGTAAATTTTTGTTAAAGAAAAGTATTGGGAATGAAAACTAATTATGTTCTTAGCTTGTTTATGATAAACAATTGGAAATTTTGAGCCGTGTGTGGGTGCAGAGTGCCTAAAAGTAGGCAAGGATTTTTTTGCAAATTTTGATTTGTCATTACTTGTAAGAAAAACAATGGATCATCATGAAAATTACAGAGCGTATTGATGTTGACTAAAATTTAGCACGTAGAGATTTTCAGCATAAAGCGGGTAACCCTGTAGCTGTGGCAGGGTGCTGAAAAAAAATCCTTCAAATCATTGACCTTCCTGAAAAATTTTTGATTTTTGACAAAAAATTCAAATCTTTGATAAATTTTATCCTTTGTCCTTCATCTCAAGATAAAATTTTCAAAATTCCGTTTTGCACAAGAACGGCAACCCATCACCAAATTACCTCTATTTTCAGCACTCAAAAGTTCTGTTCACGAGAACTGACGACCGGATAATTCGATCATAATCAAATTTACAGGATATGTTGGTATTATCTAGGACCAGGTCTGATAGAAGCTATTTTGAAATGCGGGCAACCCTGTGGCAGTGGTGCCATCTTCAAAAATAGGTGAGAAAAAAAACTGGTTTTAGGCCTATAACTTCCGATTCAGCCATCAAATTTGGACAAGATTCATACAGTACTTGGATCTTATCTTAGGTAACATTTGATGAAAATTTGGCTGGAAAATTAGAATAGAGTTGCCAGCTATGGTGATTTTTGTCTCCTAAATCTTGCAACTTTGCTCAGCAAAATAAAGCTTTTTTCCCTATAACTTCCGGTCCAGTGCAGAAATCAAAACGAAGATCACGCAGTAAATGGACCTTAATGTGAACCAAATGTCGTAGAAATTTCGTACCAAAATCATGAAAGGGCTGCCAGCTATGATCATTTTTGTAATTTTGTGAAATTTCTTTACAGAGCGATTATGTCATTAGATTTGCAAAAGGAAATGATCCTGCAATGATAATTAACCACAAATATTAACGCTTTAAAAATTTGAAAAGTTTTGAGGGTGGCAACCCTAAAATTCTTTTCACCCGTATAACTTCCAGCGCAGTGATTCAATCGAAACGAAATTTACTGGTTGGGTTTAACTTAACGTAAAGCAGATTTTGTATGTATTTTGCTTTGCTGCTGACACAGGCTAACCAGCATTAGCCATTTCCGTAAATATTGCACCAACAAATGCTTCAAATTACGTTCTCATATGCAAAGCATTTGCAATAAAAATAAGGAATCAATTTTTAAATTTTCCGAGTTTTGAACGTTTTTCGGATGGCAGCCTCAAACAACGTTTAACCGCTGAAACTTTCGATGAAATCCTGCGATGAGAACGAAATTCAAAGGATAAGTTGATTTGAGTATGAGCTTGTTATGGTAAACTTATTACTGCTTCGTTCGGAAAGTGTTGCCAGCACTGAACATTTACATCATTTGTGTTAGAGTTGAGTTTTGTTGCTTTGGATAAGAAATGGTTGATATGATTCTACACAACAGTGTATTAAGTCTTTCCACACTTTTTTGTCCCTCAAAGACAATTTCTTCGAAAATTAGTTTTCTAGCGGTTCAGGTGCGCTAGAGTTTTTTACAATTGTTTCATCTGGCCATCAAATAGTTTTGCCTGGCGCGAAAGACGACGTAAAATTCATTTGTTGAGTCGTAATGGCCTATACTAATAAACGCTCTGACATTTTTTTCATTTTTGAGTTGACACCGGATTCGAAAACTATATACTCAATCACATCATTCTACAAAACATGAAAAACTATCATCTGTGGAAGTTTAATAAAATAAATAGTGAAAAACGGCTTTCCATATATCTGCATGCTGCAAAAAAAAAACAAATCATTGAATATCTCCGAAGTTACGAAATTGTTGATAGAGCGTTTATGCGAAGCACGTCAGTATAGGCAAATGGAAATACGATTAGACATCTCCGACGCGAGTCAAAAAAAGTGAGCCAACTCATTTACAGAACTTAACAGTTAATCTATAATTGATTGAGATTTATTTATCTGGGGAGCAGATCTTTAATTAAATTTCAAGATAGACGTACAGGCTTTTTACCGGATTGACCATTAAAAAAATTTATATTGAAACATGTACTCAAATTTTTGATAATAAATTTCTGTACCATGGTAAAAAACATGCCGCGAATATTTTTTGGAAATCCTATAATCGTAATGTCCGTACATCAACTGACTGGCATTTTAAGTCTTTCATTTATCAATTAATCGCAGCAAATAAAAGTTAACCAGATAAAAGAGGAATTCATTCTCAATCAATAGCTTTGGTAGATTATTTAATTAAGCCGATAATGAGTTATTCGTACAACCCTGATATCATTATGGCTTATTTCCTGATATCATTATGGCTTATTGTCTACTTATTTTCCGTTATAATTACAATTGAGTTTGATTGCTGGAAAAGTTCCATTTTTCAATCGTCTTCTGCAAGTCGTTTTACGGTTGGAAGCTCGCTAAAGTGACCTTTTTATTATGGCCCATTGCAAAATGGGTAACAATTTATTGCTTGCAGACTTAAAATTGAAATCTGCACAGGAAAATTTAGAATGAGCTCTGGATACATCTTCTTTTTGGCAAAGATGATACGTTGCGGCTTTTTACTTGTGTATTAAATTCACTTTGGCTATATATATAAAAATATATATATATATATATATATATATATATATATATATATATGTATATATATATATATATATATATATATATATATATATATATATATATATATATATATATATATATATATATATATGTATATAAATAAATACATATATATATATATACATATATATATATATATATATATATATATATATATATATATATATATATATATATATATATATATATATATATATATATAAATATACGCATATATATAAATATATATATATATATATATATATATATATATATATATATATATATATATATATATATATATATATATATATATATATATATATATATATATATATATATATATTTATATATATATATATATATATATATATACAGTACGCCCTCGGTAAAAGCAACCCTCGATAAACGCAATACCTCGGTTAAAACAACACCCAAATTTATACCATAGTGACTCAGTAATTGCAACTTTTCAAAAAAATCTGGCTCAGTAAACGCAACTTTCCATCTATGCTCTTATCTCGTTTTATCTTTGTTTTGTTTTTGTTTGGTTTTACTGTAGCTGGCAGTTATTTTACAGTTATATACTTCTCTCAGAACTTTTAGCACTCATAGATCGTGGGTGCATTGTATTTGCGTCATAAAGGAATAAGATGAAACGAAGAGGAAAATATTTCGTATTTCTTCCAAACCCATTTGGTATTTTTTTATTTCGTGTCCGTGAATAATCTTGTGAAAATCAAAAACAAAACAAAGGTGAGCATTAAAATTTGATGAGAGGGTTTGCGTGTGTTTTACCCAAAATGAAATTGTATGACTACACTACACTCCTTCTTTTTCCTCTATGATTTGCTTTTTAATTTACCAGTGCACAGTAAATATTCTCGTGGTCGGTAATTGCTTTGTTTTAATTTAGAAATCATGACTATCGTAAAAAAAGTTCCCAAACTGTAAAGCAGAAGGCAAAAATTTTAACCAAATTGAGTGACGGTGCATTAATAAAATCGCTTTGTGAAACATACAAGTGCAACAAGTCAAGCATTAGCGGAATAAAAAAGAGAAAACATTTGCTTAGCAAATTCGTATCAAATTCTGAGTCTGGACCGGGAAAGCGCGTAACTTTAAAAGCCTGCGAGTATCCAAGGATGGTAAAAGCTTTGTGCAATTGGTTCCAGAGGCAACGCAGGCAAAACGTACTCATTTCCGCACAAATCCTTAAGTCAAAAGCATGCACGCTTCACAAAAAAACTTAAAGAAAAATCAGGTGCCTTTAATGCCAGCAATGGCTGGTTTTCAAATTTCAAAAAACGGAATCCGAATGCTTAAAATTTGCGGAGAAAAGCTGTCAAATAAGCGAAAACTGGTGGAACCATTTTTGATTAACTTAGAAAATAAAACTAAAGAGGTTGACTTGTTATCAGATCAAATTTACAATGCGGACGAGTCTGGCCTATTTTTTAAGCTTTTGCCAAACAGAACATTCCAAAGAAGCTACTGCTCCTGGTAGGAAAGTAAGCAAGAAGAGAATCACTTTTCTTGCTTGCACTAATGCGTCTGGTACGCACAAAGTCAAATTTTTCGTTATAAGAAAAGCTGTAAATCTTCAAGCATTTAAGCATTTCAAAAATAAGCCCGTCGTTTACAAGGCCAACAAAAATGCGTGGATGACACACGAATTTTTACTAATTTTCGAAGAAAAGTAGTATTAAACTCGTTTCGCCGAAAATTCACATTTCTTTATATATATATATATATATATATATATATATATATATATATATATATATATATATATATATATATATATATATATATATATATATATATATATATATATATCATCAAAATGATTAAGGGAGATAATCTCTGGAGTGGCCGATCCGATTGAGCTGAAACTTTCGGAAAACGTAGATGTATTTAGTAGTGCTAAAATTCAGATATCCTAAACCTTTTGGCGGCGGCGAGCGTTTTAGTGAATTTTGAGGTACTCCTATATTTCCAAGCAGCGTGAATTTTTGTTAAAAAAAAGTATTGGGAATAAAAGCTTATTATCTTTTAAGCTTGTCTATGGCAAACAATTGGAAAGTTTGAGCCGTGTGTGGGTGCTGCGTGCCTAAAAGTAGGCAAGGATTTTTTTTCAATTTTTGATTTGTCATTACTTCTGACAAAAACATTGGATCATCGTGAAATTTGCAGAACGTATTGATGTTGACTAAAGTTTAATACACGTGGATCTCCAAGGTAGTGCAAGTAAGCCTGTAGCTGCGGCAGGCTCTTGAAAAAAAATCATTCAAATCATTGAACCTCCTGAAAAATTTTTGATTTTTGACAAAAAATTCAAATCGTTGATAAATTCAAACGTTTGTGCATCATGTCAATTTAAAATTTTTAAAATTCCGATTTGCATAAGAACGGCAACCCATCACAAAATTACTTCTATTTTCAGCACTCGAAAGTTCTGTTCACGAGAACTGACGACCGGATTATCCGATCATAATGAAATTCACAGAACATGTTAGTATTAACTAGGACCAGATCTGATAGAAGTGATTTTGAAATGCGGGCAACCCTGTGGCAGTGGTGCCATCTTGAAACATTTGGTGAAAATTTGGTTGAAAAATTAGAATAGACTTGCCAGCTATGGTGATTTTTGTCTCCTAAATCTTGCAAATTTGCTCAACAAAATAAAGCTTTTTTCCATATAACTTCCGGTGCAGTGATGATATCAAAATGAAGTTTATGCAGTAAATAGATTTAAATGTGAGCCAAATGTCATAGGAATTTTGCACAAAAATCATGAAAAGGCTGCCAGCTATGACCATTTTTGTAATTTTTTGGAATTTCTTTACTGCGCGATTATGTCATTAGATTTGCAAATGAGAACGATCCTGCAATGAAAATTAACAACAAATATTAACGCTTTAAAAATTTGAAAAAAATTTTCACCCGTATAATTTCTAGCGCAGTGATTCAATCGAAACGAAATTTATTGGTTGGGTTTAGTTTAACGTGAAGCAGATTTGGTATATATTTTACTTTGCTGCTGACACAGGGTAACCAGCTTTAGCCATTTTCGTAACTATTGCATCAACAGATGCTTCAAATTGCATACTCATATGCAAAACATTTGCAATAAAACTAAGAAACCAATTTTTAAATTTTCCGAGTTTTGAACATTTTTTGGATGGCAGCCTCAAACAACATTAACCGTAAAGCTTTCGACGAAATCCTCCGATGAGAACGAAATTCAAAGGATAAGTTGATTTAAGTATGAGCTTGTGAAGATAAACTTATTGCTGCTTCATTGGGAAAATGTTGCCAGCACTGAACATTTTCATCATTTGTGTTATAATTGAGTTCTGTTGCTTTGAACAAGAAATGTTTGATATGATTCTACAAAAAAGTGTATTACGTCTTTCCACATTTTTTCAAAGACAATTTCTTCGAAAATTAGTTTTCTAGCGGTTCAGGTGCGCTAGAGTTTTTTTTACTAATGTTCGAACAAGAACATTAGTATTAAAATCACTTTGGCCAAAAATTCATATTTCTATATATATATATATATATATATATATATATATATATATATATATATATATATATATATATATATATAAATATATATATATATATATATATATATATATATATATATCATCAAAAAATTTCAGTGAAAAAATCTCAGGAACGCGCCACCCGATTGAGCTGAAATTTTCAGGACACATTGGTGTATATGCAGAATAGTGCCAGGTCTCACAAAAAGTTAAAAATCTTTAACCCTTTGGTGCCGGCCGCCATTTTAGTGATTTTTTTAAATATACCTATTATTCCGTACGCAAATAATTTTTGCAAAAATAAAGTTGACGACATAAATTCCGAACAAGTTTTACATGTAAATCGGATAATATTTTGGAATTTTTTAACCCCATGTGTGCGCTGGGTGTCTAAAAAGAGAACGGGAAAATTTGAAAATTTTTAAATTGCGATAACTTTTTACAGAGCTATTCCATGATTACGAAATTTTCAGGACATGTTTGTTTTATTTAGTTGTAGATTAATGTACGTTTTAATGAGCGTGCTGGCAACCCTGTAGCTAGGGCAGGCACTGAAAATGAAAACCTCCAAATCATCGTCTCTCTTGAAAAAATGTCGTTTCTTAAAAAAAAAGCCACTCATATGTAAATTTTGTGCTTTGTTTACATAAAAAAAAAAAATTTGATATGGTATAACGGGCACGCCTGGTAACCCTTGCCCAAGTTACCTATATTTTTAGCATCAAAAACTTCTGTTCACGGAAACTCACGATCCGATGAACGGAATTTATTGAAATTTGCAGAATGTATTGGTCTTAAA